>CM022393.1:122312759-122812365 GCA_011833715.1 Carcinoscorpius rotundicauda | reverse complement strand
AAAACCATATTTAACATACAATATACTAATATCAGACAGTCTGCAAATTGTACTTAAAGAAATTTATTACTAGAATTGTATTATTCATGTTATTAACAGCCGGTATAGCCAAGCGTGTTAAGGCGTTCGACTCGTAATGAGAGGGTCGATGGTTCGAATCCCGGTCACACCAAATATCATCGTCCTTTCAGTCGTGGAGGCGTTATTATGTGACGGTCAATCCCACTATTCATTAACTAAAGAGTAATCCAAAAGTTGGCGGTGGGTGGAGATTGCTCGCTGTCTTCTCTCTTGGCTTACACTGCTAAATTAGGGACGGTTGGCGCGAATAGCCCTCGAGTAGCTTTCCGCGAAATTCAAAACAAACAAACATTATATCACACTTTCATGCCTAGAAATAAGTACGGTGAGAGCCCCTACTTCTAATATGATTTAAAAACATTGTTAAGAGGTACATATATTTGGTATATTTGCTCTAGGGTTTATTATAGGAGGAGGTGTGGCAAAGCCTGTTTTGAGCAGCAATGTCAGAGGGAGAGAATAAAGAAATGTGCAGACAAGAAAACCAGTGATGAGAAGAGAGAGTTATCAGTTGAGCATCATCACCCGTCTGATACGGAAGCCACATTGTTCGAATAGTTTGACTTTGGAAATGGCCCACATTATTCAAACAGAAGGTTCAATATAGACCTACAGTTGTCAAACAGGGCTGTCCATTTTTAAGAGAAATGGTTCAAAGAGATTTCCTTTCTTCAATAAACATCTTGTTTAAAAGAAGTGTTATAGTTTTATTCACAAAATCACTCATAGGAAAAAGCAAATTCTCATCATAAATCAAAATTATTTATTCAGGAGAAAGTTGCGAAGAATGATGATTGTCAATTATGGAAGTCTAGAACTGAACAGGATAAAAGTACAACTGAAAGATGAAGGATCCACGAATGACAACGGGGCCATGGACACCTAACAAAAATTGACAAAACAGATTTATTGAATAGAATGATGATATGGATGCTATTTTGAATATTTATGAAAGCCTCACACAAAGTAAAGACTTGATGATAAAGCTTAAAGGACAGTATTTGAAGCTACTGAAGGGAGTGTTCATCCTAGTTTGTTTTGGTAATTTTTTTGAATCTATACATTGAGTTGCTCAACTGTAGTGAATTAAAGAGTGTTACATAATTGGATCAAGGTATAAGAACCTTTCATGTTTTTCTTATTGAGTATTATTCCATTATATTATCATGTTGTCTGTGTGATGTTCTAGGCCTTTATCAGGCTAAAATAATGCATCAAAAATAATGTAGTCTAAGTTAGGTAGATCTAGACTGTAGGACTGTAAGTTTAGCTATATAAAGCATATTATGGTGGATTTTAATGTAAAATTATCACAGATAGTGTTGTAATAACAAAATTGAGAAGAATAACTTGTCTCACCAACTGTTTTATGAAGTAATGAAACCAGCCTGTGCTGATACTGAAAAAATAGGAAATGTTTAAAGCTCTGAATACAAGTGTGAAAACCAACATTGCAACAAACAATTATACATTCATTTGACTTGTTTTAATATATTGTTGAAAATGAAGATGACTGAGTGTTGTCTATTTCAAGAAATTACAGACACCTAGTGTAATAAATCCATGCATAAAAACCTGATAATTATCTGTTAATGTTGTCTTGGCCTACTTTTAATTTCCTGCCTTGTTCTTTGAACCGTTGGCTTGATTTTTATATTTTATGTCTGTTTTTTTGTTTCAAGTACTATGTCTATTTCTGTGTATTTGCCTTTCAACAGTTTGTTTAATTTCTTTCTTTTTTGTGTTCATGTTTTTTGTCTCAAAGTTGACAAAATAATCTGTGCTCTGCTGAATTCTGGTCTCTTGATATATATTTATACAAATACAGATGTAATTATCTTTAAGAGATTATTATTGTTTTTCTCCTAGCTAACAGTTAAAATAGCAAGAAAATACCATAGAAAACTAAAAAAAATTATGCAACAAAGTATTCCAAATTTTGATAATGGAATGTATTTTCGAAAAGAAATAATTGTATTCTGTACAAAAATCACCAAAACACTAGTTGGAAACAACTGTTTTATTTAAAAGGATTTACTAAAACTGAAGGTTAGCTCATTAATACGCTGAGTAATAGTGAAACAAAATTTGTATAAGTCTCAGGAATGATAGCTAGATTGCTTTTATTTATTATAAGAAGACATTTTCCTTACTTCCATTTGAACTATAACAGAGGAATTGGTATATGGTTAATTACGATTTAATTTTATACTGGAGGGTCCTATTTTGTACTTTAACCATAATTTTTTATCTGTGAGAGAAGGCATTAGCATTAATTGGACTGGTACGTGCTACCAGAGCCAACTGCCATCTTAAATGCTTTATTAAACAAGATTATCTAGGATGGAAACTCCCTTCTTCAGCATAAGCTGTCACATTTCATTCTGTGGTGAAATTGAGATTGGTAATTCATTAGTATGCCAACTGATCTTAGAACATGCAATCAATCTTCTTATTATAGTTTTACACATTTTATATTAGCTTGATTTCTTAACTGGATTGTTGTATTACTCAGGTATGTCATGTGATAACAACATTGCTGAATAAAAAGGAATATTTCATATCAGTTATTGTGTAAAAGACAAAAGTGTAATTATTTAGGCATCATATGAAGTTGATAATTTATGATAGTAAAAAATTCAGTCGAAACAATGACTTTAATGCTACAATAATGCATTTTTAATGGAGTTCGAGATATAGATATTTATATTATGAGGTTCAAAAAATTTGAAAAAAGACCATTCAAATATACTGACATTAAGGCATAAATTGTGACACATTATGACAGTGTTATAAGGAATCTTACATCATAATACACAATAGAAAATTTTATCAAGCAGTCTTGTTGCATGTAGCTATTCTATGACAATTGAACACTGAGCATATCACCAACAACAAAGCTGTAAATTCTTGTTACCAATACTGTTTCATAGTGATATATTTCTTGGTAAGAAACAGATTAAAATTGCCAAAAATGAGTTAATTATATATGTATAAATGTAACATTATTTACCTGACACAAATTCAATAGTTCTGCTTGTTCTAATTTAAAACCTTGCTTCAACACAACGTAGGCACGTGGAACTTCCACCATAGAAGAATCCACTATTCTAATGACAGCAGCATCATCAACAGCAGGATGACTGCACAACAACGACTCAATTTTTTGGAGAAACCTGATAAAGTTCTGTTTTGATCATATCTTTTATTCTGTCTGTGATGTACAGGTATCCTTCTAAGTCATAATACCCATAGTCTCCTTTTGTAAATATTTAAAATGTATATCGAAACCGTTTTTTGATTATAAACATAAGAAATATGCTTTACTCTTCTTGTAAATATACCTGTTATAATTTTTTACAATTCATAAAAACAATTCACTTTTATTTAAAATATTTTGGGTCATTAAACTCCACTTTTGTGTCTAAGTAGAAAAATACATTAGAAATGTTTGACAGAAGAATTGTTTTTTTAAATAATCGTTAGAATCAAAATGTACATAACTAATGTTGTTTAAACCAATGGTACTCACACCCTTTTGTTGGCCTCCAATTTTAAAATAATTTTGGATGTGATGACTCTGATATACATTTAAAGTTATAGCAAATTTCTTTTCATATGCTGAATTATCCATTAATTTGTGTGTCTATTTTAATGAGGTAATGATCAACCCATTAATCGTTTTGGGTGTTGAATTCCTACTTTTAGAAATGATGGTTTGAACAAGAATGAAATAAATTTAAGTTCAATTCTTTTTGATCCTACAACAGAGGAGAGAAACATCATCAGACTGTAAAAATTTCTAACCTAAACATTAATTAGTAACAATGTTTTCAGTTGAATTAGTCCTTCAAATATTTATGGAAAGTTATTTTTCTTCTATATTATAGTGACATAAAGCTTGTATAAAACTAGAATAAAAAAATAGTGTAAGTCACAGGAAATATAGCTATACTATTCTTGTTTATAACTAAATACATCTGTAGCTTTATTTAGTTTTAGCTTTTCAATGTTCACTTATGTTGCAAATGTGTATGTTTTTCTAAAGATATTTAAATTATTGTACTGATAAGCTGAAATCCACACCACCAGGCACATATTTACTGTTTGACAACCTACAATGAGAGGATAGAATGGATAGAATTCCAACTATTGATTTCACATTGATCAATATTGTTATTGATGTAGACGAAGGTGTTTCCTACAAAATTTTTTATATTTAATGAACATCTGTTTAGGAATGATTTATTTATCCTATTTTCATTTTATGGTGGATTGATTGTGTGGGTCTCAGATAATACTTATTTTATAATAGAATGTTGACATCCTATAATGTGAAATGAGACCATACAAAAGGCCTAAACTGAAGAATGTTCTTCTTCTCATTTATCGTGTAGTCACTGTTTCTCTTATCATTTTCTGAAAAATGTCAATATTCTTTTTTCAAACGAGTTGAAGAGTTACTCTAGTTCTGTAAAGAACATTTAATTACAGCCATATTTATCTGGGCATCTGCATCTTAAGAGAGTAATTTCATTTTTTCTAATATTGACAGTAAGGTAGCTTTTATCCTATTGTTACATCAGTTGAAAGTCACTTGTACTTAGGCACTGAACATATTTTGTATCTTCTTTGCTCAACTTTATAGGCATTATAATATGACTTGAATTAAATGTATATTGTGCTTTTTTTAATATTGTTTATATTATGGGTCTCTGATCTTTGATTGGCTATGAGATTATAACCTAAGATTTATAATTAGGGGTTCTAGCTCTGCACAATGGCACTGTACACTTCATATTTTAAAAGTCTATAATTTGAATTGTATGAATATCCTATTCGAATTCAATGAGTGTAACTGTTCTTAAAGCTTTGGTTCCTATTAACATCCCACTTATCAAAATGTTATTGATTCTGAAGTGGATTGTGCTTTCTGTCTTCTTTTTTTTGCTTGTAGATGACCATATTATTCCTAATTTTGGTCTTCATCACAAAACAAACTTTACTGAAATTGGTTTACAATGAATTTAGTAATTTTTTGATCAGCTCAATTCCCTTGTTTTTTAAATAATCCTTGTTGTATGTTTTATCTCTAAGTTACTTCAACAGACTAGAAATTCTCAACTGAAATATTAATTTTTTTTTTCCAGGAATCCTGTTTGAATAATTTTTCTTTGCATTTTCTTATGTAATATTAATTGAGTTAGTCTTTGAATTTTGTAATAGTTTTCGAAGCCATTGTCAGAGGTTTTCTGCGTGGTCAATGATCTGTTTTGCATGGTAACTAGGCCTGGCATGGCCGAGCGCGTAAGGTGTGCGACTCGTAATCCGAGGGTCGCGGGTTTGCGCCCGCGTCGCGCTATACATGCTCGCCCCTTCCAGCCGTGGGGGTGTATAATGTGACTATCAATCCCACTATTCGTTGGTAAAAGAGTAGCCCAAGAGTTGGCGGTGGGTGGTGATGACTAGCTGCCTTCCCTCTAGTCTTACACTGCTAAATTAGGGACGGCTAGCACAGATAGCCCTCGAGTAGCTTTGTGCGAATTTCCAAAAAAAACAAAAAAAACCATGGTAACTAAGAAGCACATTAAAATAAGAAAAAATATTTGATGAGTTATTTAATTCTCTGAAGGCTGTGTAACTAATTTTTTGGGTTTTAACGAATGAATTGAATATATAATTTCGAAGGATTTTTTTCTATGCTATCATCCAATGGAATGATGTTGATGTCGTAAGAACAATAAAATTTATTTAATTTTTGTATACATTCTTAATAATTAGATTTTGTGTTTTTAAGTTTTACACAAATCTTCACGATAGCTACTGGGCTATCTGTATTAGCTGTCCAAAGTTTAGCAGTGTAAAATTAGAGGAAAGGCATCTAGTTATCACCACCCACTGCTAACTCTCATGCTTTTCTTTTACTGGATTTGACTTTAACTTTATAGCGCCCCCACGGCTGAAAGGGCGAGCATGTTTGGTGCAACAAGTTTTTGAACCTGCTACTCTCATATGACGACTTGAACACCTTAACCCGCCTGGCCATGCTGGGTCTATTAATTAGCTAATTTCTATGTATTATCCTATATTGGTTAGAGCAATTTCAAGTGTCATCTTTCTTTTTCTCTATCAAAAATTATTCTGATCAAAATTATAAATTTATTTGGCTCACTGTAAAACAGGTCATTGTATGTACATATCAATTACATATTTCCAGGGTCCCAGTGCAAAAAGGCTCATTTTAAAACTTTAAAGAAAAAGCATATCCTGATGATAAGGATATCATAGTTTCATTTTCAGCAGGTTTTAACTTCTTTGTTTACTTATAATGCTCAACTCATTATGCCTTTAATTATGACAATGCAATATATAAAACCTAATATTTAACTGATAATTCTAGTACAATTGGAAATCAGATACAAGGAAGCAAAAACGGTATCATTAACATGAGCTTATTTGCTTATATTTAGAAAAATATTTTAGCAGAAGATTTTTTATTTACTTGTAACTAACCAACCACTTGTGGTTATTGCTTGTGATGTTAATTCAGGATTACTAAGATAACCTTTCATTAGCTGTTCACCTCGAACGTAATTCTCACCACATTAGTTTGGACCAGATTTGCACCAGTAATGATGTCTATCACCTGTAAAACAAATTAAGTGCTATGGAAATAAATCACTATCGTGTTTAAGAGCTGTAATGAATTTCTTTAAATTAAAACAATTTTAATGGTACATATTTTATTGAATTAAAAAAAGTGTAGCGTAAAAAATATCAAAAACCAATTTGCATACTAATGGTAAAAATTTGTTATGATTCATACTGATAGTGAGATTAGAAATATGTACATTTAATTCTATTGGATAAAACTGTTAAGAAAGTTTTAGAACTAAACATTTTCATTAGTTATTACGTTGAAAGTGTATCATCATAATTATGCAAAAATTATTAAAGAATTTTCAAAATACACAAAGCTTTACATTTTCAAGAGATAGTGTTAAAACAGGTGTCAGAGACTTGTACACTAATGTTCAAAATAACCCCAGAAAGATAAAGATTAATTTATTGTAGTAGAGTGCAGAAACTTAATTTGAAGATAAAAAGAAAAAGAATTTTATAAAGGATTACTGAAATTTCGTCTCTGTTTTTAAACATGTCTACTAATTCTGTTGTGTTGCACACAGAAAAGAATGTTTGATCTTTAATGATATTTTACTGAAATTTTTTTCATAGTTGATTATCTAGCATATGTAAAGATGATGTTGATTTTAAGTTTCTTTCAGAAAGTACCAGTCTTCATGTCACTTTACTATTAATTTAAAAAGAGAGTTTTGTTTTCTCAATGCAAACATGATTAGAAGAACATTGTCCTTTATAATATTATTTTCCTTTAGCTTTATAATTTCCATAAACTGCAGAATGTGGGTTTACCCTTCAGAAGCCTGGGATATGTTATTACGCAATATTAAGTGGATAGATTATCTTCTGCAGTGAATGTCTTCTAAAATGGATTTCAATAAATAGAACCATAAATGTATTATTTAAAGGATTAATTAACATTTTTTTCAACTGTAACTGTCAGAAAAAAAATATAAATCTATTTAAGATATGTCATAGCAGCTCCCATTTGCAGTTTCAATATTTTGTAAACAATATCTTGCCCAAAACATATGAAATGTGCTGTTGTTTCCTTATTTTTTTGCATTCTCATGGATGAATCTGAAAATAAGTTCTTCTCTAAATTCGGACAAATTACATATTTCTGTGTGCTTTATGTTGCCAATATATTCAACTTGGTTCGTTTTGATAAAATTAAAATGAATAGTTTCATAAAAAAAGTAAACCCAATTAATCCAGACATGCAATTGAGTTAAGCATTTTTCACTATACTATTTCTTTATTAAGTTCATGTTGTTCAATTTTTACCTCTTTATACTCAATACATTATTGAATGTTATATGAAATGCTGTTAAACTAGGTCAGAAAGAGAATAAATAAGAGGAGTTTGCAAGGCTAACTTCTTGTACAATCTGGATACTTGTATCTTCCATCTTGTGGAATTAGAAACATTCTCTGAAACAACATGAGATATTATGTTGGAAACAGAAAATTATGCACCCATTTTTTAGAATTTCCTAGATGTTTAAGAAATTTAAAGGATCTAGTTTTATAAATAGATATTTTAACTCAATTGTTACAGGTGGTTATTTTCTATCAGCAAGTGGACTATTCCATCATACCGTAGTCAAAATCCGTTTTGTTATTGGTCTTTACAAAACTTATTTCTGTATCTTATCTAATACTTTTGGTGAAATCATCCAAAAAAAATAACTGAGGGTGTATAGAGACAAACCATGTAACACACTAACATGTAATCTTCAGAAAGATTAATTCACTGATAAATGATCCTCCCTCTCCTGTTAACCAGAAGCTTTATCTTAACATTTGGAGTTTTATTTCAATATACCACATCTGTCTGGCACAAATGTCCATATCTGTGAATTTTCTCACCTCTAGGTAAACGCATGGAATGCATACCAGGCTGATTCCTGCAATGAGCTTTAACCCCACATTTTAATTATTTGATATTTTTGTTCACTGATGTTCACGTTTTGTTACAGCATTATTATCTGTTAGCTTGTCAGCACTATAAATGATATTCATTAAAAAGCAAACAAAATGTACTTGTTTAAAACGTTTAAATATGTATATATTTTGTATTTATATTTTACAAATGCTTCAACCCTCCCTCAATGAAAACTTTTATACTCTTTTAAAAATTTATTCACACAACCTATTTATTCTACCTCTGTCAATGACAATACTTTTCTCTGAATTAATTGATTAATTTCTCCATTAAGATATTTTTTCACCAATGATTAATAATAAATTCATAACAATTAACTGTTACTTTTTCATAAAATTCTTATAATAATGTTAGTAAACAATAGAAGATACAGAAAACATGTTAGGTAATGAAATGCGATGCATAAAAAGAGCTGACACATACTTATAAAATCTTATCATAATGCTCTGCTAACATTTCACCTAATATTTAGGAGATCTTACAGAAGAACAAGTAAATGCTTCTTTTGGGATGAATATTAGAAAAGACATCACAAATTACTGAAAGTTACGTTTGGAAAGTCAAAAGTAAAGACAAAACTTATCTGTACCGAAATAATGCTTCTTTATAAAGGATTCCCTGTGTAAATACACTTTTCCATCAAGTGGCTATGGGTATTTTAGATCAACTGCTGACATTTTATCCATGAAATAAATATGTTCTAGTCATTGTTCATTTTTAACTAGGTTTCCAGAAGCAATCCTATTTCTAAATAAAAAGCAAAAACAACTGCTGAAGCATTTCTGAATTCAATTATGGCTAGGTATGGGATACTATAATATCTATTAACAGATTTAGTGGGAAATGTCATTTTTAAGTTGTTGTAACTGAGTCGTTCAGAAATAAGCTCGGCAAATGGCTCAAGATCTCAGGAAGAGATGGAGACGGTATCAGAAAGTTATCAGATTTCTTGAATCAGTGCGAAGTAGATATGACTGAAGTGAATTGTCTGAATATCCTGATTGACAGCAGAGAGAACCGGAAGCTTCTCAGAAAAATACCGGATTGGGTGATGATAAGATGGTTAAAGATTAAATACACAAAATAACAAAACAAATTAACGGCGATCATGTATACCTATCATTTCACCAGGCAGACGTAGAACTCAAGCAGAATAAATAACTTTGATGCTCACAATGATGACGTCTAAGGACTAAAGAGTTAGCTGCCTCCGAGTCCACAACCTGACTGTACATGGTTTGTACTCTGTCACAAATGTATCTTTGCCAACTGCTTACACCAGGAACGATGTCATTGTCAACGTGTCACATATTCCAATCCCGGAAACTGCTATATCTTGGCACCATCTTCATGGAATAGTGTACAAAACTACACTGCTGCAAGACTGTGAGATTGGCTTCCCGATTGGGTAAACCTGGTCACAAACTTTGGCCTCGAAGAAGATTCTTCCTGGTGAGAGCAACCAGCCATTTGCCATAGAGACTGAATTGAAATGGAACATTGTGGTACATGGACCTGGCAGAGGACTCACAGGAAGTGATAGGGGTTTCTCACAGAATACTTGTGAGAAAAATCCCAGAGGCATTCCAAATGGCACATTTAGGAAGTACCAAATATAAAGTCCACTACATGTACAAGACATCCATGTGGGAAGACATGAGCACCACAATAGCATTGTTAACCAAGCGTGTAAGAATACCTGATTAAGAATGCTTGTAAATAGAATTACTCTGAGGTTAGTATGGTCACAACTACGTGGGATTTCTTACAACATAAACTGGAGGCTTTGGAATTTGAATTAAGGACTACCCATGTATCTGGTGGTCAACCAAGGTATTGATTTGTTTATCTTTGGGAAACTGTCAAATATTTTCTTGAGTTTGACAACGTAAGAGTCGTAATGTATAAGATATTTAGTACAGGTCTTAAATTATTGTTTTCGTCTTCAACGATCCCGTGGTGAATTGATATGTCTGTTAAGCTGTAATTTCGTGCTCTTATCACTAACAAAATAGCTTTTGTGTACAATTGTCTTCTGTGGGATTGTAATTCGAATATATTTGTGTATTTGCTTATATAAACTTTGGCGATGTTGCTAGACTAGTTTATTTTTTATTGTTAGTTTCAGGGTGTGAACGGTATGAATGTGGATCGAGAAGTCAATGTAAATATCACGTGAAGGGGTATTTTTATACACACGAAAATTTTTGAAACTTACATTTTTACGCACAAAATACAGAAGAAATTAGATTATATTCTACAATATAAATTACTTTCTGTTTCATAAGGCCCCCAGTAGCTCAGCGATATGTCTGCGGACTTACACGCTAAAATCCGGGTTTCGATGCTCGTGGTGGGCAGAGCACAGATAGCCCATTGTGTAGCTTTGTGCTTAATTCAAAACAACAAAACAATAACTCTTTCATAAGGTTTTCCAAAAACAATAACTGTCCCTGCACTAACTGCTCCAAGAACAGCTATTGGGAAATTTATGCTGATAGTCACACAGATACAAATAACCTCACCAGTTTCCCGTATGAGTGCACTTGCAAATCGACGACTGTAGAAAGCAACTTCCTTGTTGGAAAAAAAAGAAGAGGAATTATCGTTCGCTACTTATGTTGATAAAAAGTAAAACTGAATTTATTTGTGTTATAAATGAAAGCACAATGAAATTTTTACGGCAAATTGCTTACATTTATTACTATCTCAGCAGCCACAATTTAATAGTCTAACAGCAAACATTCACTTTTGACAAATACTTAATTTCCCTTGATGTAAAAAATCGAAAGCTAAGTTAGAAAATGCATCATAGTAAGCAAAACTTCCTATTATAGAAAGTATGAAACAAAATTAACTTCATTCTCAGATGAAGCAAAAACATTGTGAAACAATGGAGAAAAAGAGAGTGCATGAAGATCAAGCAACTGTTGAAAATAAAGTATCAGCTTTTGAAGTGGTATCATGAACTCACTGCTCACAATAGCTAGGCTTTGATTCTGATGTTTTGGAGGGGACTATGCAATTGTAAAAACCTAGATAAGCTTCTTTCAAAGAAAATAACTGAAACGTTCTTGGAGAGTGTAATATACGGGCAACACTCGTGGAGACAACATTCATATCATTGTGGATGTATTTTTCGACTGGATAGATGCATAAAAAGGTACAGGCAATGAATTACTGTGAAAATAGAAAAGTGTAATGACTAAATAAGTATTTACCCACAACCAGTCAGCTAGTGTAGTTATAGCAATAATAAGAGTTTGTAGTTTAGTATGTACCTTACGAAAATTACATAAATAAAGAAGTAAAAGGGGCACTAACTCATCAAAGATGAAGAGTGATCTGCAAACTGAGAAATAGAGGTGTTCACTTTATTGAGAGGAATGAAGCTGTCAGATAGGGGAGATAATAGGAAACGAATGTGTTGAGCATTGACCACATTCCATTTTTAAGGACCATCTTAATGACTTGCTTCTTCAAGTGATGCCTTAGAAGGTCGCATGACACAGCAAATGTTGCAGATCGGGAGGGGAAGGAATTTAAGATAATTGAAGATCATAGAAGAAGTGAAGAAAAAGTTTCTGTGTGAGATATTTAATGGAATATAGAGGTTTGCAAATAAAAACAAATGTGTCCCTATTATTATTCATTACCCAAGGTAAATCAATGTATACAACATCATGAGTGTAGATGATTGATGTTGACTGTATCAGAGCAAAAATTTATCCAAACTCTTCGAGTATACACAATTCGCATATAAAATCTGATTCAGAAAGTTAAGTGCAAGATATTTAAGCATTATTGCACTCAAGCTCCAGATGATCAAATACAATTGTTTGGGTCTGCTTGCATAGAGTTACATATAAGAAGAATACCTTCATGCTTTCTCATATTTTGCATCAATATCTTTTTATTTTACTTAACTATGAAACTTTGTAATTTTAAATTTTAGACAAAACTGAATATCTGAGACACCCTTGTTGAAATGCTTAACTGAGGTTAGATTGTCATATATGCCTCTATCTCTGATTATCACATCTTACTTATCTTATCACCTGTATCGTATCGTGTAGAAAAACAACTAAAATATGTAAAATATTTTATTTTGCCAGACACTAATGCCAACATCAGATACTTTATGGTTGATATATTACTATGCAGTATTCTTTATTTTCACTAAAAAGTTATTATACTTATTTGAAGAATTGAGTCCAAGAGAAGAATTTCTCAATGTAATTTACATTTTACATACATTTACACTTACATTTCTTTATATTAACATTGTATACTTAACAAAACTTAAAAATAACAGTTTCCGAATGCAAACTTATGTGGAAATATAAGCGCTTGACATCATGGGAGGCTCATGATCTTACAATGTAGTTTGATTCAGAATAACTCGTATAGAGATCGTTCTTTCAGCATTAATACAAATAATACTTTTAATTGGTTGACGGAGAATCAAGGGCAAGAGTTTTGTCAGATGCTTACTTTGTTTCTGCTTTTACTAAATGTACAGATATTATGAATAACCTATGGGACGTGAAGATGATGCACTGATAAAAGACTTTTACATCTGTAGAGAGCACCCTGATTGATATCAATAAATAAAATTAAAGGACTTCATAAATATCGCTCTACAAAAAGAAGAGAGTGGATGTTTGCCTGGCGAATAACATTTTCCTGTAGTGAAAATGTACTGTAAGTAATTGATACATTGAGTGAGGAAAACAATGACAGAGAGTTTCATCCCATCCAAGGAATGTGAGATGATCTACCAAATTCATAAATAGTCACAAAATGCCTTCAAATTATGCACGGCTGAGTAACAACTTAACTATAGTGAAATATTATGTTTTATTGAAGAGGAACGATGGGTATTTATGTTTGTCCTAAGTGTGTGATTGCTCAAACACAAACGAGGATACATTGTCTCACAACCTTAATGTTCTGGATAGCAAAATGAATGTAATCAATGTAAATGAATGTTAAAGAAAAACTAACAGTATTGAAAGAGATAATTATAATTTATTTTGTCAAATAGAGTTCTAAAGGCATTAAACCTATCTGTCTGGACTTTAACAAAAAATATATGTTTATTGGAAGTAGGTCAAAATACAAATAATGGAGAAGAGAATTTTATCAGTATAGGATACAATTACGATAACTATAAGTGAAACAATAGAATACTAGTACAATAGTAATTGCTTATTAACTGAAACTAATGCAACGGGATAAGCTTAAGTGGACTTTTAAAAAGAAGACGAGAACTATATATATACTTATTCCATTAATGATGCCCCAATGCCTCAGCGGTATGTCTGCGGGCATGCTAAAATCCGGGTTTGGATACCCGTGGTTCGCAGAGCACAGATAGCCCACTGTGTAGCTTTGTGCTTAATTCAAAACAACATCTATTAATGATATGGGAATGACCATCATAGTTTTATCAATTTGTTGTTTTGAATTAAGCACAAAGCTACACAATGGTCTATTTTTTCACTGCCCACAACGGGTATTGAAACCCGGTATTTAGCAATGTAAGTCCGCAGACATACCGCTGAGCCACTAGGTGCTTATAATTTTTTTTACATATGTTTAACATGGTCTGAATATATTTATATTATTATGAAAACAAGTAAAGTGTGTGCTGTTGATCATTGTCGGATGTATCTTTAGAAAGTCAAAGACACCTACTGTAAAAATATTTCAAACACAGAATATATATTTGTAGTATCAATAAGAACAAGTAAAAGCCTTTTAACTGACAACTGGCGACAACCTGACATATGACATAAAGGAAACATATGATGGTGATGAAAATATGTCAGACCAATATTCAGGAGCACAGATTTTATGACATCTATTGTCATCCTCTTTTGCAAGTATTATTACTGATGTAGTTTGTACAGCCTCACCCCTGATTAGGAATCCTTGGTAGTCTTTTGATAAGTTGGCGTATTTGTTGAACAAGTAGGAAATTTTAAGGTAGTGTTTCGGGCCACAGTAAAGTCTGAAAGCAATTTCCACACTGTTTAGAAAGCACCGTACCCAACAAGATGGTCTATTTGTAACCTCGTCATTCAATTAATGTGAATCAGTGTGACCCAATGTGGCTTAGTTGGAGGAAATGAGTTTTATCTGTTGTATCAGATTCAACAACAAACTGAAATGGATATCTGGAAAGACTTTAGTAGGAAAAAATAATCCAAGGGTAAATTACAGACACTGAAGTGATGGAGAAATGGAAGTGTCCAAACACCTCTTGGCAAAATTGAACACTAATCATTTCTAAAATGCTTGCTGCAATGAAGTGTGTCAAAACTGCACTTCAAGAAAAAGAGTAGAGTTTTATCAAAAGATAAAATAAATGAACTCCTTGAATATCCAGCCAATTCAAATGCCACATATGAGAAAATTATTCAAGAATTTTGACTGTAGCACTGAATGTGCAGCACTTACACCAACATTTATTTTTTGAGTACTGCAGGATTGAGTATCAAAAGCTGTTGGACACAGTGCATATGTATTTTAAGGTGCATTTATACTAGTATCCCACATTTTTTAAAATCGAAGAATGTTCGACTCATTACTGGAAATACTGACAATCATGTAGAAAAACACCTACAATTGTCTGGAAGTTATCACGAAAGAAATTAGAAATGTTCATTTCTAGAAACAAATGTATTTCCAGCATTTTAGCTGGAAAATCTCCAAAGTTTGTGGCCCTTTTGATCAAGTTAAGACTATTGTGAGTTTGCTCTTTGTTTATCCTGCTTTTTTTCAAGCGAAGAGGATCTTCTGTGCTCTTAGAAAGCTGTAGATTTAGTTTCGTTATTCTGTAAAAGAAAGGTGCTCGAAAAATGTAGCTGTTTGCCACATTTAAGAACAAACTAATTAGTTGGATAGGAAACCACTCTGTCAGCAATTTTTGGTGCAAATTAACAGGTTTGGCATGGCCAAGCGCGTTATGGCGTGCGACTCATAATCTGAGGGTGGCCGGTTCGCATCCCCGTCGTGCCAAAAATGCTAGCCCTTTTAGCGGTAGTGGCGTTGTAATGTGATGGTCAATCCCACAAGTAGCTTTATGCAAAATTTAAAAACAAACAAACAAGCAAATTATTATGTGAGAATTATTTTAGGATCATTACATTAAAGATAAAAGAATTTCATTTAACCATTCGGTGAAGGTATAGGCTTTATGTATGTTAAGTTTGGTTTCCTTTGTTGTTTATAAGTGGAAATATCAATACAGTTATCAATAACCATGAGTTAGAAAAACACAGAGGGATATTGAATACTTGCACGAGCTTCGAAGATGGAAGGTTATTGGATATATTAACGCTGTGTAGCAGATACTTTGACTCTCAGGAAAGATGTTTAAAATTGTTTTTATTCATTTGTTCATCTATGAATGATTCGTTGCAAAGTTAAAATAATTTTCAAGAGGTATTATCTTAGCAATAATTAGATGGTACTGACGTTCGTAATATTTAATTATATAGCGCAGCATGGGAAGGTATTTAAGGTATTCGACTCTCAATCTGAAATTCTGGGTTTCGAATTGTGTTCTATCAAACATTATCTCCGTTTTAGCTGTGGGGTCCATTCTGGTTTTTCGTTAGTGAATGACTAACGCTTGCGCGAAAATAAAAACCTTAGCAACTCTTTTACTAACGAATTGAAGGATTTACCGTTGAAGATGCGACTAAGATTCCAACCCGTGACCCTCAGATGACGAGTCGAACGCCTTTCTCCACCTGGCCATTCCGAGCCTGTTTAGATTTAGTGAATAATTAGTAAACAAATTTTTATCTTGTACTTTATCATTATCTGTTATAAAACTGTATAACTGGTACAATTAAATCATGCAAACTAATTGTAACTTGTGTTTTTCTTTCTGAATAACAAAAACAAAGAATTAACAATTAAAATGTGATATTCGTATCAGTAAAATTAGTCACTTGTCTCTAATTTGTCTCATGTTCGGACTTAATGAATTTTTTTTTTGTAATTAAGCACAAAACTAAACAATAAACTATCTGTGTTTTACCAACCAACAGTATCGAAACCTGGTTTCAATCGTTGTTACTCTATCGACAATATGCAGAAACAGTGGCAGGCTGATAGAAAAAGTCAGTAATGTCTATTTATTTGGCCTGGAATGGTCAGGTGGGTAAAGTTAAGGTGGTTATCACTCAGTTTAACAATTTTATACCATTCTCTTTCAAATTTTGTCTTATTCTCTATGTACTAAATAAAGCCTGCAAACTCACATTAATTTAACTAGCCCTTCATAAATAAATTACTTCCATGCAAAACATTTTTTTTTTCCAAATGGCTGCGGCTTGGAAAAATAACTTCTTTCCCATAACCAATTTCTTTGTTAAACTGCTCAACATTCTAAAACTTACTTTACACACCTGCTTATGATATCTCGGAAGTCAATATTACTTTATCACATTAAAGTTAAAATAAATTACAAAATATTTATTATCCGTAATTTGATTTGAAAGTTATTACGAAACTGAAATTTTGACTCAAAACTTCTTTACTCTTGAAATATCATTCGTCGAGTGTCTGCTGAGCACATCTCATCAAATTAAAACACGTTTAGATGTCCCTCCCTAACACAGCGGTAAGTCTATGATTTACGCTATATTCAGGGGTTTGATTCCTTTCGGTTTAATCAGCAGATAACCCACTATGGCTTTGCTAGAAGAAAACATCCCCACACACACACACACGTTTAGACGTTTTATTTTGGTGAAATTGAACGTCATCTTAAAGTACAAACGTGAGAACAAATTGACATATATACAGAAACTGGAAGAGAGGTCACAAAACTTTCAAACTTCGCTGTCTATCAGCACAATACGAAAACGGAACATCATGTTTCCCTCTATTTTTTTAAATAATCTCAACAACGAAACATTATTTTGAACTTTCTCATAAAAATAGTTTACATAACACTCTCTTTCTGTCCCTGAATAATACAGTCTTCACTTGATTAAAACTTAATTAAACTAATTATTTTTCCCAGTTATTTCATTTTCCACCCTTACATTTGTATATTCAAATTTTGTACTCTAATGTATATATTTCTATTGTAAATACAAATACTCTTAGTTTGTTTTGGGCCTCTAGATTACTTATTATGGAAGTGTAAGGATTCCGAAACGTTCAATAACTGCTACCTATTATTACGATTCTCTTTGAAAGCATAAGTTATGTTATGTGCTTATAAACATTACAAGCACACTCCTGACTTTAAGGCCTGGTATAGCTCGATGGTTAAGGCACACCACTCATAAACCAAGGGTCTCTAGTTCGAATCCGTGTCACACCACGTATGCTCGCCCTCTTAGCCGTTGGAGGTGTTCAAATGCGACGGTCAATCCCGCATTTCGTTGGTAAAAGAGTAGCTCAAGATATGGCGGTAGGAGGTGATGACTAGTTGCCTTCCCTCTGGTCTTACACTGCTAACTTAGGGACGGATAGCACAGATACTCCTCGTGTAGCTTTGCTCGACATTTAAAACAAATGAAACCAGTTTATTTATAATCTCAATCTCAGCATCTATATCGCACCCCGCTAGTACAGTAGTGTGTGTCCGGATTTACAATGGTAAAATCAGGGGGTTCGATTCCCCTCGTTGGGCTGAGTAGATAGCCCTTTGTGGCTATGCTGTACGAAAAACACACAAACACACTTGGCATCTATATTAAACATTTTTACTTGTATTGTGAATATATTTGATTTATCAAAACAGAGCAAGGTATCATATGGCTGAAACAACCAAATGTGGAAGCAATTCATTAAGAAATACAATACTTTTGAAATAACACTTCTAATTTTCCTTTCTTCCTATATATTTAATTTCGTATGTTGATAAATCTTTCAAAAGAATAATTACCAGCCTTATTTGGTGCAAACATGTTCAAAGTTATTTACGGTTAAAGACTCAAATTTGATAATTTTTTACACACACCTACACAAATAGTCACATGAGCTATCAGTCGAAATTGACATTGCACTTTCACCTAAGAGTTAAAAGGACTATTTAATTTTTTTGGTTTTTTGGATTAAAGAGAGCTTATTGAGAGCAGTAAGTAAAACTGTTTAGATGAAATGACGTAAAATATTCAAGTTTTAGTTAAGTCAAGCAAATTAAATTAGCATTTTCTAACTTAAATTTTCAATCATAGATTGTATGGTTGTTACTTATTACTCACTGTCATGTTTGCAACACAAGCTTACTAAGTTTTAATAAATTAGCCTTACTAAAGAGCGTTTAATGTCACGTGATATCAGCTAAAAAAAATTAGTGTAAATAATAATGCTTGATAAGGCTAAACCAATTTCATGCAAATGTAAACAAAAACTTTTTGACAATGACCGAAGAAGGTCGAAACGTTCTTCACTCATCTACATAGAGATTTTTCTACCCACTCCAACCGTTTTTACATATATAATCTACATTTCTCCCGTTGTATCTATGCAACTCTAATCTACACACACTGGAAATAAATTGTATATCCTGGTCACTAGTCTCTCCAAAAGTGCACTTTAACCTGGAATTTAGAAATAAAACAGTCTCCTGGAATCTATCATCTGTCACACTCAATGAACTGATTACCCTTAGTAGCATTAGCGAGACCAGTCTTAACCATAGAGGATAGTTATATTGACTTTAATTTTATTTTTAAAATTTAATGAAGCTAATTTTGTAGTTAACCTGCTGCTACTGCACGATTATGACATTTTATGAGAAACAAAAATATTCCAAGCTACTATATGACGATAAAGCGGTCTAAGAAAAATATACCTACGTTAAAATTGTTCAGTCGATACCACAGAAACGCAAAAACGTTAATGATATGATATGAACTGTCGAAGCAGGAACAACAAATGTGTGACAAACGTTCACAGGTGCGAAACTTATTGCCAGGTTGCATAACTCGAATATTCTCTCCGTCACCTGTACATGACAATAAAATAACACAGAATAAGAATACAAACTTTTAGAGCGATATCGAAGTACGTAAAAACTGAAACTGAAAGTTTCTTTTTGGAGAGAAAAACTTCGGCATTTATTTATTTTGTATCAGAAATTGCAGAGCCATGTTGTTAATTTACAGACATAATGTTTCTTATCCACTGAACAAGTCAACTGGCAGAGAAAATCAAAGACGTCTTTGTGTCTTCCTTTTTTTGCTTGTTTCTTAGAATAGGAATATGTACAGTATCTGTCATGGATTAATATTCAAACATCCAGACATTTTATTGAATAAAATGTAAGATTTTGTACAGTATCTTATCCTTACCTGAATTGAATCCGATATCCTGACACTTAAAGTGATCATAAAACGATAAGTGTTAATAATTACCACTGAAGGTAGGAATGTTCAAGTTGTGTTTGACAGGTATTTCATACAACTTGTTTCATTTTTTAGTACTTTTAATATGATTAACAGTGTTATTAATAGTTCTTGCCCATACTATAATCAAGTTGTGTAGTTTCCAACTTTTGTTATTTACCCTGACGACGTCGTTTTACATTGTACACTGTTGGGTAAGTTTGAAGTTAACATGAGTTTCGCAGAAGCGTATCAAACTGTTGAAGCTACATCTAAGATAAATACGGCCTTCAAGATGGTATAGAGATGTATATGAAGTGTCCAATCCTCGTATTTTAACTGAGCTGTTTTCATGTAAAAACTTATTCCCAAAATATGACGCATGTCATAATGGTTATTATAAATAACACCGAAATTAGAAGGTAGGAATGGTGGTTTAATTATACGGTGATTAAAAAAAAAAGTTGTTGTTATTTTGAATTAAGCACAAAGCTACACAATGGGCTATCTGTGCTCTGCCCACCACGTGTATCGAAACCCGGATTTTAGCGTGTAAGTCCGCAGACATACCGCTGAGCCACTGGGGAGCAAAAAAAAAAGAAAGAAAGAAATGGAACATTTTGAACATATTATATTATGTATTAACGACAGCATGCAGTTGTCACGTGAAGCATAGTACTTTTTCGAACCTACAACAGCGTTCATTAGAACTTTTCGCCTATATAACTGTTAGTAGTAACGTAAAGAAAGTTCCAACTGATTTCACTAGCTTATTATATTAAACATTAAACGCTAATCTTTATAGAGAAATAATAATATAATTTTCAATAATCGACTCATTTTTTTTTTTGTAAAACGTTACAAAATGATGATACAAAATACGAATGTGATACTAGGAATCATCCATTAATTATTTTGGAATACTCGAATGATAAGTGGTTTTGAGGTATAAAATAAATAAATAATAAATTTATTCTCAACAGAAATATATACATGAGAGTAAAACATTTGAATACGGAAATATAAGACCAACAAATTAAATAACATGTATCAAACGAGTCAGTTAAAATATATTTAAATTAAGTGACGAAAGTGTATTACGTGAGGTTGGAATGAGGATAATGTTTCTTTTATAAGAAGTTCAGTGTCATGTTTGGCTGTTGAGGTAATTTTAAAGTTGCAGAGAGTTGAGCTGATATAGATGGGAGGATTTATATCCTATCTTCTTTTGTTCATGGGCCAATGTGTTAAGACGTTCCTACTTTAAAATGACGTTAGGTTTACCAATGCAAAAGGCTCT
Source organism: Carcinoscorpius rotundicauda (assembly GCA_011833715.1). Classification (NCBI taxonomy): domain Eukaryota; kingdom Metazoa; phylum Arthropoda; class Merostomata; order Xiphosura; family Limulidae; genus Carcinoscorpius; species Carcinoscorpius rotundicauda. The sequence goes on along the minus strand of CM022393.1, from coordinate 122,791,031 downwards.
ATTATTTCCGCGAGAGTAAAATTCGGCAAACGATCTTTGCAGTGAAAAAGTTTTGAGTCTGAAATTTCCTTTTATTATAAATTTTAAGTCAATAAAAGGAAAGTAAGGTTGCATTACTTTTAACAATTTTGTGACACTGAAACTTCTCCCGAGATATGTTTCCTGATACAAAGGAAGTTGGGAAACAGTTGGTATCTCAAATTATTTGGGAAAGCGGAAATAATTTTATCAAAGAAATGATAAAAGTATAGAGGTGTGTGAAAGCAACATTACTTTAAGAGGCAATTAAGTTTCTCCATACCGTCTTCAAAACTCACTTTCGTAATCTAATTATGTCCCTGGGACCCTTGTACAGGAATAAAAAATATTTACTTATTATTTCTAAAAATACTTCTGAAAAAGCATAGGACATATTTACTACCATTATAAAAAAAAACTAGCATTCTCTACTTTTATTATTAAAATACACTCAGGATGTCTTCCAATCTGTAATCTTAAGAGCTGACATGTATCAAACAACTCTACAGAAACAAAAATATCACAATCATCTACCGGAACGAAGGAAATGGAGTTGTTATCTTTAACTAAACTGAGAATGTGAAAAAAATGCTTGAAATTCTTAACGTTTGTTTTTTGGAATTTCGCACAAAGCTACTCGAGGGCTATCTGTGCTAGCCGTCCCTAATTTAGCAGTGTAAGACTAGAGGGGAAAAAGCTAGTCATCAAAACGACTGAAATGATTTCAATTTTATAAAAAAATATCCTTATACCATACCTCACATTTTGTTTGTAAAACATGAATGAAATATTGTTTTTGTCTTCGTTTACAATAATTTATATCTAACGGGCTCCCATCGTGGAATATTATATGGTCTGTTGAAATTTCACAAACCATTCACCTTATTTGAATTTTTCCGACTTTGGCACTCATAAAGTAGCTAAATTCCTTGTGCTATTCTTTTCATCTTTTACTAAGTACTAATTTACAACACCTGACTTTTCCTGAAAAATCAGTCAGCTTCCGCCCTTAAAAATCACGTGATGGCTGTCATGGACATTGCTTCTCCTTTTATTAATATTACCCTGGACAAAACTGTCAACATTGCACTGTCTAATATCTTCACTGAAACATTCTTATGGACTTTCTAAATCTGATTTTAAATCTATGAAGTAAACCTAAAATTAACATCACTAACATTAAGCGTCTCTCTGGCGGCGGGGTCCTCGTTCAAGGACAAGAACCCGCTAACTTTAATAAATTACTGAAAGAATGGCCTTCAGATGCTTTTAAAACAGGAAACATAATTATACACTTACCTTGTAATCAGGGGTTTGCACGACTCTATTGGCATTGAAAATATTAAGGTTGAATTAACTAAACAAAACATAAAACACGTTTAAATGGAACAAATAATTTCTTATGTAACTAAAAACCAATTAATCTAATTAAAGTAGTTACGGAAAATACCCAAGACATAATCCAGCTAATAAATAGTGGTATCACATTCTGGTATCATAAATACAGAGTAAAACAAACCAAAACGCCATCAGTGATAGTAACACACTGTTACCAATGCCAAAGGTTTGGTCATGTAGCAGCAGCATGCCGATCAACTGCGCGATGTGTAGGCTGTGGAGAAAATAACCAAATATCACAATGTACTAAACGAAACCCCAAACCTAAAGGCTGTAATTGTGGGAAAGAACACACGGCAAATTACAAAGGATGCCGAAAATGCAAATCTATTTGGGCACAATTATACCAACTTAAAAATCCAAACATAAACTAGCCACAAACAAACAAAATCCGAGAACAATCAAAATCAACTACTGCTCAAAAACCACAAAACGCAAACACACAACAAACTCATATGCTACAATAGTCAAGAAAACATCATTCATGCAGAAAAAATCATCAATAAATGAAGATTTATCGAAAATAGCTGAAGATACACACAAAACCACTCCTATGAATATTGAAAACACACTAACCAATGCATTACTTCCACCTTTTCTGAAATATTAACAAAAACACTAATCCAAATAATGAAAACAATCTAAAAATATAATCATTCAAATAATTGTGTAAAACATTGAAAAATACATATCATAAATGTTAACATACATCATGAACTCTGTTAAACATGGATAAATTCAAAGTATTACACATCAATATCCAGAGTGCTATTACTTCCAACACCTTTTCCCGTTAAATGTGTACATGTGATAAAATCAAATATGAATAATAATAATAAATTAAACAGTGGTAAATTGAAGCAGCTACGAAAGTAAATAGACTTAAAAAAAGAAAAGAAAAATAAGAATGGACATTGCCCTGAAAAAGACCAGTATAAAGTTGATTTTACTCCATATTAATAACTCAATTTCAACAATTATAGACAATTAAGTGATGGAAGAATTGTGGTGCTTAAAAACCTCTTTACAAAAGTCAACATAAATGATTGCTGCAACAGAGTAAATGGTGTGTGTCAAACATCACTTCGAGAAAAAGTGAACAGAGGAAAGTTTTAGCAAAGTACAAAATAAAGTAGCAAGATAAATCAACTTCTTGAATATCCAATTGATTCAAAGGTCACGTATGAGAAAATTACTCAAGCATTTTTACGAGTGAAGATGTTGCACTTGCTTCACCATTTTCTTTGCAGTGGTATTGAGTTGGGTATCATAAGCTGCTAGACAACGTACATGTGACTAGAAAGTTATTTCATATGAAACTAGAAACGTTTATTTCAAGTAACACCTATCATTACAGCACTAAAACTGGAAAAATCTTGAAGGAATGTGGCCCTTTTGATCAAGTTGAGGCCATTGTATATTTGATTTCATTTCTTGAAATGCTGAAATACTTTCTTTGCTGAAGTTGAAAGGAGTTTCTGTGCCATATTAAAGAACAAATTAATCACTTGGAAAGGAAAATACTCTGTTATCGATTTACTATTGCAGATCACCAGTTTACCAATATTTTTGAATCATCACTATAAAACAACATAATTTCGCTGTGATATTTCACTTTCTAAAGGCAAGTACTGTTATTCTGCTAAGTGGTTTTTTATAACTATTATTGTTATGGTTGTTTTATTTGTATACCAAAACGGGAATTTTCATCACAGTGTAACTATTCGCGATCTGCCACACTGTGCAAATCATATCAGAAAATTCATATTTGTTGACGATGGAAAAAAAATGAAGATTTAATAGATAGAAGTTACACCTCCTTCAACAACTAAAATATGTACTACAACAGTTACCATCTTTGTAACTTCTTCTTTTAGAAATTATTTTAACTAAATAACGTTTTCAGCAAAAGTTTATACTGTATCAATAATTAAGACAGGAATTTGATTTGTTTAATTAAAGTTACCCTGAGCATTGCTGATGTTAGTATTATTACTGTTTCAAACGTTTCATTGACATCTAAATATTGTTCAAATTGAAAAAAGACAAACCGATTTTTTATATAAAACGGGAAAACTTAACATAGATGTGTTTGTGTTTTTTTTTCTCATAGTAAAGTCACATTGAGCTTCATACAAAGTCCACTTAGGGGAATCGAAATTAGCATAGAAAAGAACCATTTTATTTTGTAAAGTTTACATCTTTAAGATCTGATTTTAATGGAACCCAAAAAACTTTAGAAATTAAAACATCGCCCCTGTTGACAACAATTTGATATTTGGTCATTCGTTTTGAAAGTACGGTATTCTTTTCGCAAAAAGATTTATAACTGCTAAGGAAATATAAAACACGAGTTTTATTTTTTTGCAAATGACTTTTTGAAATAAATTTAATATGTATTAATCTAGGTAATTATCTACCCAATATCACTTGGATGCAAGAATAACTAGCTCACCAGATTTAATAGCTGGAGGTACTTTGGTTTGTGTTGCTTGCGTGTGAAAAAAATTACGTAGTATGCTCAGTGGAGCATTTTCTTGAAGTGCTCTTTTGAAAATTTATGAACAGTTGAACTAGCGACTTTGTAACCTAAATTTAAGGCACTCGTTTGAAACTCTCAACTTAAAGTATTATTTTTTGCTGAACAAAAACGTAGATACATATAATCCATTTATTAAGAAATGATGTTTCAGCGAATTATTGAAATGGTGGTGATAATATAGTAGCACAGATTATTCTTATACTTTTACATCTAGCACACACACACTTAACAATTTACATATCTCTGGCACAGAGATATATTTGTGGACTCACACCGTTAAAATCGATTTTCGATACCCATGGTGGGCAGAGCACAAATACCCCATTGTGTAGTTTTGTGCTTAATTCTAAACAAAATCCTATATCGAAGAATATCAAAGAAATTTCAGTGATATTTCATGATTTGGGAAGAAAAGTGAAGTTCTTAGTCGGTAAAAAATTCACATCGAACTATGAACTCTTTGTGTATGTTTTTCATCAGTATTTCTCTAAATTGGTGACAGAATTTCAATTAAATTACTTCACATTTGAATTTTAATTTAACTTTAGAAGTTTCCATCTGTCGTGGCTAGGAATAACTGTTTTTATGTCATTTTTATGCCCCTAGTATAGTCGTGTGCTTAACTTTAAAGAAACAAAACAAACATATGTTATCTTTTTTCAAAAGCAGAATTTGAGCAACGTTGCTTAGAAGATGTATCATATTTGATTTATCATTTGCACATACAATTAAGTTGGTATTTCTATAATAACAGAACAAACCTTCTCTTTATTTGCAGGTTTAATATGCTTAATGGGGTTAGATGGAAAGGGGGTGTTTTAATTGTGCACAAATTTTATTTTACTTTTCGTTTTTATAAAGATTTTATGTAGAAGCGATTTTTACTGCGTAATTTATGTTCGATTTAAAGTATAATGGTGAAGGTCAACGACGTTTTCAACATCACAACGCCCGTCCTTACATAGCTCGACTCACCATTGTCTTCTTGAGACACCACAACATCAAGATTCTTCCCTGTCTCTCCAGACCACCAGATTTAAACCCCATCGTACATCTTTGGGACGAGTTGGACCGACGTCTGCGACGGCGACAACCTCAACCGCAGACTCTACCTCAGCTTGCAGCAGCTTTGAAGGCTGAGTGGAAGACATTCTACAGGATGTGATTCGTCATTTCATCGCTTCCATGGGCAGGAGATGCCAAGCAGTTATTGATGCTTACGTGAGCATACTCGTTATGGACGTTTCGTGATGTTAAGCTTCAATTAGTGTGCGTGAACTTCGCCATTGTAGACTTTGGATGTTCAGCAATGTGCAAAGTTTCACACATGTCATACAGAACTACCCGGAATAAACTTGTGGACAATATTCTCAAATTTTGCCTTTTGTGTTTCTTTTTTTGAAGAGTATATATTTATTTGCAGTTCACACCATTGCATGTTTCCGTCCTACCTCCCCTCTTCTGCTTCTATTTTTATGAAGTGAAAATTAAGTTTGACAGCACAGAGGGAACCAGCTATAGCAGGAATATGTTACACTCCTTTTAATGAAGGGCTGTCAGATAATTGTTTGCATGCTACTTTATGGCTGTACCATGTTAAATACTTGAGAAGGTAGAAGTATCAAGTCTATTGGATGCAAATTTTTTTGTATTTATAAAAAAATAACACTGAATGAGTTAAGCATGTTACGTGGAAGAGGTAAGTGTCTATTTGAAATATATTTTCAGTGTAGGAAAGTTTTAACATTGGAAACTATATAGATATAGTGAAACTGCTCTGTACATTAACAGATGTTAGAATTAAGTAATATCTAAATTTATAATGTTCGACTCAGTTTTTCTCAACTATATCTGTTAGTCCCCATTAGCTATAATGGAACTATTAACATTTCTAACATCATGGAATATGTAAATAATCCCATCAATAGACTATTTCTTTATAAGTCTAAACAGCACACTCTAAATTAGGCACAAAAATTATTTTGGAAAAACTTGTAACACAAGAAATATGTGAGAGTTGCTGATTTTTTTTTCTTTCTGTCAAAAATTTAACAAATGAAATTTTAATTTAATTTGCAAGGACATTTAAATTTATTTTTCCTAAGTATAATTCAATTTTGTTAAAATTTTATTTTTATCCTTTTTTATCATTTATTGTCCTTGGGTTAAATCACACATAATAAAAACTAAATAATTACATTACAAGTTCTTTTAAGTCGAAATATCATGAGCTAATTTAGATTCATCAAAGACTACAAGAATACCCGAAAGCACTTAAGCTAACTCTAGTGAATAAGTATTTTGCTGCTAATACACGTTAGTTTGTACTCAAAAAATTTTCTTCAAATATTATTTATTATTTGAGGATAGTGTGATAGCATTTTAGAGTTGAATAATTTTTAATTTTTTTTCGGCAGTTGAAGAAGGAACTTGCTCCCAAATTGAAGTTAAAGCTACATAAAATTAAAATACTTGGAAATAAAGTTAAATTTGCTTTTGTGACATTTCCGTAAGTTTTTAAAAAATTGATGAATTTCAGTATATTAGTCTAATTGTATTTTGTAATAAATTTGCTAAATGTATATTATTTGTTTATTTTTTTACTTATTCTTTGTGCAGTTTCAATTAAAATTAAGTTAATGAAAATTTTCATTATTAACTTGATTTTTTTTATCTGTATTTGCTTCTTCAGTCAAACAATACAAAATATAAACTGAACTTATAGCTAGAGAAAACCAGTGTAGTTTGGTAATATACATTGTACACATAACTATAATGTGTATAGTTTATGTATCTTGACAAAATAGCTCTATATTGTTAATTTTTGTAGTATAACCAAAGGTAAACCTGCAGTTTCACTTGTGCTGGTAAAATACACTTGTAACTGCTGTATCTATTTCAACTTACTTTATATTTCAAGAAATGATGTAATAAATTATAATGATTTAATGTTATATTTTATTATTTTAAATATATTTTTTTTAAAGTTGTGTTTAAAGAAAAATGCCAACCTTTACCAGCATTTTATTTGAAAAGCAAGTGATTTATTCAACTTGTAAGGCATTCTGTTTTGAAAAACATGAAAAAATGATAAGACATGATAAAAACAGTGTTTTAAACAAAGATTTATCAGGTATGATATCTTCCATGCAAAAATATGAATTACAATTTTTGGTACAATAAAATTATCTCTTTCTGTACAAAGTAGATGAATTCCACTTACTTAGATGTATGAAACTTATTAATTGTATCTTCATGAAATTTAGCAAGCTTTTCATGAACATAACAGTCTGATTTTTTCAATAAAGTATTAAAACTAAAGTCATTTTTATGAATTTATTAAATATTTACTTGAACCAATTTAATGATAAGTTAATTTTCAACCTAAGAATATAAATATTTATTTTTGTTTTATCATTGTATGGTTTTACTGCCTGTATATTTGACCATTGGCTTCTCTCAAAAGCAATAAATCATAGTGGGAATGTATTAGCCATTGGCATAAACACCACAAGCAAAGCACAATTCAAGTATAACTGTATGAGGGAAGTTTTTTGTTTTATAACTTTTCAAACTATAAGTGTCTTTTAGACACTTTTCAAATATAAATGTTTGACATTTAAGTTATTCTAATTATTTGAATTCATTCAGCTGTTTTCTTATTCCATCTACCAGTTTTTTCTTGTTCCTAATAAGTGGAATAAGTTTGTAAGAGATTGTCTTATGTCTGTTTTTATTTTATTGATCTAATTCATATTATGAAGTATTTTGTATTTTAGGCATTATATACTGTTTACTGAGTGTTACTCATCCATTATGGGAGGATATTTTATTTGATTATACGTGGCAAAAATGTTTTGCAAGTTCGTGATGTGGTCACAATTTTTTTTTTAATATATCAGATTTTAGTTGTTTTCAAGCCTACTTACTCAGGTTTTAGTGATTTCTTTCTTACTAAAAGGAGGATTTTAGTGAATATTTTTACACATGAGAATATGTGTATGTAATTTAATTCATACACACATCATAGAAGAGTTCTTTTGTTATTTAACAAACAGAAGGTTTGCTATGTCAATGTTTCCATGTAATAGATATGTTTTTCACTGTTCACTCGATAGGCATCTTGTGATATTGTACATATGCATCTGTGGTAAGGGACTTTTGTGTTTTCGTTTGTAGTGTTGGGATTGTTGGAACTTCTCATAATGATGGAGAATTCTTGTGCCTCTGTTTCCTCAAGATGGTATGTTGATTAATCATTGTTAACATATGATGGAGAAATTGTTGTTATTTTGTTCCCACATAATGGAGGGTTTGGTTAGGCTTAGTTAACACCTCATGCTTGTGGTATCCAGGTCACAAATATGTAGCAACTCAACATACAAAATGTACTGTAATTTGCTGGCTTGCAAATTGATCCAGAGAACAGCACGGTTGTGTTTTTGAACTCGTTTAGTTTACTATGCAAAGAAAAAGCTTCACACAAAATATTTTCTTAAACATATAATACCCGACAACTAATGAACAATTAAAAATAAAATGATTAACAGTAATCAGAATATAATATTTTAGGATTAATAATAACAGTTGTAAATATGGGAAGTAACAAAAATTAGGTAATTGCAGCTTTTATAATTCTTTTTTAATTTTGAAAATATAGTTGTGCAGAAGATAGAGAGGAGGCTTTAAAAAAACTCCAGGGCCATAGTTTCAAAAAAACGAGAATTAAAAGTAAAAGTAAGTTCACCAATAATTTAGTGTCATTAAAGAAAATTATCTTCTTTTATTACTGTTGATTATCATAATATTTGAAGGATATAACCAAAATGCTGTTTATATTTATGATTATAAATTTAATAAATGAGCTTAAGCTTCATATACTTTTCAAAACAAGAAACTCAAAAGGCAAAATTTGAGACATATTATTAACAAGTTTATTCCGGGTAGTTCTGTGTGACATGTGTGACATTTGCACGTTCACTGCTGAACATCCATAGTCTGCAAAGACGAAGTCCACATTCACTAATTGAAGCTTCACACCACTCAATGTCAATAACGAGTATGCCCCCCGTGAGCATCAATAACTGCTTGGCATCTCCTACTCATGGAAGCAATGAGATGACGAATCATATCCTGTAGAATGACTGTCAACTCAGTATGCAAAGCTGCTGCAAGCTGAGGTAGAGTCAGCAGTTGAGGTTGTCGCAGACATCGGCTCATCTTATCCCAAAGATGATCGACGGGGTTTAAATCTGGTGATCTGGAAAGACGGGGAAGGATGGGCGTTGTCATGTTGAAAAACGTCTATGACGTTCACCATGATGGGTTGCACATATGGCCTAAGAATCTCGTTGAGGGTTGCGTACGGTCTGATCGGAAATCCTACGCTGCCATAGTATGGTTGAGGCAGTAGACGTGGCAGTGGTGGTTTCATCCAGAAGGTGACGTAACCGGATGTAGCGATCTTGTGCGAGCGTGGTCACACGAGGTCTGCCAGATTGTGGACAGTCACAAGTTGATCCATATTGTTGGTGACAATTCCATTGCCTTGTGATAGTGTTTGGATGGACTTTCACAGCTCTGGCAACATCTGATCGAGATTCGTCTGCTTCCAAGCGACCAGTGGCTTTGTTGCGTTGTGCTTTAGTCAGTCTTGGTGTAACAGTATTGCGTGTTGGTGGGTTAGCATTGAGCTCTAGAAACCGAGATCCCGTCACTTTTATAGGAATTTTGCACATGTTGTACTTGCAGAACATGCAGATCTCTCAAACAAATTTATTGAACAGGAATGCGTTTTAGCGAAAAATTCAATGTTTTCCTCTGTTTTCAAAGTGCGCAACTTTTATTCTCATTTTGTCTGACAATCAGTGTCTTAACACGTGTAGCATCACATATTCACAGCTTGTAACGTTCTTACACATTTCTCTTTAAAATAAAAATATCCCTTTTACGTTTCTTTTTTGAAGAATATATTTATCTGTTCTAGGACAGTAAATTTTTAAATTAAAAAAAAAATTATCATCCTAACCTTCTTATTTCTAGGAAATTGTTGGATAGATCTAAAACAGTCATAGATACATGCACATGTAAAATTTAAAGAAAGTGATGTACAGACTTGAAAACATCAAAGGAATCATTTGTGTATGAACATTCTAGTCAAGTGATGGACAAGCTTAAAACTGTCAAAGATGCATGTAATCATCAACTTTCTACTTAAGTGATGTGTGGATTGCATTAAAGTTAATGTTTTATGCATTTAATAAATAATTGTTAATTAATATAACAGTTTTTGAAAAGATTGAAGCATTGTACTCTGGTTGTAGGGGAATATAAATTAAATTTGTATACTGTGTACTCGCAGATGTTAGGTTTTCGAATTGCAAAAATTATTGCTATATTTTGGTACTGTAGAAGGCAAATCCAATAGCAGATCCTTTGGTAAAGAAAAGAACCCTGCATGAAAATAATGATGAGATAAGTAAGAAACAGCCCAAGAAAGAAGAATCTAATATTCCTGTAGCTCTAAGGTAAGGTATTGTTTGGAATGTTTAAAATGTGTATTTGAATATTTTTTTTCTTCAATGGGGAATTGATTTTCTTTAACCCTATAATTACTTGACAGATTAAATTAATCTCATGACCGCAATTATCAATGTTTTCATGTTTAACTTCTATCATGTTTTTGAAGCTTTTAGTAAACATTTAAGTGTTTTGTAGACCAAGAAATAGTATTTTTTAAATATTTTTATGAATTTGACTTTGAATTTATGAAATCAGTGTGAGTGCTTCAAGTGCAAAATGATTTTCAATTTAAAATTAAAAATGCATTTCTGTATGTGAAAATAACGAAATTTATTTATCAAATAACTAAATAAACATTGAAGTTTTTTTCACTAAAGCTCTATGTTCTATTTATTATTTTTAACCTAACTCTGCACACATTTGGTAAATTGGACAAAACTATTAACTACCATAATAAAATTGCAAAGTAAAGTTATTAGTGCTCCTTTTGCTTTTTAGTATTGACTGTGAAATTCTTAGGTATTTCTGAAGTTTCAACTTCTAACCTGACCACATTTGTTTGCTATGTTTATTCTACTGTTTGCAGCTGGAATAGAAATCTGCTCTACAGGCATTATACTGTTTATGTGACATTATAGTACAACGCTTTCAATAGCAGATGTGTAATGCAATAAATTAACATAAACATTGCATTATTTAGATGTTATTTATCTGGATGATTAGAATTTAGCAGCATATGTGTACAAAGTGTATAAGTGCTCATAAACATATATATGTCATTACTATTTACTCACAAATGCTTCATTTTTGGTTACTTCTCTTAAAAACTAAAACAATAAAGTAAAAATGTAAAAACAATATTTCATGTTTATGAAGTTACAAAATGGATTGTGCTTGTGATGTATTTAGTAAGCTTAGTTTTAAGCCTAGTTTTAATCTCAAGTAGAGAGAAAAACAAAAAAAAAACATTCTTAGCTTTCAAAGATGCATCTTAGGGAGCTAAAGATGATTAAATTATAATACTAGTACATATAAAACAACTGTAATCTATCTGGTTTTCTGAGTAATCTATATGTATCAACACACTTCATTATTTTCAGTTAATCTATAGCTGTCCCCTTTAAGCCATTTAGACACAAGTGTCAGATTTATATAGGTTGGAATATACACTTTCTATTGGTAATGAACAAGTACTTAAGAGACATAGAAAATAGATTTCAAAAGAAGGGACAAGTAAGAGGGGCTATTTTGGTAGGTTTGCTTAATATATTGATGTGTCAGCAAATCAAAAAGGTGAGAGATTCTTATTTTATGTTCTAACTTGTCAATGTCTTAAGTTTGAGTTTGCAATTCATTATCCACTATAGATATTGTATGGGAGGCATAATAAACTGTAAACTGAGCAATAAGACATGACATACGATACATACGACACAGTATTTGGTATATATTTATTTTTATTTTTTTAATTAAGAAATTAAACCATATAAAATTAAAACATGAGTTATTAACTGTGCTTTGATGCCAATTTTATTGACATACATTCATAATAAAGCTGTTTCATTTATTGTTAAAAATACCTTTTTAAACTGTCATGACATGTTCTTTTACCTGTCTGTAACAAGAGAGTTGACAATATACTACAGTTAAACATTAACATTCTAAGCAAATATCACAGTGTACTTGCATGACTATAGACTTAAGTAAACATCAATATTAAATGACAAATGGACCTAAAATAATAAGTGCATACAAACGTAGAAAGCAAACTTTCTATTTAAGTGATAAGGAAACCTAAACAATCATAAAACTAGGTAAACTTCAATATCAAATGAAGGTGAAACCTGCTACTTTTTAATGTTGAAGCAGCTTTTGAGGTAACTGATTTCACTGAGAATAAACAAAAAGATAATTCCATAGCAGAGTGCATTGTAAAGAAAAGAAAATGCATGAGGGTTAAAAAAGAAGCTTGAGTTTCATTTAATCTGGTTAAGTACTTCCAGTTTCAGAAAAAAAACAACAGATATTAGTGTCACTCTCCTAGTCTGAAAAGTTTCTTAATCCAACCATGAAAAATAAATGGGATGTCCTATCACTTTTGACAGATTAACCTTTACATTCATTCTTCAGGTTCCTTCCACAAAAAATATTGTAAAGTGCTCCTTATGTGAAATATCCTTTATAGTACTACCAGATACAGATTTCAGTCGATAGTTAATTTTTTACAAGTATGAGAAGGATCTTTATGTAATAAAGCAAACTTGAAAAAAAATGATTTCTCCAAAAAACTATAAATGAATTTAAGTTCTAATAGTTATTGATGGTAAAATTATAAAAGTGATGAGAAGAAACATTATGAAAATAGTAATAATTGGAAACACCAGTTTTCATTAGTAGATTATTTTGTAAAAATTGATTTAATTACAATTTTTATAATTTAAATTAATTGATATTTGGAATAATCTGAAAAACTGAAATTTGTTAGCTATTTTCTTGACAGTTGATTCAATCGCCATTTTGAGCATTTCATCATTGAGCTAAGTGAAAACAGTAATGATTGAAAACATTTAAATATGATCAGTTGATTATTCTTGTGACTTTAATCAATGAATAAGGTAGTGTTTACAGAAAATTTTGTGTGATATTAACTTTTTAAAAGTATACATTTATGATTCAAAAACTAGTTTTCTTTTTTCTACAGCTTACAATTTTAGAAGTACAAGTATGCCCTCATGCTTCTGTGAAATAGATGAACAAACACCTCAAAATTCTTATGTTAATAAGTTAGTTAACTTTAAATTATTTTGTTAATAGAATTTTGGTATTTTCTTTTTAAAAAATTCATAATTTATTTATAGATCATTCAGTGTCACATGATGTATTTTTAAATTATGCATTTAATAATAATAATTATGCAGTTAATAAGGATGAAATATTATTTAAAGAAATGGATTTGTCAGAGTTATAATTGTTAGACATTAAGTAAAATTGGGTTTATATCTCTGATTTTAAGGTTATTTTTTGTTTTGTATCCTGATTAGAAACATTAAAATTATTAAATTATGTTAGTTTATGCCCACCTAATTGTGCATCTAACATGCAGAGTTTGTTTTTCTATGTGGGAACTTCAAATTATACTTGGAAAATTATCTGACAGAAACAAATCATGTGGGAGAGTTTACTTTCTTTCTCTGGTGTGTTTTCATAAGCTAACCTTTCAGTGGGCAACGACAGCAATTGATGTTTGAAAAGCTGCAGAAAAAGAAATTGAAGTAACCTTTTTTTTTCTGAGTGAAATCAAGAATACTAAAGCTGGGAGATTATTGGTATTTAAAAATTGTTGAAATTTATGTCTCTCTTAACCAATTGCACTTGAATTAATCAATTAGTACAGTGTCCCTTCATCCACAATATGTACAAGCAAAAACATTTAACAGTGGGTACTATCTTTTAGTTGCTTTCTTATTGGTCAACAGTTTCACTTCCATCATCAACAGAAAAGTGAGTGGTTAAAAGTGGATGCTGACAGGGAGAGTTGCTTTGCTCCAAGTTTGCAGTTCCCCATCATTAGCAGTAACAAAAAGGAAAAATGAGTTGATAGCAAGTGCTGCCAGTAGTTACTGTAGTTAATTAGTACAGCAAATAGCCTTAGAAGTTTATGCCACAATAAAGATGGTGGAATAAAATTTGGTGGCAATATTTTTGACACAGTACTTTGATTTCTCTCACATAATAGCTTTTCTTGTTTAGTGTTGCTCTCTATATGCAGAATTTTTGCACTTATCTAGTCGTGAAACTCTCACTCTACCACATGATCAACATGGTTTACGACATATTTGCACGTAGATTGTTGTGTAAGTTGATTATTGTACTTTAAATTAGGTTTATTGGATCATAACATCTTGTAGTTTATAGAAAGTTCAAGCTTTATGTTGGGTAAGATATAAATATCCATCCAATTAAGTTAGTAGGTTAATTAGCGACAGTTAAAGTTAGTAAGTTAAAGATGTAGTCAGTAGATCTAGATTGAGTGTTTGTAAGTTTATCTATAAAGAGTGTATAGTGGTGTCTCTTAGTGTTATAATTGCAGATTGTATGACAACAAAGCAAGTAGAGAAAAATAATTTGTATTGTAAAAGGGTATTCTAAACTAGTTGAATTTACTCTTGTGAAAAAGGGAGAATTGTATAAAGTTTTAGGTACAAATATAATTACTTATAATGTGATGCGTTTTTTTGAACATGTATTTAAATTGTTTTGAATATATTATTTGAAAGCAAGTGGGATGTATGTTACCTATTTATCTTTGAAGTTTAATGTCAACAAATCACAGACACCTACTGTAAAGAGTCCAATCTTATAAAACCTAACAGACATGATGGTGCATTTTCTAAGAACTTGTGTCTTAATATCTCATTAAGTTAAGTTGGGACATCTCAGTAAGTGAAAGCATCTGCAGTGGCAACCACTAATGATAAACTGTTCTAAAGTTATATATTTTAAGAAAATAAGAAAATAATGCATGTGAAATGTAGGGTAAATGTTATAAAATAACTGAACAGATGTGTTTATTGTGTTGTATTGATTTTGACAGAATGGTAAAGATAAATTATTTAATTCATAATTCATTCACAAAACATATATGTATATATTCTGGAATTAAAGATAGAATTGCAGAATTGTTTCTTTTATGCCCTTACTGTTTCAGTGTCACTTAATGTTTATTAAAATCTACTAACAAGAGCATAAACCATTTTCAAGAATTTTATATTCCTTTGAGGTAGTTAGCAAACAAAGAGTATTGTATTCTTTCTCTTCAGAGTGAAGAATGTAGTGACACCTCTGTGGGAGAAAGACTATCTGGAACAGTTAAAACTAAAAGAATCCAACCTACATGCAATTTTAGTGAAGTTAGGAAGAAAAATTGAGAAAATTAACCCTTCTCTTTTGTCATGGCTGCAAGAGCAACGGTAAGTCTTCAAATAACATTTTATATTATGAATTATACCTGCCTAAGACTAGTACTAGACTTATTTTTTTAACAATATGTTCTTTATTCTTTCCCTAAGAATTTTGTCAGAAGAAGAAAAATGTATAATAGTATCTCGACCACACTGTGTCTGGCATATTTGATTTTTATGATGCATTTTGCCCAGTTTGAAGCTCTTCAGGCAAGTTGGGATATAACAAGCACAACAATGGTTGGAACACTGGATGTAAGCCATTTGTCACAACAAAAATTGTTGTGGAGTGAACATATATTCTAAGCTTATAAAGCATGATGATTAATTAATTATACTTATCATCATGCATTAATAATTTTTAAAATAATGTTAAAAAGTATAATTGGTCAAATACTTATGCCTGATCACAACAATAATTATTAGACTTTTCCAGATCGTGGAATTCACAAGAAGTGCAACATTGACAACCACCATTCCATATGTTAAGCTGTTCTACGTGACTGTGGTAGTGATGAAACTGAGTGAATACAGTATTTAATAATGATGTTTAAACATCCACAAATATTGTTTAATATGCTTTTTTATCTAATAGCTAACAAACTTGATGCTGCAAATTTCAGTGATGCTGTAAAATTTGACAGGTTTGTCTTACAAGTGTATTAGCCTATATACTTGTATTCACTCTCTTTTTTGGATCAGCTGAGAATCTGTGAAAGATATATCCAGTTCTGAACATAGTCTCTTGGCAAGTGCAACAGTGGGAAAATGTTTTCAAGTGTTTTCTGTTTTTTTTTCAATGCATTGAATTTATGTGGGCTGCTATCCAGTTTGGCAAACACTAAAAGAAAACAAGTTTATGTGATGCTAATACTTCATTCATGAAATGACCTAATTTTACTTGTTTAGTTTTTGTCTTTGTGTGTTTGTTAACCTTGTTTACATTTAGTCTAGAATTATTTACTTGAACATTCTATGATTTCTGTTTTATCTCTTTCTTCTGATAAGGTGTTTTGTTTTTGGAATCACACCTCCTGGTGCTTATTTGAGTCCTCCTTGTGAACAGCTGATGGTTATTAGTGATATCCAGTCTTTCTAGTTGTACATCATTGCAGGCTCTTTGTTGTTTTTTATCTCGTCTTTCATCCTTTCATAATGATACCTTTGATTTCAAGTACTTTAATTTTACTTTATTTTAAGCCTCTAGCTATACACTGCTATAAAGTTAGTCGTTTATATTCTGTTTTCTGTAATTTTGTTGTTTGTTTTTCATTATCCTGAAATCTTTGCCCTTGAGCATTCTAAGCAATATCTTTAATATTGGGAAAACTTATTGGATTGATAATGTGGTTTTCCTATTATTTGACTTTCCCACCACTTATAATTTGCTTTGCCTTTTTAGGCAGTTCATTTTTAAATGACTTAAATCAAGTCTTTGAAAGATGTTCACATATTATCTTGCTTTTCATGATCTTGGTATTAAACTTAAGCAACTTATTCTTTAGCCTCCATGAACAAGTGTCACAACTTGGTATTTACTTGATTACCAAATCTGTTTTTCACTTGAAAGTACCACCTATGTTTGTTTTGCAGTTTTTCTAGTTTGTTAACTGAGATTTTTTTTAAATTTTATTATACCATATGGTTGAATACTTCTTCTTCATTGGAAAAATGTGTACTGCTCTTATTTTACACACAATTCTGAGGTGATAATTAACTTTACAGGTGTAACAAATACTGAAACTGCATATTGTTCAAAGCTCATAATATGGCTCATGATGACATCAAATTAAAGAAATATTGGTTTGTATTTTATGGTTTGTGGTTATTTCTAAGAAGCATTCTGCTTCTGCACTGCAGACTTCTTTAGGCTTAAATGATTATTTTAACTTAAACAAAGAGTTAAGGAACACACAAAATGGTCTACGCTGAAGTATATTTGCTAAATAAATGTTGTAACACTGTTGAAGGAATTCACACGTTATTGTTAAGCTGGTTGTAATCTCTGTAGATACAATTATAACTGTGTCAGTGTAACTTATTTCAAAGTACAAACAAGGATGGGAGAATGTATTATATGCATGATTTAAATTGGGTAATTTTAAAGTGAGCACCTGGTATTTATGCTTGTAAAGATCTTGTGAAGTCAAGTTTGCATTGGTGAGCTTTAAAGCTGGAGACATTGTATGTAATTAAGAAAATTCAACACCGAATACTTGATATTTACTTATATTTCTACGTAAAGTACAAATGTTAACTTTTATTTTTTTCTTATTATTGATCCACCATTACTTTTCAGCTACTAAATTTAATAATGGAACTCTGATGAACAATATTACAGCTGTACTTGTCAAATGTCATTTTTTCTATACTATATATGATATGCAGTACAATAATGAATTATCTTGTATAATTGTTTTATCCAATGTTTTTTTTTTTTTACACTTTATCTTCAACAGACACAATTTTACTAAACCTGGCCAACTACTATCTTGTGATATTTTTTTAAGATTTGGCATTTAAGTTTTAATATCTACATGCTTCAATATCACTGAACCTTTTGTGTAGGTGGCCCATGGAACTGATGTGCAATTGTATACTATATTTCACACGTCTTTTATGGTACTTGGGAACCTTTAAGACTTACTTCCTTATTCCCTTGTTCTCTATTTATAGAATACTGCCTTTTTTTGTTTTACATTTAAAAAGGGTAAATTAGCCATTTTAATTTAACATTTTGAGGATTAAAGCAACTGTCAGTTGCTGTTAATAGAAGGCTAGATATTTCAAGATTTTTCTGTAATTTGTTATAAATGCATGAAGATACAGAAAGCAAGTTAGTACAAGCAAATCTTAGAAAATGAAACTAGACTGCATGATTGTCAGTTTAGTCATAATGAGCATATAAAGTAAAAGAATTGCTGCATGTATTGTAATAATGGAAACAGAGAAGAATAATTTGTTTAGTCAAAGTGTGTTTCAAAGAAATTGCACTCCTATTTGTAGATTTTGACAAAAAAAACACAACAGAAGACAACTACTTAAAACTCTGGATACAGCTGAGATAACTAATAGATAAACAAATTTTTATACACCTTTGACTTTTATTGAAAAAATGACTTTAATCCTTCATAACCTATTTCAATGCTTGGCATAATGAAGGTAGATGAAGGTGAACCTAAATGTAATTCAGTCTAAGCATTCAAGGCTCAAATATAATTGATATGTAATGATATTCCTTACATTGTATTTGCTGTAAACTTTTATTCAGAATGTTTACATGTTATGAAAATTAATATGGCAATCTGTTGTGCACGTGTTACATCATTTTAACTTCTGTACTGTTAGTTAGGCACAGCTAATAATAATGTATAATTTTTCGAGATTTAAGCTATTTAGTCTAAAATTTGTGATTCTGTGTTATAATATAAAGAAAACAATTTATATTTATTTCCTAACTTCTTATGGTTCTTACAAAATTGGTCAAGAGATGTATTCATGGAAACGGCAGACAAAACATAAAGTATTTTCTTAAGCAATGTTTGATATCAGTGTGTATGTTAAAAAGATTTTGCATGTGAAATTTGAAAATTTTCTAATACATAGAAGTATTTCTAACCTTAAAGTAAAAATTTCTTTTCGTGTTGGATAGACAGCATGTGAAAATAGGCATGAGAAAAATATTGCTGAAGCACAAACTAAATTTTATTTAAGAACCCTGATACATTGCATTTGAAAACCTTGAAATATTTTACTGATAATATGCCAGATTATGTGAACATACATTTACTAATTTGAAAATTATAGCATGAAAACTTAAAAGCAAAAAATTATCACATGATTGATTCGAGAGATTGAATTAGTGCTGAAAAAGGTAACAGTAACTCAAAGATCAGTGCATAGTTTAAAATGTTGAGATATTATTGAAATAATATCAAACATTCTTCTAATTAAATTGTTGAAACAAATCAAACCAGTAATGTTACATACATAACTTGTCTCTTCATATTTGTAGGTGTAATCTTTCACCTTGTTAAACCAATACATACACAATACAATGTCTTAAAATATCTCTCAATCCTTATGAGTTTGTACAGAGGTGTCATTTCTATGTCTTTATGTGTGTGGTTTTTATAGACCTTTGTGAAATGTATGTGATTTTCCCACAATGTAGTCCATTACTTGTTGGCTTTTTATTCTTGTCCTCTATCAACATGAAGAACATGTTTACCACCTTCTGTCCATTCATCTCTGTCTTCCATAAAGTTGTCATACTCTTTCAGATCTTTCATACTTCTATACATGGGATTTTGACAAGAAACTGTTTCAGTCATTGCAGGCTTTTGAGCAATATTATTTATAGCATGATGCTTCTTGCCAGGCATTGTTTTTTTCCTTTTGCTTATGTTGTTGACTACACAGTATTTTTTCTATCCATTGACTTCTTGCTTGGTCCCTCTTTCCAGCTAGAATTATATGTAATTATCAGAATTTTACTTGGACTGATCATTTCTGTGGAAACCATCTTCAATTGTTTTTACTTTCATTCAGGTCTTATCTCCTTTGAATTAACTGGTAAAGCTGATCAGCTCATCTGTCTGGCATATTCTTGTTTGAGTAAATATGACCATATGCTTTATTTTTTCATGTCCCAATGGATTTAAAATATCATCTTTTCTTCTCTTTCCTCATTTTGACACTAACCTTGTGAGGAAATCTTGTAGGCTAGTTTGTGGACTACACCTAATACATACATCTCCAGTTTGATCACTGAGCAATTTCATGTGTTTCTGATTTTTACTTCATTCTTGTCATCATTCTTCAGTGTACTAGAGATTCTAGTGTACTGAGTTTTTAATCTTCAAATCCCTCACAAATTTCTTGACACCACCATTCTTTTCATATGTTTCTCAAAAAGGAGACGTAACATACCAGAATGAACAAAATAATAATAATAATAAACCCTTATAGTATCTGAAAGTAAACACTGTATGTTCTTTATGTTTGGTATTATTTGATCCTACTCAGTGGCTAGTATTGCCTCACAGGGAATATTTACAAAACTTTTCATCAAGCAAGGGTGTGTGGAAAGTGTCAATCCATCTGCCCATTATTGAGATTGAGTGTTTTTGCAAGATTGGTTTTGGTGGTTCAGTGCTGTGTAGAGGTGTTAAGATAGTCAGAAATTATATTTTGCATTACTTTTGAAAAACGTTGGAAAGTAAATCACAGATGAAACATCAACATCTTATTAATATTCATGTTTAATACAACAGAAACTAAGTTTCAGTCTTTAAGTTCAAAAGTCGCTCAGGAATTGCTGCAATGTATTTGATCAAAGTGTTCTTTGGGAGTTTACTACAAATGTCTCTGATGCACTATCATGAAGTTTTTTTTGGAAGTAACTTTTAATTTGTTAAGTTTTTTTTTATCTATCAAATCCCAGATCTGTTAGTTTGGGTTGATATCACAGATCTATAGGTATCATTGCATTATTGAAAATACTCCAGCAGCTTCTATCTTAGCTAAGTAATTTCTGCATAGGTTGGGTGAGTGTTTTGGTTTAATATCTTCATAGTAGTAGAATCCTTCACCAATAAGATGCAAACCATTGGGCATACTGTGATGGATCAATATCTGATGGTACTTAATGCTGATCTATTATTCCTTATATTTTGTAAATATATTCTCTTTTCTCAGAAGAAAAACACACTCAAACTATCAAACTGCCTTCTCCATGCTTTGTGATAGGTGCTACCCATTGTATCTTTCATATTTTTTTTTTCTGTCCTTATACAATCTACATTTTGAACCAAGTATTTTAAACTTGGACTCATCTGTCCATAATGCCCTTTTCCAATTGCCAGCAGTCCAATTTTTGTACTGTTTAGCAAATTTCAGTCTCTTGACATTATTGGGAGATTGAAGTAAAGATTTTTCAACTACTACTTGACCAAATATTCCATTCTTGTTGTTTTCTTGATACTGTTGATCTGGACACTTTTCTGTCATTTGTCACATTTATAGTTTATATCATACTTAAGGTCAGTTTCAGTCTTACTTTTATCTTGAAGGCTTGAATAAATGAAGATATTTAATGTCAGTATCATTGAGTTTAGGTGTTCTGCTTCTTCATTTCAAATTTCAAATTCCAACCAGCATCATGCAAAGTTTTTATTTGAACTCTTTGGTCTACTACTGCTAATTCCCTATGCTTTTTGGGCTGTGGCATGATAAGAAATTTAATATATTCTGTTAAATAATGTTTTTATTAAGATTTATTTGTGGAGTGCTATGGAGTTTCTTCTAGCATATAAGGGTACTATATGCTAGCTCCTTGCTAGCTTTTTGTGTAATTAAGGCATTGCATGGGGTACCATGACTGTCAAGTCAAGCAAAATGAATGTCATGTAATGGCCTGGAAGAATTAGCCATATAAAATGGAAAGAATGACACAGTATTATTTTGTTCTAGCATTGTACATCAATGTATCAAAGGAATCTTTAAGCATAAACAATAATCATTTTACTTAAAAATTTTTATAAAATGTTTTCTATTTCAGGAACATTTTGAATGATATAAAAAAAAGTGTTAAATATTTAAACCTATAATTTTAAATACTTTTGGAAGGCCAAAAGATTATGTTCTTTGGTACTCATAATTTGTGTTTTAATAATTCATATTTGAAGGTTCAGTTCAATGTACGAGTCATCTGTGTACATGTTTGTGTAATTTGTTGGTAATCATAGTTTAAGTAATAAGCCAAAAACATTTTTTTGCACAGTGAGATGAATATGATTTTTTCTGCTTTTTAAATTTAGGTTATATATAATTCCAAATTTGAGAAAGCCTGGTTCATTGGTGAAATATAAAATTATTATTTTAACCCCCATCCAAACCAGTGAACACCTGAAAGGTGTCAAATGTACACGTGCATATCAAATTAGAAAATCTAAGTACAAATAACAGTTATTGTTTTGTTTCAACACATTTTTCTGAAATATATTTTTGAATTTGCATTTTCTCATTTTATAACACTTATTTTGTGTAATTCTCAAAGAAATATTTCAAAAATATTGAAGCTTTAATTTGTGCACAGGTCCAAGGAGACTTGCTCATAAATGACACACTTATTTGATTTTTAGAAGTTTTCTGTCCATGTCATAGCAAAAGTTCATTTACATTTGCTAAGAAACTCTGATTTCTTGAAATTGTTTTGATTTCACATGAATTTCTGTTTCATAGCTTTTATTAGGTACAGCCCTTATTCTCACTCTTGTATGAAGTCGGTGTATTGTCGAAAAAGAAAAATTCAGACAAAGATCTGCTTTTAAAATAACTAAAGGTATGGATTAAATATCATTATATAGAGCAGTTTATAATCTATTTACTTCAATGTGGAATATCAGAAGTAATTCATTGTTTGTTCAAAAGTTTCAAAACCAGGCTTAGGTAGAGAAGTACAATGTAATATAGTTGGAAGTTTAAAAGACTTAAAAAGTAATGATATTTCTGGGAACGTTTCTCAGTCTTACATGCATTATTATTCATTCTAGAAAATATTTTCATGATAAATGATAGTGGTTTGAAAGCTACTGCTATTTTCTTCTGTGGCAAGACTTTAGATAAGTCTTAATGGGTTTACATAGTACTTTCACAATGAATGATTAAAATGTTACTTAAATCTTAAATTCTTGAATAATGATTTTAAAACTGGTTTAAATAGTGCATATAAATAAAAGAACTCTGGTATGCTTAAAGAAAGTATCTATCAGAAGTGAATTTATTTTGAAGAAGCACATTGTTATAAAAAATGTGGTACTTGGCTTTTAGAAAACTTTGCTTTTAAGTGACCAGTAAATCTATGTCAGTGTATGTGATATTTTTGTGACTTATAGGCAGAAATGGTGGTTACTTCAGTTGAGAAAATATAGTATGAAAATAAATACTTTAACTAAAGTTAATTTTGTGTTGGAATATATATGTAAAATGGAACTAGTTGATCAACAATTTAAAACAAGGAAGTATATTTTAACTTTTTTTCAAAGTGTCCCATAAAATTTAGCAATTTCAGTATATATAAATAAAATGGCTAAAAAACAGTCAAATTACACAGAGTTTTAAAGCTGAAGATAAATACTGTTTAAACATTTTAGCCTAAGTTTCATGTAATTTAGGTATTTCCATTGTGAGAAGGAACACAAATGGAGATATTAATGATACTTTCTCACTTTGAGAAGGGATAGAACATGGAAATGTATAAAACAAAAGGTTTCCTGTATTAAGAAAGTTTGCTAAACATATATATACTGGCAGTCGAAATAAATGTGAATTTACTGTAGGAAGACATGTAGAGTCATCAGAAATAACTGTGGGATTTCGTTTAAGTAGCTATAAGGCTGGTTGTATGTTTATCGGAGAACCTGACCAGTGTGTGAATATTCCCAGATCAATACTTCAGGTTGTTAAGGTGTGTACATGCTTTTAAGTACCTCAACAAGTAATTGTTTTTCTCAATTCTACTTAGAAGGGAGCAAACTTTTGGCCTCCATTGTATTTACAATATAAGCATTTACAATGATAAATGGAATGAAGTTTTAATGTTAATGTGTTGTTAAAGTATCGAGAT
Source organism: Carcinoscorpius rotundicauda (assembly GCA_011833715.1). Classification (NCBI taxonomy): domain Eukaryota; kingdom Metazoa; phylum Arthropoda; class Merostomata; order Xiphosura; family Limulidae; genus Carcinoscorpius; species Carcinoscorpius rotundicauda. The sequence goes on along the minus strand of CM022393.1, from coordinate 122,766,961 downwards.
TGTTTTTACTTCTAGTACACCAAATATGGACGTATTTGAAGTCACTAGTTCATATACCATGAAAGCTTAGCCAGTTTTACTCCTTAATTAAAAGCAAATGTTAATAACTGTAAAACTTTTATTGGCTAAAACCTACAATTTACTGAACCTTTTTAATAATTTTTGGTTCAGACGTAATGCTGTGGTTAATGTGCCTGACTGTGGATTGAATGGTTTAAGATTCAAGCTATGATATGCTGCTGCATATAATTTTTAGTTCTGGTATTACAGTTTACCTCCTTTTTACAAAAAACTTCTCATAACTTACACTGTCCTTTATTAGCACAAATGACTGCTCATCACCTGCCTTCATGTTCCTAGTTACTCTCATATATGTTGAATTGAGGCATCTGCATACTAACATGCAAATAATTATGTAGGAAACTTCCTTCTATTTGAGTGTAACATTGTTCCTATGCTAACTAGCAGTTTCTCTTATTTTGCAGTTCTTAATTACTTCTTGATTGACAGTTTTACAGTTTAGATATGTTTTCAGACAGTTTTTAACTTGAAAAAGTTTATAGTTTAAAATTTTTACCATAATTTTTTTTGTTTTTTCAGCCATAATTTGTTTGAAATTTGCATAGTTTTGATACTTTTTTTAGTCAATTAAGTTTTTTTGTTTTCTTGTCAGCTATGCTCATAATATATTGCAATTCCATGTGATATCTATCTCAGTGGCTGTGTGTACTACAGATAATTTATCTATCAATTCAAAGGTGTTTGGACATGGTATTGGTTCTGAATGTTATGGCAGATTTACCAGGAGTTGCCTACATTTGTGTGGACCTCTGATGTTTCTCCTTTTATACCATATAATGCTTATCATGCTCATGATGATGAAGATTTGAGTTGTATAATTTGTCCTACTTCCTATGACTCACAGTCATGTGCCATTTTAGGGGAGATGTTCAGGCTTCCTCTTTTCTTTTATTAGATCTATTGGATCAGGTACAGTATGTCTTATCATTTCCCTTAATAAGCTTGCATAGTTTGGAGTATCTTGTTCATTTGAGGTGATCAAACTCCCTTAATTCACTTTTAGAGTATGGTACTTTTGTTTTGAACCAGGTGATTTTGGGGGGGAGGTGGTGGAGTAAGGTCCACCAACCTTGTTCCTGTTTTTCCTCCTGAATGTTTCTGCCCGCCTGAATTTTTGCAGCTCACTGTCAATACTTTATTCTCTGTTTTTGGGACAATTGGTAACCTTGATGATTTTGGGGGTTGGGTCAAGTGTGGGCCGTGCTCATGTCTCCTCAGTGGAACATCATTATGCACATGGACTTTCAGTGCTAGGGTTTAGGTTTTGATTCCATATTTGGAAGCAGCATTTGGCCCATTTTGGCTCTGTTCTACATTGTACAAATATTCTCATCTATCAATCATGGTTGAACAATGTTTTGAACAGCTTTGCCCAAATTTACAAATAATTTCTATCATATTCTTAGGTTTTGTGATCATTTCATTTGGTTTACTCTTTTTAAAAGTGTTCTAATTTTTCAAGTTTCCATCCACTGACAATGTATTGTGAAGTATTTTTTTATTGGCTTTGCAAAGTTCCCATCGTGTGGGGAGATTTCTTTATTTGGGGTTGTATATTTACGTGTTTTTTTTTTTAAGTTCAGAGACTTGTTTTTTACCATTGCTTGGCTAATTCTGCCCCAGTTATTAGTTCTTTGTTATTGCATCATGCAGTCATAATTAGCCATTTGTTAAATTTTTTCCTTCTGGTTTGTGGAGGATGAGGGCATTATGTAAGATGAATTCCTCTTAATTAACTTCTCCCATGCGTTTTGATTTAAGTTTTGTTCCACTGGAGTTGCATGTTTTCAGTCTGGGCTCTGTTGCTCCTTTCCTCAGATCCTTATAATATGGATGGTGCAGGACATTTTCCATCTTGTTTTTTTCTTGTCATTTCCCCTTTGACATGGACATCTGGCTTCCTTTCAGATGAATCCAGCCTTTTCTTACACATTTATTTTAAGAGTAGAGGCTAAGGTTGATTGGGTGATGCGAGTGGAACCCAACACCCCTCACTGCCATATATCATTCATCTTCGGGCTTTGTTTCATTTCCTACTGAGTTGAGTCCAGTATTTTCCATTTTTGTTTTAGGACAAGGAACATTCTGGTTTACTCTTTCCTCCCATTTTCCATGAAGTTTTCTCTCATTTGGGTACTTCGGCTTCCAGGGGTGTTCTGTTTAAGCTAAGTCAGGTTCTCATGTGTTGTTGTATATAAGTTTATTTGCCAATTTGCCCCAAAGACCCTCATATTGAATCTTTTTAGATGGTCCTTTGATCCTTCCTTCTTCCTAACAGATTGAAGTGGATGGCAGGATTAGCTCAGTACCATTTTAGGTATTCTTCTCATGAGTTTTTGTTTCTTTTTTGCAGGTGCTGCCCTTTATGGCTTGGGTAATTTTATTACAGCTGAGGTTTTTGGGGTGATGGTCTCCCTCAGAGTCCTTTCACTTTTCCATCCCTGCTGGCTCCTAGCAATTTCTTTGGCTCTGGCTTACTTTATTCCAGCTCTACTATGGTGGTCAGCAGTGATTTTTTCCAACTACTCGAGTTTAGTTTTGTACATCATAAGCAAGTGGTCGCTCAGTTATATGAACTCTAATATGGAACACTGTCTTCCTGCTTAGTACTGCCCGGTTAGAGCTCACCTCTATTCTGGTGTGTGTTCTGATTTCATCCATGGTGACCACATTCTTTTAATCCTTTTGAGACCCATCACCATTTCTTATAACCATTGTAGCAGGATTTACCAGTAGATTCACCAGGCTTATTTTTATTTTACCCAGATTGACTTTTCTGAACATTTTTTGTTTCATATTAGCTACTTGGTTCTGTCCCTAGCTGATCATTTCAATTATCTGTTGGAGGACCTCTTTGATGCCAATATGTAAATCAATTCCCATATTTTTAATGCTAATTTTTTCACAGTATGACCATTTCTAGTTCTGAGCGATTTATTTTTCCTCCAATCAACATTTTGTGATACAAATTTCCTATTTTATTTACTTTGAGTAGCCAAGTTTTGTATTTATCTTGTTTCTTTGCAGAGATCTTTGTTATGTATTTGGATCTTGTTCAGCTGCAAGTGTTGCCTGACCACTGATATTTAGTTTTACATCTGCACAGTAAGACATGTGCTCACATAGCATATAAGATTATCTGTTGTATTGAGACCACTGTCACCAGTATTGCAGTTCTCCAGGCTTCCTGTCACATATTTTCCTTCCTTCCTTCTAATGAAATATAGATGTTCTTGCCACTTAACAGTTTCTAGTTACTGGAGTAATGGACTGTGAAGACCTGTCTTTTTCAGTGTTTACAGTATCACTAAATTGATAGTAGGATGGTGGCATTTGGTCAGTGTATATGGCAAAACACCCTTCATATCACAGACATATTCAATTCCAGATGCAGCCAGATGTTAGAGGTAGTACTCCACAATATATTTATACATATTGCAATTTTCCTCTGGTTGAGACACCCTCCTTATCACCATTCACTAAATACAAATTACTTGTGGTTCTGGTGTGAGTTGGTCCAGATACTCCTTTGTGTGGATGCATATGTGGTGAGGGGCCATACCAGAGAAGGTTCTGTATTTTCTGTTTACCTACTATGGGATCTGAATGTTCACCCATGTGTTTGCCATGCGTGGCAACTTGTGTAGGGTAGGAGAGGAATCTGGTGGTTGAGAGGTCCAACCCTAACACATCACTTTGGTCTTGAATTGCTGTAGATGGGTTGTCTTTGGGTGCCCCCCAGGGTTAATCAAGTGCTCCTGTTGGACTAGGGTAAACCTAGTACCAGTGTTTGATAGTTCTCAGAGGGTGTTGTGAACATTGTGTTTGTTGTTGTAGTTTGAGTATAGTACTTATGAAACCCTGGAGTTGCTGCAGTGTCCTTGTTTAACATTGTAGTGTGTCCCCCTCACAAGACTTCACGTGGGGTGGGGTCATTGAGTACTGAATCCTTTTTTTTTCATGACAGATCCCAAAATACAAAAAAAAAATAATAATAATAAGAAAAAAACAGTAACTCAATGATAAACAACCATTTCCTTAAGATTGAACCACCTGCCTTCACTTTCTTCTAAACTGGTACCTCATTTTCTCATACTACATGTCCTTGGATGATGTTGCTCTCTCCATTGCTCAGCTCATTTCACCATGGCTTGCTATAATTCTCACTCTTGACCTTTCTTTGAGTCATCTCAGGAAGGTGGATATTCCTTTTTGGAAGTACCATCTTCTCTTTGCTGAACATCTTTTTGACTATTCTTCTATTTTTGTTTATACAGATGGTTATATCAGGTGACTTCTGCTATGGTTTGTTGTAACTTGGTGGTTGCTCACAAGACCCTCTCTACAGTTTCCATGTCCACTGTCAGTTATCTTGCCTTGAATCATGTAGATATTACACAGTGCACAAATTGTACTATTTATATTGAATCTCTTAGCTCTCTGCTGGGTCTGGAACTGTTTCACAGTTGTTTTCACTCTGTTCTCTTTCATAGTAAAACCCGATTGGCTCGTTTTTTCCTATATCTTCTCTTTCTGTCTGGTTTTTCTGGTTACCAAGCCATGTCAGTATTCACAGGAATGTGCTTGCTTGTGCCATAACTGCCACTAAGGTCCTGTATTTGAGGCTCAGGTCAGTGCCAGCTGGCAGTCAGCTTAGAGTAAGCAAAGTGATAACAAACCTTTCCAGATCAAACGTGTTGCTCTTTGGCTGTCTTATTTTCTTAAGGATCAGACAGAGGAAGTTGTTCTGGCTTGGCTGTGCATTGGTCAAAGTTTTTAACTAATTATTTTCATTTATCTGCTTCTGATGCACCAGTGTGTGTGGTCATTGTGATACTCAAATCACAATATCCCACATTTTGCTGTTGTGTCATCATTATGACTTTGAACAACAGCTCCATTTTAGACACCTTTTTAACATGGCTTACCCCTGAGGTTGGACAGTGTCAGTGGCTTTGGTGACACTGTCTGCCTTGCATTTTTAATGTACAATTTCATTTCCTAGTTGTTGGTTGAGGTCAAATTTCCATTTTTGATCTACTGGTTTTCCTTTGGGTGCTTCCTATTCCTAAAGTAGGAATATTTTCTTGCCGGCCCTCCACTTCTTCAGTGTGGGATTGTAGTTTTTGTGAGAAGAGGTAAGATATTGTATCAAAAGTTAATATTTTCCTAAACTGAAAAATGTATTTCTGATAGATACTTTTCATATTTCCCACTTGTAGTTCTTATTTCCAGTGTGGCTTGGTGTGACCTGTCCAATCTCAGTGTTTAACAGCATCAAGATTAGAGAGGGCACAAGTTATTACAGGGGTAATGTTGCTTTTCTCTTGAAAGAGGGTTGTTTTCTAATCATTTGTACGTGAGTATTGAACTGCCACATATTAATAACAGTAAGTGGGGAGTATCAAGGCTAGTGTCAAGCACAAATTTGCACCAATAGAGGGCACTATAAGTTAAGTTTTCTGTGAGAAGAAGTATCTATCAGAAATGTGTTGTCAGTTCAGGAAAATGTTAAATTTCAGCTGTGTAGATATAAATGTGATAATCTTCCTATTCATGGAGAAGTAGCTATGTTGGTCCTAGTTTACATTTCTAACTTGGGACTGAATACACACCTGTACTTTAGAAGACTAACCAAATTGTTTATCTCCTGTACTACGTAAAGTACCATTGGAGTTTAAAATGTCAAATAGTAACTAGTGTGAAAGGCTAAAAATAGTATAATAAGCTTAACACTTGCTCTATATAGAAACAATTGCTGCTTTTTCTTAACTACAGTACACATAAAAAGAGAACATGTTATTAATATTTCAAAACATTGTTTGCACTTTATCTTAATTTGATTTACAGATCTTACAATTTCTAATGTTTAGATACTTTGTAAAGTTGTTCATAGTTAATCATTTGTCTGCTTGTCAAATTGCATGGTTGTGTTAACATTTTTATGCATGTAATTTGAAACATATTGCCTATATATTAATTTAACATTTTTTGTTATTTACTGTCTTAGGTCTTTCAAAAGTATGTCCAAAACTCTGATAAAGAACCTTACAATCCAGAAACATATGAAGGATTTTGGCGTCAGCTGACTGTCCGCAATTCTAGCAAAAGGGATATTTTGTTAATAGTTGTGATGCACCCTCAGTCTTTAACACAGGTTTGTAGTTTATATTATTAAAACTTTGCATGCTCAAACCATGCAAATATAATGTTGAAACTTCCATATCTGAAGAAGGTATTGTATAACTGCTAAGCTCTTAGGATATTAATAGTAGCTCATCCTTACTGTCAGCAGTACTTTTTAAAAGTTCTAATATTTATAATAATTTAACATATTAGAATGAAAATGTGGACTCATTAACTATTTATTTAACACTAAATTATGTATCTACAAACTACAAATGTGGTGGATGTTGTCTAGTAGTCAGCATTCCATATTATGAATCTGTGTGTATTTGAATTCTTTCCTATTACCATGAAAAATTAATTTTATTATAAGATTTGGGGCTATGGCTGTATTATGAGAGTTATTGTCATATCTAACTATTTGGTTGGACAATAGTTGCTAAGTAGTTAGCTGTAGGTTGCTGTTGACTAGCTGCTTTCCTCTAGTATATTAGTTCATGTAGATATATAAAAATGTTTACTTTTTCTGTGCAATGTGCATTTCTTGTTTAGTAATTGATTGCCAATTTCCATGATGACACACAGTGAATTTGGAATTATAGTACTCATTAGTTTTCCAATACGGGCTCAGTCCTTTGCTCAAGTAACACTCTTAATGGTAGATGTGATACATACACTTTTAGGCTTACCAGTAAGTAGAGACTGTAAAAGTAATCTAAAACACAAATAAAAATTATTAAGAATTGAGTTAAATGAAGCAAATAGGAGAGGGAAAATAATGAAATTTTAAACTGTCAAAAACATTGATAATTGAGAGTACTGTCAGTGATAGTTATCAGTTCTACAATTTACCATTGATGCATTGTCATAGAGACATTTATAATTGCAACCTATAAGTACTCCTAGTTGTGTGCTTTTTTGTTTTTTATTAACCATAATGTAAGCATGATGTAAAAAATATCAATTTTTACAGTGTGCAACCATCAGGTATGCAAGTTCATATTGTAGCATGTTGGTTCATTCAGTTGTCAAGTTTAGAATATGAAACATTTCCACAGATACAGAATAGAATATTCTAAAGTCATTATAATTCAGCTGACTTTCTAAGATAGAAATGGCTTAAACTAGTTACCAAATTTGGTCAAATATAGTTCATATAGTGGTATGCAGAGAAACTGATACCAAAATACTCACTTCTGCTTGGTTCCAGGCATTTAGACTTTGCAGTTTTCAGTTAAGTGAAATCTTCACATTTTACTGCTTATTAATAATACAATAATGAATGTTGAAGAGAATTTCTGATGATTTTTGAAAGCAGGATGTTGATACTGACATTAAGTTTGTTTTAATCTTCCCTTTTGGAGAACTGTGGCAATTTCTAAAGTTTTTTTTATGTAATACAGGTGATGTGATTGTGATTTATTACTCTCTCATTAAAACTTGAAACATTAGCTTGGAATTATGTGTAGTGTAAGAAAGAAATTCCACAGAAATACTAGGGCAGTAGAAAATGTAGAAATGTGTATTTTGGACAAAAGAAATTTCATATGGTAAATAGAAAGTAAAGATTTACATTGACATAAATACTTACTTTCAGAATTAAAAGTTAAACTTGCATATTATTAAAATTTGAACAGCAAATTACTTTTTTATGGCACATTTATGATGATGAAAAACAGCAGCTAAAATCTTTCTTAGTATCAGGTTCAGGTCAGTCATGTGGAGTGACATCTTTATATTTCCTTTTGTATTCCAAGAAACAGGGAAGTGGGTCTGAACCACCATCAGAGCATCTCTGGGTAAAGACTGTAAGTTTGGATTTAAATGTATTGGTATTTGAATTACTCTAAAAGTACTGTGTAAGAGCACCTTAAACCATATTTTGTTTATTGTAAGAATATTTTTGTTTGTAAGAGAAATTAAAACTAGTTGACAGGAAACAATTGACAAATATTTTGTGTTCATAAACTACACAGAGATTCAGAAGATGGTGTTAAAGCGCAAGGTTAAGTAAAGACAGCAGATGAGTGAGTGAGCATTATGACTGGTGCAAAAAACATTTCAGTATGACATCTTACTACCTATCACATAATGGTTTTTCTTGTTCATTGCTGTACTTTGTAGGTAAAAATCTTTTCACTTACCACTAACCTTAACTTGCATTTCTCTATAGTTCAGCTGCATTGTAGCATGCAAATGTGTGCAACACACACACACATCCATCCATCCATCCATCCATCACAGCTGGCTCTCTCTGTACTGTAGAACTTAGCCCAGATTTCTTTATTTAGCACTGTAGTGTTAAGATGGTTTAATTTTCACTCATGATTTTATTGTCTACAAATCAATGTCTTTGTAGTTTTCCTGTTTTGTCTTGCACATATTACTAACTCATTTATGCAGTGATAACCACACTGTAATATATTGATTTTGAACTTCATTCCAGATGGATATAAATTTTGAATTTTATTTCATTACCACTACTTGAATGGTGACGAAAATTACAAAAGTTTCATCTGCTGTGCTTCAGGGAAGGGGAGAAGAGGATTTTAGTGGTTGAAGGGTCCAACCCTAACACACCACTTTGGCCTTGAATTCCTGTATACAGGCAGCCTTGGGGTGCCCCCCAGCGTCGGTCAGCTGGCCCTCTTGAGCTAAAATCAACCAAATACCAGTTTTGGACATTCTTAGTGGGTCTTATGGACGTTGTATCTGATGCTGGTGTTTGAGAATAGTACTCACAAAACACTGGTGTTGCTGAAATGTCCTTTTTGGCATTGTAGTATGTCTCCTCATGTGGACTCATGGTGAGTTGGGTCAGTGGGCACCAAAATGTTCTTTCTTTATTATGGATCACCTAAATAAAAATCAAAATAAAATAGTGAAAAAACAGACCATGTCTTAAAGGACAATGTATTAAAGATTCTATGCAGCAATCTTGAACATCTTCAACACCTGGATCTCATTTCTCTTTAAATTCTACAAAAAGAGTTATTGTTGAGAGGGATTCGAAGAACATCTCAAAGTCGGAGATCCTCACTTGTTTCTCTTGCTCAGGAGTTTCTGCAGTGAGGCATATCTAAACTCGCAAATATGGAATTGTGGTGCCCACCAGTGTCCTAATTTTTTGGTTACATCATTATGTCCACCAACCACCATCAAGTTGTTATATAAATTGTAAGGTATTTCAAACCCTCTCAAAGACATCATGTTGTGGTTCATTGTGTGCTCGTTGTGATGGCGGGGAGCACTATGCTTATGAGTATGAAATAGACCCTCATTATATTAATTGTAGTGGCTATCACCCATCTTGCTTTTATTCATGCTCAAAGTGGTTGAAAGAAAAAGAGGTACAGCATTTGCAAATAGTTCACAACATTTTTCACTCCAAGGCACAAAAGTTACTGTCCACCAGTTTATATCGGATGTATGCTGCTACAATTCATATCACTGTCACAGTTGGAGAGCAGGTGAATCTCTTCATGACTCCAAAGGAATCGTTCTCAAACCAAGTGAAAAGTCTTTTGCCCAACATAGTTAATAAAGCTGATGTATCAACATCAACACCCATCACTGTCCCTACCATTCCTTCCAGCATATCCTTGGTTTCACTTCCTTTGGTTCTGGGCTCAGTTGTTTTCTCAAGTTCATCTTCTCTGGTCACAAGATGCAGAACAGTCATTTCTCCCTGCCCTCAGTTGCTGGTATTTTTTTTCAAGGACAGAGAATTAATCAAGGCAGGATCCATGGAAGTCGATAGACCTTCCTCAAATAAAGAAAATAGACATGGTAGAAAACAGAAGGGCTCTCTGTTCAGTTTGCCTATACGTAAGTAGAATTGGCCACTTTGTTATAGTGGAACTGTTGAGATTTATGTTTTAATCTGGATGACATCAAAGCACTGATTCTTACCATCCTGCATGTCTTTCCTTACAGGAAACCAATACAGTCATCTTTTGGTAGTTTTCTTTGTACAAAAATGATAGGTTGTGTGATGGAAGAGTGGCATTGCTGGTTGATCAGCTCTTGGAAGCCATAACCATCTGCGTTTTTTGATTTGCACTATCACTGTTCTTTCTACTTGTCTCCTGGAGAAAGCTATGATAAATTAGATCTTGATGCTCTTCCTGAATAGTTGTCGTCTTCCTTTTGAATCTAGGGGACTTTAATAGACATAATCTCCTCTGGGGAGGTACTCGTATTGATGGGAGTGGTTGCATTTGTAGAGGTTATACTCTCAGATCACAACCTTTCTCTCTTCAGTACTGGTGATTGTACTTACTTACACATGCCTAGTCAGTTTTTTGCTGCTGTTGATCTCTGTCTGTTTCCCTTCACTGTTCTCCCATTTTATATGAAGTAAACAGTAATTCGCAGAGCAGTGATTATTTTCCTGTCATTTTTAGAGACTGGTCATGGTTGATGCTACCTGACCTGTGTGCCTTGGTTGAAACTGGATGAAGTCAACTGGCCACCTTTCTCTGCTCTCATGGAACTTAATCCAGCTGTCAACTGTCAGTGATCGATAGATGACTGCATGGCAGAAGTAACCAACTCTATTATTAAAGCAGCTATTAAACGTATTTCTTAAACTTTGACATGTTTTCAATGGTATCCTCATTCTTAGTGTAATTCTGCCTGCCACATAGTACAGAAGGTTCAAAAAAGGGCTTGGGACACCTTTTGTTGGTAGTCTACACTTTTAAACTTCATAACCTTTCAGTGGGCCCATGCACATACTCAGCAGGTAGAAAGTCAAAGCCAGAAGGGATCTTGGATTATATTCACAACCAGCATCTCTTCTACTACCATTTCCAAAGTCTATGGGACAGGATTGGAAACGTCAATAGGCAATATAAATCTGTACTCGTTTTAATCCTTCTCTCGGATGGCCAGGAAGTTGCTGATGCCCAGAGCATTGCCGATACTCTCAGCAAAAGCTTTTACCATGCATCTAGCACTTCTTCTTCATTCTCCATTTCTTAATTATCATGACTCAGGCAAGGTGATCACCTCATTTCTTTTTGGATGATTGTCTATGATTATAATTGCTTCTTTACACTGGTGGAACTTAAGCTGATTCTTCATTTGTATGGCAGCACATTAGTCGGACCTGATTATATACACTATGAGATACTGTGCCATCTCTTTTCTGCTTCTCTTTTGTTTTTTTCTGTCTGTTTTTAACTGGATCTGGCAGGAGAATGTTTGTTTTTTCTGATGTGTGGCACCAGACTGTTGTCCTACTCTTCTCTAAGCCTGGGAAAGATCCCAAGATTCTTTGAAACTCCCATCCAATTGCTTTTATGAGGTATCTCTGTAAGACCTTAGTGAGGACGATTAATGCTCATCTTGTTTGGTTCCTTGAATCAAACAACCTCCTTTTACCCACCAAATGTGGATTTCATTGACAGAGTTCCATTGTGAACCACCTGATTTGATTTGAAACATCAGTCAGAGAAGCCTTTCTCTAGCAATAAAATCTTGTAAGTATTTTTATGAAAGATTTGTTAATGGGCAGGTGATTTCAGGTTTGTGTGGGTTTGACATTTTCCTGTTCTTTCCTACAGGCACTTGAATTTTCTTAGGGCTATGATTCGAGTGTTACACTTTTCATTATAAAGATTAATGCCACCAGTGGACAACTACACTCTACAACTGGAAACGGTCTCTTTGTCAATTACTTCCACATCTCGTGTCAGTTGTCAAATATGAGGTTTATTGAGAGGCATCTGCAGACTGTCCTCAATTGTTTACTGAAGTGGACTGCAGCAAGTTGCTTTAGTTTTTCTCTCTCTAAAACCTTTTTGCATGCACAATTTTGCTGCCAACAGGATATTCACCACAATCTTGAACTCTGTGCTGGTGAAGTTGTGTTTCTTGTGGCTCATGAGACAAAGTTATTGGGGCTTGTCTTTAACTGTAAGTTGACCTTTTATACCCCACATCAAAGAGCACAAGTTAAGTGTACAAGGGCAGTGAACATCCTTTATGTTTTTTCTTCCATCTCTTGGGGGAGCAGGTCAATGTTCCATGCTAAAGATACATAGTGCTCTCATTTGACTGAAATTGGACGATGGATCACTGGCTCTGCCAGGACCTCGGTATTGAAGATGCTGGATCCTGTTCATCATCAAGGGCTTCAGCTCTGCATGATGACTTTCTGCATTTCCCTAGTCTGGAGTTTGTACAAAGAGTCTCATGAAACTCCTCTGCACATCTGCTGTTTGCAGTTGTTTTTAATGTATGCTTCAAAACTTCGATCCTTACGACACTATCCCATCTGGAGTTATGTTTTCCTTCCTCAGTGGCCATGCTTCTTCAGAACAGATCTGTCATTTATTCTTTTAGCAGTTAAATGAATTTGGTTTGTCCTTGGATGACATTGGTTTACTCACTGGAGAGCCCATCCCAACATGGTTTGTTACAATCCCCAAGTATGACATCACTTTGAGTCATCTGAAAAAGGTGGATACTCCAGATGGGAAGTACTATCTTTTATTTCCTGAACATCTTTAGAATCACCCTTTCATTCCCATTTATACATATAGTTTCAAACCAGGTGATTCTGTGGGCTCTGCTTTGGTTTGTTGTGGTTTGTTGGTTCTGCAGAGCATTCCTTTTATTTCTTTGTTCATTGTTTTCCTTTATGCCATTTCTCTTGCCTTATAACACGTAGAAGCTAAGCAGTACTCATTGCACTATTTGTACTGACTCGCTTATGTCTGTGCCAGCTCTGAAATCTTTTCTCATTAGTTCTTACCCTATTTTTGCTGATATTCAAAATTGACTGGCCCATTTTGCTTTCACATCTACTTCTATCGAGTTCTTCTGGATATCAGGTCATTTTGGTGTTTGCAGTAATGAGCTCACTGACACCTCAACTTAGTTTGTCTGTTCTGATGCCCCCTCGGAGTGGATTCCTGTACGTGGTAAGGGGACCTCCCAGGGAAGGTTCTGTTCTGTTTGGTTACCTTCTCTTGGATCTGTTCCATCCACCCACGTGTTTGCCGTGCGTGGCGACCCGTGAAGGGGAGGAGAGGATCCTGGTGGTTGAGGGGTCCAACCCTAAACACCACTTTTGCCTCGAATTCCTGTAGACGGGCAGCCTTTGGGTGGCCTCCCTTGGGTCAATCAGCTAGTCCACTTTGGCAAGAGCCAACCCACATTGCGTAAACTGCAATGGTTCTCACCTCTCTTACTTTCATTCTTGCCCAAAATGGTTGAGGAAAAAAAGATGCAGCATTTGAAAACGACTCGTAACATTAGTTATTTTGAGGCTCGGAAACTGCTGTCTGCCACTCCATCTCGAACATGTGCTGCTGCACTTCATTCCACAACTACAGTGGGAGTGCAGACAGATCTCTCTGTGCCTGCAAGAGAATCATTTACAAAACAAATGAAAAGCCTCTAGACCTCCATGGTTAAAAAGGTTGATGAATCGACTTCCACACCCATCTCTGTTCCTCCTACACCTTCCAACAAACCCAAAGATGCACGTCCTTCAGTTTCAAATACAAGCATTTCTTCTGATACATCTTTTTCTCGCACCCCAAGAGACAAAACAGTTATTCGTTCGTGTCCTTAGTCACTGGATTCCCCTTCCAATAACAAAAACCTGCCCGCTCGACCCAGGGCAGGATCCATGGAGGTTAATAGACCTCCTCCGACTAAAAACAGTAAAGAAAAAAAACGTGGTCGTAAACCGAAGGGTTTTCCAGCCACTTCACCTACCCATTTTTAAAAATGGCCACCTTGATACAATGGAACTGTAAAGGTTTATGTTCTAATTTGAATGATATCAAAACGCTGATTGTTTTTTTCCTGTTTGTCTTTCGTTTCAAGAAACGTTTCTCAAACCTGCTGATACAGTCACCATTCGGCAGTTTTCTCTGTACAGAAATGACAGGTTATGTGATGGTCGAGTACATGAAGGGGTGGCACTGTTGGTTGATCTGCATGTGCCCTCCCTGTCTTTGTCACTCAGCACACCCTTGGAGGCCGAAGCCATCTATGTTTCCTTGGGTCATACCATCACTGTGTGTTCTCTGTATCTGTACCCTGGAGAGACATATGATCAATTAGACCTTGACACTCTCGTTGAACAGTTACTGTCTCCATTTATAATCCTGGGGGATTTTAATGGACATCATCCCCTCTGGGGAGATGCTGTTATTGATGGGAAGGGTCGATCTGTAGAGCGTATGCTCTCAGATCACAATCTTTCTCTTTTCATTACTGGTTCTTGCACTTACTTTCATGCATCTAGTCAGTCCTTTACCACTATTGATTTCTCGGTTTGCTCCTCTTCATTATTCTACCATTTTTCATGGAGGGTTGACAGTAATCCACGAGGTAGTGATCATTTTCCGATCCTTTTGCGAGAGACTGGCCGTGGTCGATGCCACCTTAACTGCGTGCCCCAGTGGAAGCTAAATCAGGCAGACTGGTCCACTTTCACTGCTCTCGCAGAACTTGACCCTGCCATCGTAAATCAGCCATCAGTAGACGACTGTGAAGCAGCAGTAACTTACTGTGTTATACAAGCAGCTGCTTAGTGTATTCCTAAAACCTCGACACGTTTTCCACGATATCCTTGTCCGTTGTGGAATCCTACTTGCTACTTAGCACGGAAGGCTCAAAAACGGGTCTGGGATACTTTTCGTAGATACCCCACACTTTCAAACCAGTTGCTTTCCAACGGGCCCGTGCACATACTATGTGGGTGAGACGTTAAAACCAGAAGGAATGTTGGATTAAGTTTACAACTAGCATATCTTCTACCACCAGTTCCAAAATCATATCGGACAGGATTCGAAAGGTTAATGGGCACTACAATTCTCTCCCCCATTCGATCTTACTCTCTGATGGTCAGGAGGTGAACGATGTCCGGAGCATCGCTGCCAGTGTTCCCGGAGACCAAGTTCTTGGGGCTTATCTTTGATTGTAAACTGACCTTTACACCACACTTAAAGCAGCTTCGGATCAAATGCACAAGAGTAATGAACATCCTCCATCTCCTCACTTCTACCAGTGGGAGCAGATCACTGTTCAATGTTAAAGGTATATCGTACTCTTATTCGATCGAAACTTGACTATGGATCATAGTCTACCAGACCCTCGGTCTTAAAGATGCTGGACCCCATTCATCACCAAGGACTTCGACTCTGCACTGGGGCTTTCCGTACCTCTCCAGTTCAAAGCATATACATTGAATCTCATGAACCTCCACTACACCTTTGCCGTTTGCAACTATCTTTACAATATACTTCAAAACTTCGTTCCTTACCAAAGCATCCCACCTGGGAATGTGTTTTCCTTCCTCGGTGGGCAGTACTTTTTCAGAACAGACGATCTGTCATTGCTCCGTTTGGCCTTCGCATCCGGGCGCAATTGGATGAATTGGGTCTGTCCTTGGATAACATTGCAGATTCCACAGGTCAGCCCATCCCACCATGGCTTATTACAGTCCCCAAATGTGACCTTTCTTTAAGTCATCTGAAATGGGCAGATACTCCAGATTGGAAGTACCGTTTTTTATTCAATGAATATCTTTCAAACAATCATTCCGTTCCCATTTATACAGATGGTTCCAAATCAGGTAATTCAGTGGGCTCTGCTATGGTTTGGTGTAGCTCAGTAGTTGCGTGCAGAATCCCCTCTACAGCTTCTGTGTTCACTGCTGAACTGTATGCCATATCTCTTGCCCTGGATCATATTGTAGCTGAGCAGTACTCCAACTGCATTATTTATTCTGATTCACTTAGTTCTATATTTGCCTTGGAATCACTGCACGTTGGCTCACATGCTATTCTCACTGATATTTAAAACCGACTGGCCAATTTCTCATTAACAGCTACTTCAATCTAGGTTTCCTGGATACCAGGCTATGTTGGTATTCGCGGGAACGAGCTTGCAGACATGGCAGCTAAATCTGTCTGCTCCAGCATTATGACCCCTGTGCCTATTCTGTACATGGACTATGGTCTTGTCTTCAAGGCTGGGTTCCTTTCCAGCTGGCAGTCCATTTGGGGTGAGCAATGCAACAACAAACTTTATCAAATCAAACACTATATTGGACTTTGGCCATCTCGCTGCCGTAAAGTTCGTAAGGAGGAAGTTGTTCTCACTAGGCTACGCATTTGTCACAGTTTTTTAACTCATCGTTTTTTTTTTTTATCTGGAACTGATGCACCAATGTGTAGTTTGTGTAACACTCAAATCACTATCAGCCACATTTTACTTTCTTGCCATTGTTACAATTCTCAACGATGGCAATATTTTGAACATTTTTTTCCCAGGGTCAGTCTATAACATTGGACAGAGTTATTGGTGATGTTAACTCTGTCCACCTTGATAACGTTTTTAACTTTTTAAACTTTTTAATGGCCATTAATCTTTTTAATCTCATTTAAGTGTTGCATATTTATTCATTACACCTTTTTAATTGTGGTTCCTTTTTTAGAGTTTTAATCTCTCTCATTCAATTTGACATTGGACAATGGCCAGAACATTAAATAATCGACACCAGGACTGGAAACGCCAACTTCAGGTGACAAACGCAACTGTTTGAACTACTCGTTAGTTGTCCTGGCGAGTTGTTTTTATACTTTTGCTGCATATCATTCCACACTTTTACTACTTTATCTTTTAGTACTGGCCATATTGACTCATAACCCTGAACCAGGACTAGAAGACCAACTTCAGGTAACTGACAGTGGTTTTTATACTTATCTATTAGGCTTCCTGACGGGTTATGATCATTACCATTTTGTTAGAATAAATACCTTACAACTTCTTATACTCTGCCTTCTCTCTTAATGTTGTAGACTAGGTGTCAACATTGGTTTTATACTTTTTTATGTTACCTTCATTTCCTTTTGTCTTTTACTACATTTACTTTATTTTTACATTTTTACTGGATGTTTGGCACAGATAACCTCACTCCTTTGTGCCATAAAACACTAAATCAATCAAACCGCTCTTATGTTATTAATGCTGTAGCTGTTCCTTTAGTGAATTATAGCCATGTATTCAAGACTCAGCTTTGTGCCAGTTGGCAGTCAACTTGGAGTGAGCAATAAGAAAACAAGTTTTCCATATAAAATTGTTTATTGGACTTTAGCTGTCTTGTTTTCATAATAGTCATAGGAAGTTGTTCTAACTAGACTATGCATTGGTCACAGTTTTTTAACTCATCATTTTCTTTTATCTGGGATTGATGCACAAATGTGTGGTCTGTGTTACAATCAGTTCAAAATAGTTCACATTACTGTCCTGCTATTGTTACAACTCTGAATGATGGCACCATTTTAGTCATGTTTTGTCCACAATTTTACCTGTACTGGACAGTTACATTGGCAATGGTTATGGTAACACTGTTGACCTTAAAAATGTTTTAAGTTTTTTAAGGGTCATTGGCCTTTTTAATGCTATTAATATTTTTAATTCAAAAATTAGAATGTTTTAACAAGATTACTTTTCATGAATATTAATAATTTTACTTTTTTAAATTTTTTACCAGCTGTTTCGTATGGAAAACCTAGTTGTTTTACACCAAAAAACACCAACCCAACAAACCAATGCAATGAAGTGATTCAAATTAAGAAATAAAAAAACAAACCCAAGAAACTTTGATTTTATGAAGAATATCATCAAATATGTTATACTTTTATGTGTAATTTCAGGGTTTTTTTATATTTAGTTCATAATATTTTCAGTATTTCTCTTTTTACCAGTTATTCATCTTGATTCAAGTCAATGTTATTCTCAGAACACATTACAGTTTTTTGGAAGACGTATGCCATCTTTTATCAAACTTTTATTTCAACACAATATTGTAAGCCTTTAGAACAGACAGTTATTTTTTGTTATTTTGAATTAAGCACAAAGCTACACAATGGGCTGTCTGTGCTCTGCCCACCACGGGTATCGAAACCCGGATTTTCGCGTGTAAGTCCGCAGACATACCGCTGAGCCACTGGGGGGGGCGGAACAGACAGAGTATGATGGATATTTTGAAACGTTTCTAAATCTTCAAACTACACAATTACAAAGCCAAAGAACAGTATTTTCGTAACTGATTGGTTACATAATACATTTGCAGTTTAAGTAGTTTTTAAAGGTTTTTTTTAAACATACGACTTAAAACGTGGATAACATAAAACTTTGAATAACGCATTTT
Source organism: Carcinoscorpius rotundicauda (assembly GCA_011833715.1). Classification (NCBI taxonomy): domain Eukaryota; kingdom Metazoa; phylum Arthropoda; class Merostomata; order Xiphosura; family Limulidae; genus Carcinoscorpius; species Carcinoscorpius rotundicauda. Next base: position 122,748,570 of record CM022393.1, on the reverse strand, counting down.
GATGTGAATTTCATTCACATATGTTGATATTTAAGGTGTTTCATTAAACTTTGAATTAATGTAGTGACTTGTGCAGAAAAGGGCTTAATGAATTAAATGTTAATAGGTCATAACCTTGAGATATCCCCTTAATGTTCATGAAAGAAAGCTGCTGTTAATATGCTTACGCAGCATACAGTATTGCAACAATATGACAAAGACAGAACAGGTATTGTATGGTTGGAAATAACACATAACCGAGAAAGACAAATTCATTTGCTCAAGCAACCATTGTTCCTTAGTCATGTGAAATCTTGAAGTTTACAGAATAAATGATAAATCCAAAAAAATTTTTTATAATACTGCAGAATATAAATGCATGATATATTTATGTATAAAATACATAAATATTAATAATTAAATAACAGAATGAAAGCAAGCATTTTTAATAGTTTTTTGATAATAAAGTATATCCTAATGATTTTTTTTTTTAATTTCAAATCTACAATTTCATACAAATGTCACATATCAAAAATATTTTTTAAATAATGTATGTAATATGTTAAAACTTTGTATTAAAGCCTGAAATTATTTAATCTAGTAGTTTATTTTTTAAATTCAGTAAAACAAATCATACATCAGGTGAGATTTACTGACACATACCTGGGTACTTAATTATTAAAGTATGGTTTATTTCATTACATCGTGCAGCTTCTTATAACAACATGGTAATTCATATTTACTGCAGTAAAAGTCAGGTACCTATAATATTTTTTATGGTAGTATATTGAGGAATCCATTCTGAACATTAACTTTCAAATTGGGCCAGAGGCATTTTGCCAAGTGAACACTAAAGCAGCTGAAGTTTTATACTCAACTGTAGCTGAGTTTGCTAACTTAACTCCAACTACAACACTTCTAGATATCTGTTGTGGCACTGGAACTATAGGACTCGGTCTAGCCAAGGTATGCTGTCATTGACGTTCATGATTAATATTATATTTGTAGTTCTTTACAAAAAATGCATTATTTTTTTGTATGTATCTAAATTGCAATTTTGCAGTTGTTTTAAAATTTTGGAATCCTTTTAAAAATTAATCATTGCTTCCATTTGTATTTTATAGTTGTTTTGTATTATGTGGAAACCTATTACATTTGTAAGCGCTATTCATTGTCTAGTCCATTAGGGATTTTCAAGGATTATAATGTTGTTTATTCTAGAGCTTTTCATGCTGGCTATTATACAACAAGCACAGAATTGGTTGGAAAAGTATTTATATACAAGTCTAAGCATATTTGTCGGGGTGTTTTATGCCGTTTACTAGCTAGGGAAAACTTATTAGAATTATATTTGTTGTCTTATGTTTTTACACTAAATTTTTTGTCTAGTTTTTGTGTCTTTACCATTTAGTGATGAATGTTTAACAGCTACATGAACATATAAAGGTAAAATATTTGTGAAGTTAAAATTTTTAAATCTTTATTAAACCATCTTCTAATAAACGAAAGAGATTGCAGAACTGAATAAAAAACAAATTGTACATTTCACAAAGACTTCATTTGTTCATGGCCATGTTTACGTTAGTAAACGCATCATCAGATTTTCTTTGATAAAATATTTTTACTAAATATTTTTCTGTGAACTTATGAATTTTGTACTGAGTTAGTGCAAGTGAAAGGTAATTTTAATGCAAGGAATAAAAGTACTTCATTACATGTTAGTTTTCATATTTCGTTTGTATAACATTCAAAACCTGTAAAATAAACAACAAAAGTGTGTCATTAAAACTTTATTTTGTCTATTCTTTGACTTAAAACTCACTATTTATATTTGTCAACTTTTAATTGTACACAAATCAATTTTCAATAAAGTAGTTTTGTTTTTCTGGAATGATTTCAGAGAATTTGGAAACACATTTACTTTCTCTTAATCTTCAGCTTTACTGTGACAAAAATTTTCTTGTTTGTTAATCTTAGTATTAAAATGAATTAGTACCTCTCTCACTGCAGTCTTTATACCTTACTGTATTGTTCATTCTAATTTATTCTTATGACTATCTTCACCTATATCTGTTCTTCTATAACAGATTTGTTTTACTGGAGGAAATTGTACAAGCTGATATTTGGACCACACCCAACACCTTTATGTCACATTATTTATATGATATAGTGGTTTCTTTCTCATATGGGTGTAAGATACTGCCCTTGTGGCGATTGTATATGTTCTGGCTTGATTGTGATAGTGGTGATGACTTCATTTTTTGTGTGTTATTCTATTCCTTTTCAGGATCTATCTCATTATTATTATGTGGATCCTACTCAGTGATAGGTATTGCCTAGTAAAGTATGCTTTTTCTAAATATGCACTACTTATATGCAGACTAATAAATAAAATTCCTGGTTGCAATGATTTCTGTTGAGATGGGGTGTTTTTTTTTTCAGACCATCTTGCCACTTTTTTGTGGTACACAGCTATTCAGTTCCATACATAATGTAAAATACTGGACTGTCACTTATGGACAATTCATGAGTAAAACATAAAGGGAATTCAACTCTTCCCTGCTGTCCATTTGATTGAATAAATTACAGTTTGTTTCCTTTACCAAATGACACATCATTCATATGTGGATCTTACCCACCTTGTCAGTGTGGGATTCTACATAGAGTGAGAAGAGGTGTGTTTTGGAAGTTTACATTTTTTTATGATGAAAATGTGTTTTAACCAATATTTATCTTCTCTCACACTATGCTGCTTTTCCTTCCCATGACAACTCTCAAAAAAGTGAATGAGTGATAACATGAGCTTGCATACAGAACTAGTATAAGTGGCACATTGACATAGGTAGAGAGAAGCACAAGATTAAAATTGCTGTGGGTGATACAGTGGTATATATAGACTGGAACAATAGAGGTAAAATTCATACCAATGTTTAGATGGGTAGAAAAGAAACTTTCATTGGGATGAAGCTTAAAATATGAGTAGAGGTGAGTATTAACGGAAATCTATTTTTTGTATAAGAAAATAAAACTTTTTTTTTATTCTACGAGTCTCAACTTTCTGACATTTTCATATCTGCTTATTTTTAATTTTAGTACCCTTTAAACTCTTCCTCCATGGCTCATGTGACTAAAAACTGGACTTTTAATATTTATGGTGAGTGCAGCATAGATAACTCATTTGATAAATTTTCGCTCACCAACAAAATAATAAACAAACATTAGGTCTCATTTTATTAAATTATAGGCAGTTAACTACAGTAGTAGAATGTGGTGTATAGAGCTTATTACATTGTAATAATATGGTACTGTTAGCTGGAGTTGTTCTTGTAAAATTTTCTGTTTAATGTTTGTTACTTAGTTTAATTATTTTCTGGTTCTTATAGTTTAGTTATTTTTATTGAATAATATATAAAGGATAAGAAATATTTGACTTGCAGTAGGGCTGAAATATACTTCATAATTTGTACTCAAAATCTTGCTTCCTCAGCATTAGTTTTTCCACATTGTTTTTCCAGAGCTCATTTAAGCTCTTTTCAAATATGCATTTTAGGACACAAAGAAATATATCAGGTACTAAAGTATAATATCCCAAAAATACTTTACTTTAACCGACTTCTTAATTAAGTTATAAATAGGTTTAATAAAATTATGTTATCTGCTTAGAGCAGAAAAAACATGGTTTAAATGTCTTAAATAATAAGCTGCATAACAGAAAGATTATCATGACCATTTTATTAAAAGCTTGTTTCAATTAATTTTCTTAGATTTTGAGAGTTAACACTCAGTTTTAAATTGGACTTTGCCAATTATTAGTGTTTATTCTCCTATGTAAAATAGTATTTTCTGTAATGTAGCTAGATAACTTTAATAATGTATTTAATTAATTTTTTATTGACAGAAAGTTAAAGTTATTGGACTTGAGTGTTCAGCAGAAGCAATTGGAAATGCACACATGAATGCTCAAATTAATGGTGAGTAACGGTATATAAAACTACGCCACAACAGCAAGTGAAACTGTGCTGAACTTTTTATCTGTATGCTAACCTTAATTGGATGCTTAAAATTAATAAGATATTTCCAAACGAAGAATATTTCTTGCAAGTTTGAATTAATTTTTCAAACACTCAAGCTAACTTAATGTTATGATCTTAAATGGCTAAAACTGGTGAAGCAATGGAACCAATAATTAATTTTAATGATGTTTTTGGGAGATAATGTTTTCTTAACAAATTTAAATTGTGTAGTTATGAATATAAAATTGGAGGATGTAAAATAGCGTAGCTTTAACCTACAACAAGTTTCATACAACAGATAGGCTAGACAAAGATAAATGAATGTCTATCTGTTATGTTATGTTTTATTATAGAATGAAATATTTATTAGCTTTTGTACCAAATGCTAAAAAATAAAGACCCAAGTGGCCTAATATGTATGAACAAAAACATGCTTTGTATCAGAGGTTTTGTTTTCATAGTGCTTTAAATCAGTCTATTATTATTGTGGAAGTTTTTATTTTTTACAATGAAACACAGAATGAAAGTCAACAATATTGGAACAATAAGCAACATGGTTGCGAAAATGAAGACTTATTTTAAGGTACTGTAATATTTTGTCACCACCACTACAAATAGGTTTGATTATTGTAAATTCCACTTTGACTGAAACAACTCAGCAAGGTTTGGCCACATACTTGGAATTTTGGAACTTAACACACATAGGGTTATTAATATTTTGTACAATTTCATGAAGAATTCATATACCATAAACAGGGGTTACTTGGTGTATTTACTTGATTCTTTTATAATCAATTTTTATTTGCAACAGAATAGTTGATGACATGCTGAACTTCTGGAACTTGCATATCAATCATTTTTGTCACTTTATTTTGTCCCCATTCCCCAGGAAATGAAAGCTAAAGCACAGAAAGCACAATCTGTGCCTAGCAGTGAACAATTTGTTAGGTAGCTTGTTTGGAAGGAAGGATACCTGAATGCTTCTGCATATTGCTGATATGGTCTTGACTATTAGTTCTATCATGCAAGAATAATATAAAATGTTTTGGTATTCCCAGATAGTCATTTATAGCTATGGATATAGCAGCTGAAGTGTTGTACTGAAATCACTAGTAAAATCACTATGTATTAAAAAAAAATCATTGCATATTAGCTCTTTGTTAATCTTTCATTTGCATTATTTGAAATATAGCAGGATGCATTTGTTTGCCTTTTCATGTGTGTATATATGGTAAGACCAGTGACTTCCCTGGGCTGAGCAGCTAGTACACCTTTGTGATATGTGCTTATAACTTGAATGTTGATTTCAGACATTGTAATTCAACTTTTCCCGTGTGTTTTATTTTTCTTTTCATGCTGAATTTTTGTTATACATCAATATACAGGGGTCATTCCACTTGACTTGATTTCTGCAAGTTGACTTGATGCCCTCCCAATAGTTTAATTATAATACATCTAATGTGCTTGGCAAGCAATGTGAAACTTGAGCCACAGAGCTGGCTGAAATAGTAAGGCATCTCAGATGTATTTTTTATGATGTGGAACACATCTTAGTGTATCACATGTATATCTGAGGTACTACAGTTTTCATCGTCTAGTGTCTGATATATTTGGTCATCTATGTTCATTTAAAAATAGCTTAGATGTTCCAAAAACACACAAAAATAAAATGTTGCAAATAGATAGCATTGTTAACATCAAATGTATAATATTGTTATTTGCATAATCAGCAATTTGATATTTGCATGTTATAATCTACATACAGAAGATGTGTTACATTCAGAGTAACTGCTTACTAAAACAGAAGTATTGAAAAAATTGAAACTGTAACATTCACGAGACATTACATTATGTCAGACAAAGAAGCTCAAAAAAGTGACAGAAATTCTTGAGATGAATATATATACATATTCCCTTATTAAATATAGAGGGGGTGTTGATAATTTAAAACAATATTGAAAAGTTCAAGAACTGAGAAGTACTCTTCTTGATGACGAGAAACTCAGTTGAAGTAATAATGTATCTCAGATCGACTGATATAGGAATTAACACTTTTATTGATAAGGTGAGAACAATGTTTTGACCTTTGGTCATCTTCAGGTAAAGAAAGAGTGTTTGAATGTAACCATTTATAGACACGTGTCTCAGAGACTAGAGTATAAATGGGTATTGGATTGTTGAGGGTGTTGCAGGTGGATCTTAGGTTATAAATTAGTATAGGTATAAAGGTGTTCATTTGTATTTGTTTAGCAGTCTCATTCAAACTCTCTCTTTCGTTACCTGAAGATGACCTGGGAAGGTCAAAATATTATTCTCTCTTTATCAATAAAAGTGAGAAGTACCCATGTAATTTTTGACTTCTTCCTGTGTTCATTCTTGTGATCTGTTATTAAAATTCATGTTGTGTAAATAACTGTTAAAGTTATATTTTTGGTTTTGGAAAGTATAAACTTATCTCACTTTCACTTGTAAAATATGTTTTACACCAGATTATTTTTAAAATCTTTTTTATTTTATTTCTGAAATTAATTTAAACATGCTATTTGCAGTTTTTTTGGAAGATATTTTCAAGAAGTTATTGATTATTCTTAGAGCTTGTTTGATTACTATTTTACAATTGTTATTGAGAAAGACTTTCTATTTATTACAGCTTATGCACACCAGCCTCCGATAACTACAGAAGTAGTCAACTGTTTTGTACCTGTGATTGCTATTCCTGTTGATCTTTTTCCTCATACACCACACTGTGAACTTGTTATTGTGTTTGTAAGGAAAAGTTGCAATACATAATAAATAAAATGGTTTTGAAACTATTCACTTTTTTGTTATCAGTCTTATTTTTTTAAATGTGTGTGTGCGTGTATGTGTTATTAAAATTATTAAAAATAAATCAAGACCAGTAATGGCCCTGATTGTTGTGTAGGGCTGTGAATCAAAGAATATGGGGGTCAAAATGTGATATTGTTGATTTTGCTGGATATTGTCTGATGTGAATTCAGTTTAAAAATTATAGTCTGCCCTTTTATTCTGATATCTTAGGTTGCTGCTTTTCATCTGAATCCTTCTCTGATGTAGCTCTTTTCCTCAATGTGTATAAAGTGCCATTCAGGTTGATAATTACATAATAAATCTATTTTTACTTTGCTTGCTTAAATAAAGTGTTATTTTTGATAATATTTTACACTGGAAGTGATATTTCACTTGAGAGAGCCTTTTTCGTAAGGTTCTTGACAACATAAAACCTAGGTTGGTTTTTGAAAATTTAGAAGAAGATGATTTTCTTTAGTATGTTTCAAAACAAAGAATATGGAGGTGATGATTTGAGAGAATGTAAATTTTCCCATCATGTTCTTCACATTAGAGGTGATGTTTGATAAAAATTTTTTACATAATCTGTTCTATTAAAAGCTGAAAGGTCAGCTATGTCAAGATGATTATAGCGTAAATAATGATTGATTCAATTGTACTGAGTGGAGGTGGGTAATGACAAGAAACTGTAAAGATTTTCCATGGTGTTATTATAAAGGAAGTTATTAATACTGTTTTTATATAAAATCTTGCATCATATAATTTATGAAGAATCTGGCTGGTTCTGTAAACTAAAGGTCTGTTCTGAATAATGCTATCAAGTGTCACTTTTTTTACTTGCTGTGGTTTATCAGTGTGTATTGAAAAAACTCATGTCTAATGAAAAAAACCATCTTTGGTATGAAAATAAAAGATGTGGCTAAAAAAATATTGAACATGTAACTTTAAGGTGTTTTTTATATTATTATTTTCAGCAGACAGAGAAATGCTTGTGTCACATTGATTTAGATTTTTTTGTACAATATTTTTGTATTAGTCTTTACAGAGATGGCTTTCGTGAAATTTTTGTAACTATATATAAAGTCCAAAATTGTATGTGTGGCAATGTCAGTACTAATATAACATTGTATATATTTTTTTGTAAATTACTTAAATTTATAACTATCTCAGCAACCACAATTTCATTTTAACAAATACTTCTCTTTGTGCTAAAATCAGAAGCAAAGTTAAAAAATGCATAATGATAAGTAAAAAGTGAAATTTTAAAAAGTGACCATTTACAGGTCACTAACTCGTGGAAAATCGAGGAGAATTATATATAAAATTGAGGAGAAGAGTTTCCTGGGATCTTATTTTTTTCCTCTGTAACCAACCTAAGTGTACAGATAATATTAATGACCTATAGGTAATAGATATGATGTGTAGATTTACAATAATTTACACGTATAAAGTTTCCAAATTGATATGAATAAATAGGATTGAAGGATGCTGTAAATATTACCCTATACAATGGGCAGAGTGTGGCGATTCCTTTGGTGATTGACATCTGTCTGTAATTAAAATATTGACACAATGATTGTGGAAAACAATGCCACAGGGGTTTCATTACAGCTTTTCTATGACATGTGATCTACCAAATCCATAAATGGCCACAATTTTTTTCGAAATCATACAGAGCTGAGTCTCAAGTTGACTACAACTCCTGATTACAAAGATGGACCATAGTCTTTGGACCCAAACACCTACTTAGAACCAGAATATTGTGTTTGTCTTAAGTGATTGATAAATCCAAAGACAATCAGGAATACATTGTTTTGCCCCCTCGGAGTGGATTCCTGTACGTGGTAAGGGGAACTCCCAGGTTAGGTTCTGTTTTGTTTGGTTACCTTCTCTGGAATCTAAACATCCACCCACGTGTTTGCCGTGCGTGGCGACTCGTGAAGGAGAGGAGAGGATCCTGGTGGTTAAGGGGTGCAACCCTAACACACCACTTTGGCCTCGAATTCCTGTAGACGGGCGCCCCTTGGGTCAATCGGCTGGTCCACCTGGGCTAGAGCCAATTAAGTACCAGTGTTGGAAGTTCTCAACGGGTGTTGTGGACATTGTGCTTGATGCTGGTGTTTGGGTATAGTGCTTACGAAACCCTGGCGTTGCTGTATTGTCCTTGCATGACTTTGTAGTGCGTCCCCTTGTAGGGCTCCATGGTGGGTGGGGTCAGTGAGTACCGAAACGTTTTTTCTTTCCTATGGATCCTACAAAAAATTTAAATAAAATTGTTAAAAAAAACAGTCAATGGGTAAGCGACCACGTCTTGAATACTCAGAACAGCAATCTCCAACATCAGTAACGCACGTACCTCATTTTCTGATATTGCATTCTCTTTCGGAAAAACCTTTAGGGCAAACGTCTCCTTTTTTTATTCAAAAGGGGCTAGAGGGACTTGCTGGCTCTCCAAAGTCAGTAAAGAAGCTTCGATCTGGTGACATATTGGTTGAAACAGCCACATCCCAAACTGAACTCCTTTTAAAATCAAAGGCAATTGGGGATATCCCTATTGAGGTTACACCGCATGCTACTTTGAATTCTTCACGAGGAGTTATTGTTGAAAGGGATTTGAAGAGTGTTCCCGAATCAGAGATTCTCGCTGGTCTCTCCAGTCAAGGAGTTTCTGCAGTGAGGCGCATCTACACTCGCAAAGATGGAGTTACACTGCCAACAAATACCCTCGTTTTAACATTTACTTCACCACGTGCACCCGCCACCATCAAAGCAGGTTATCTCATTTGTAGGGTTCGGCCATACATTCCAAATCCTCTTCGATGTTTCCACTCAAAGACATCTTGTCGTGGTTCTCTGACATGTGCTCGTTGTGGAGGCAAGGACCACGATGCCTATGACTGTAACATGAACCAACATTGCGTAAACTGCAATGGTTTTTACCCCTCTTACTTTCATTCTTGCCCAAAATGGTTGGAGGAAAGAGGTGCAGCGCTTAAAAACGACTCGTAACATTAGTTATCCTGAGGCTCGAAAATTGCTGTCCACAATCCCATCTCGGACATATGCTGCTGCACTCCATTCTACAACTACAATGGAAGTGCAGACAGATCTCTCTGTGCCTCCAAGAGAATCGTTTTCAAAACAAATGAAAAGCCTTTTGACCTCCGTGGTTAAAAAAGTAGATGAATCGACTTCCACACCCATCTCTGTTCCTCCCATACCTTCCAACAAACCTCAAGATCCATGTCCTTCAGTTTCAAATACAGGCATTTCTTCTGATACATCATTTTCTCTCACAACAATAGACAAAACAATTATTCACTGGATTCCTCTTCCAATAACAAAAACTTGCCCACTCGACCCAGAGCAGGATCCATGGAGGTTGATAGACCTCCTCCGAAGAAAGGCAGTAAAGAAAAAAGACGTGGTCGTAAACCGAAGGGTTCTCCAGGCTACTTCACCTACCCGTCCTTAAAAATGGCCACCTTGATACAATGGAACTGTCGAGGTTTACGTTCTAATCTGGATGATATCAAAACGCTGATTGCTTCCTACCAGCCTGTTTGTCTTTCTTTACAAGAAACATTTCTCAAATCTGCTGATACAATCTCCATTCGGCAGTTTACTCTCCACAGAAATGACAAGTTGTGTGATGGTCGAGTACATGGAGGGGTGGCACTGTTGGTTGATCAACATGTGCCCACCCTGTCTTTGTCACTCAACACACCCTTGGAGGCCGTAGCCATCCGTGTTTCCTTGGGTCATACCATCACTGTTTCTTCTCTGTACCTGTCCCCTGGAGAGACATATGATCAATCAAACCTTGATGCTCTCGTTGAACAGTTGCCATCTCTATTTCTAATCCTGGGGGATTTTAATGGACACCATCCTCTCTGGGGAAGTGCTGTTATTGTTGGGAGGGGTCGATCTGTAGAGCCGATGCTCTCTGATCACAATCTTTCTCTTTTCAATACTGGTTCTTCCACTTATTTTCATGCACCAAGTCAGTCCTTTACCGCTATTGATCTCTCAGTTTGCTCCCCTTCATTATTCTCCCATTTTTCATAGAGGGTTGACAGTAATCCACTCTATTCTTACACTGCTAAATTATGGATGGCTAGCGCAGATAGCCCTCGAGTAGCTTTGTGCAAAATTCCAAACACAAATTAAATATTCAAATTTCTTTAAAACTGTAAGATAAAAGTTATGTGGTCCAGGAAATTTATCAATTTTGAGGTTCTCTGTTTTTATCTAATAATTTCAATACTTAATATGATATCTTTCACAAAAGTATTTTTCGAATACATGAAAGATGTGATTGCTTCGTAATTGTTTTGTTAGTTTTGAATTTTCGCACAAAGCTACTCGAACGCTATCTGTGCTAGCTGTCCATAATTTTGCAGTGTAAGACTAGAGGGAAGGCAGCTAGTCTTCACCACCCACCGTCAACTCTTGGGCTACTCTTTTACCAACGAAAAGTGGGATTGATCGTACATTATAACGCCCCAAGGCTGGGAGGGCGAGCATGTTTAGCGCGACTCGGATGCGAACCCGCGACCCTCAGATTACGAGCGCATGCCTTAACGCGCTCGGCCATGCCGGGCCTGGTTCGTGATATCTGTGCCTTCCTTCGTAAAAATTTAAGAGACGATAATTTGTTAATTTACCATATCATAATTTTCCGATAATATCTCTCAACTTTTTTACACTTTCAACTCTTTACATAAATATTTCCTGTAAAATAATTTTCTTCCTCCTATACGTATATACCCCCACACAAATGTAAGCATGAAATCTTTAACATTTACAATTTTATTTAGCTCCATCAAATGTTCTGATTCGTTCATCTTTTATCGTGCTGTAGTTATTGACTTTGTTTAGATCACATAATTAACAGAATCGCTCGAGGACATGTGATTCAGTTAATTACATGTTTTGTTCTTGAAATACTTGAATGTCGAAGAATATGATGCTGATATAATAACAGATAAACAGGGGTAAACAATATAGCTCTTGTTTGATACAAGACGTGCTTTATTATTATTATTTTGAATTAAGCACAAAGCTACACAATGGGCTATCTGTGCTCTGCCCACCACGGGTATCGAAACCCGGATTTTAGCGTGTAAGTCCGCAGACATACCGCTGAGCCACTGGGGGACCTTAGTAAAAACCGTTATTAGAAATTGTAATGTTTTTTAAGTTTCTAAAATAAAACATTTTTGTGTTGAAAAGAAACTTCTGTGAAGCAATCTTGTTGACAAATACTACATATTTGACACATAATAACATTTAATTAACTACTAAATCCAAAGTCATATTTTTGGTTATTTGAAATAGTAATACGTTAACATACATGATATAATTACAAGGATTCAAAACAAATAATAATAGGTAACGTAATAAACTTGAAACTCCTGTGGAAGTCCGGAATCAAAGACAGAATATGAAATGAATTTAAATTCAAATTTACATTTATTAGTGAGAAAAAGATTTGATCATGTCTGATTATGAAGTTTATCTTGAATAAGCCTCCCTCGAACATGTAGAAAAAATATAACAAAAATGAATTGCTTGAAAATGTCGATAATTTGGAATTAGAGGTTGAAAAATCAATAAGAAAGAAATAAACTAAAATGTGTATAAATGAAATATTAGTCACGATAATTTGTTGTCTGAGGAAATATTGAAGGAATACTTATTGCTGAGTGATAAAGATAAACTAGAAATCCCGTTTAAAGTGAAACAAATCGAGATCGAACAAGCACGCATCGAGGCCAAAAGGGAGAAAGAGCAAGCCTGTATGGAAAATAGAACTGATATAGTTCCCAATGACAGGGAAACTTCTGATGTGTCACCTAATTACAAACAGTGATCCCTCCAGTGTTTATAAACTGAGCACCAAAGAACACAATGGGCTATCTGTGCTCTGCCTACCACAATATCGAAACCGGAATTCTAACCTATTATTCAGGTGTATACTTGATTTTCACATAAAGTGTTGGTTAAGTACTCATTAGGTACCTGTTGTTTTAAACATTCACACAAGATATAATATTTATCTTCCCATATGAGTGTGGCTAACCACACTTTTGAAACATACAAAGTAAACTTTACAACTGGCCAGTTAGGTTGTTCCAAGATTGGAAATACCATAAATCTATTTTCTATGTGATTTTCAACCCAAATTAAAATACATCCAGTGTAATAGAATATTGATGTAAGTATCGTCGAAATGCCATAGTTTTAATCTTTTTCTTACAAGTACAATCCCTTCATCCTTTCCCCCACAAGATCTTAACTGGTATGAGTAGAAGGCTCCCATAAGATGTTATCCATCGTACGTTTTCGTATTTATACAAGTCTGATGATAAGTTCAAAAGTGGTTTTAACCGGTTTCTTGAGAGTATTAGAAGGTCTGACTCGGCTGATGGATTAAAGGCAGAGAGAAGACATTAGTTTGTTTGTTTGTTTGTTTGTTTTGGAATTTCGCACAAAGCTACTCGAGGGCTATCTGTGCTAGCCGTCCCTAATTTTGCAGTGTAAGACTAGAGGGAAGGCAGCTAGTCATCACCACCCACCGCCAACTCTTGGGCTACTCTTTTACGAATAGTGGGATTGACCGTCACATTATACACCCCCACGGCTGGGAGGGTGAGCATGTTTAGCGCGACGCGGGCGCGAACCCGCGACCCTCGGATTACGAGTGCACGCCTTAACGAAGACATTAGATCTTTAATTTTTTTTCCACTGAAGTCTGTCATTTACAATTTGAGAGCTTGTGTTATAAATTTAACTTTTGCCTAACTGAAATATTTTTCTCAGAGATAAAAGTTTCATAGTGCACCAGACTTGAAATAATTTGTCAATAATTAATTTTTTTTTCGTGTCTTTTCGAATCATTTTTACATCGGAAAGAAAACCAAAAAGAAAATATATAATAAGAGATTTAGAAGAAAATTTGAACGGCTTGGCATGGCCAAGCGCGTAAAGCGTGCGACTCGTAATCCGAGAGTCGCGGGTTCGTGCCCGCGTCGCGCTAAACATGCTCGCCCTCCCAGCCGTGGAGGTGTATAATGTGACGGTCAATCCCACTATTCGTAGGTAAAAGAGTAGCCCAAGAGTTGGCGGTGGGTGGTGATGACTAGCTGCTTTCCCTCTAGTCTTACACTGCTAAATTAGGGACGGGTAGCACAGATAGCCCTCGAGTAGCTTTGTGCGAAATTCCAAAAAAACAAACAAACAGAAAATTTGATATTATCAAGTAAATCAGATGAAGTATTACGACTTTAACTAGATGTTTTGTTGTTACTTACTTTTTTATCTGAAGATTAGTTTATTATAATTGTAATAAAAAAACACTACATACTGAATTATTCTGTTTCATGCATATGTTTAAACTAAATGTATAAATTATTATTATTATGCTTCTCGATTCCATGAAGGAACATAAGGCCGCAATCACTTGTGGATTCATTGACAGGCTGTTTTTGTTTTTTTTAAGTAAGTAGATTGTTAACCTGGTGCACAACCCCCGACCAGGAGGATAAACCTTAGCCGTCCCTAATTTTACAGTATTAGACTAGAGGGAAGACACCTTGTCATAACCACCCACCGCCAACTCTTGGGCTACTCTTTTACCAACGAATAGTGGGATTGACCGTGATATTATAACGCCCACACGGCCTAAAGGGCGAGCATGTTTAGTGCGACTGTGATGCGAACCCTCGACTCTCAGATTACCAGTTGCACGCCTTACGCGCTTGGCTATGCCGCACCCATTGCATAAATATGCTACTATTATCAACAACGCTTTTGAATTGCAACTGTAATAATTAAAACAGATAGTAATTAAAGTTCGATATGGGTTCGCGGTAAATTTACGAACTTTCAACTCTAAAATCCAAGATATTTATTTTTAAACATATAGCGTTACTCTACTTCCTTACTTTTTACGGATTCGTCGTCAACATAAAGAAAACAAATTGATTTGATCAAAAATCGTCAAATAAAGCGAGTATTCCATACTGAGTACTGTTACTCATTCTGTCTTCCAATTCACAACAGGGATTGCAGTTAAACATACAGTCTTTCATTTCCAATTCTGAGTGGTATTAAATATACCTTCGCCTTCCGGTAGCATATCAGTACATCTTCGAACTCACACCACTAGAAACTGAGTATTGATAATCGCGGTAGGCAGAGAACAGAGAGGTGATTGTGTTGCTTTGTGGTAAACCCAATAAGGCAAGCTTTCAAAGCCGGAAAAAGGAAACGTCATTAGCGAAAAAAAGTCAACCAAAAGCAACCCATATAACTTACGGTAACTAAGTGGAGAAATTGTTTAATCTGGCTAAATTTGCTAAAATTCAGACCCCTCGCAAAGAAACTTTGCCAAACTGAGTGAAGACATATTCCAAGACGTAAAGAAAAGAATAGAAATATCCGTGATGTGCGTAAAACCCACTTGAAGAGAAATATATATTTCACGTATAGGAGCGAACGTTTCGACCTTCTTCGATCATCGTCAGATTCACAAAGAAAGAAAGAGGTAACTGACCGGAAGCTGACCACATGTTGGAAGGGGTTGTGAAACTGAGTGTCGGAATGTAGAGGGCGTTGTTAGATGTTTGAATATATAATTTAATATTATTTATTTTATTATTTTTAGAACAGGTATAAAGGTGTTCCTTTATATTGGTTTATTTTGGGTTTAAGTTGTTGTATAAGTGAGGCTTCTTTAATTTTGTTTCTTTATTTAGTATCTGAGTGTTTTCTATGGTTATGTTGTGTTTATTTGATTTGCAGTGTTCGAAAACGTGTGAAAGTGGCTTGTGTTATTTGAGTCTGGTTTCCATTTTTCCATTTGTTTCTCCAATATAGAAGTTGTGGCAGTTATCACATTGTATTTTATAGATAATGTTGGTGTGGTGTTTGTCAGTGTAGTTTTTACATAGAATAGACCTTAGTTTTGTGTCTGTTTTTTGAATAAATTTGGTATTAACTGGAATGTCATGTTTTGTTAGAAGTTTTTGCCAAATGTTGGTTATTTGTCTGCTGATGTCGAGAATATATGGTATGCAGCAGTATATGGTTTTGTGATTTTTGATTTGTGAGATATATTTACTTTTGTTCGTATAATATCAATTTAAGCATCCCATATAAATCTCCAACGTCTAATGTGCTGATCTTATTTAGAAAGGTGGCTTAGTGTGGTGATATAGAAACCTTTCGAATAGTAAGGTTGCACAAATAAATGTTACCTCATCCCAATATTTTGCAGAAAAATCTGAATATTTTCTTAAAGAAAACAATGCTCCCATGTGGCACAGTGCTATTTATGCGGATTTATGCTACTAGAAACCAGATTTTGATTTCCGTGGTAGGCATAGCACAAATATATGCTTCTCTACTTTTGTATATAAAAGGAATAAAAACAAAAAAAGAATAAAATCCTTTAATGTAGATAACGTTTAACGAAACTGGGAAAATGATATATAATTGTATTAGGTTTTGTTAGCTGCAAAGCAATTGCTGCTGGTATAATAGTTTATTAGTTTCTAAAGTTACTCAAGCAGCATGCTTTTTTGTCTAGTGGTAGAATAAGAAGGATTTTAAGTTACATCTACAAAAAGACTAAAAATAAGTCAGAAGATATTTCAACTTATTTTACATGCAACTGATGTAGCTTAATTTAGAATATTGTGTCTATTTTGGCCTCCTTACCTTTAAATTATCAGAAAGGGTTCAAAGATGTCTAACTAGAATGGTTCCTCGAATGAAGAGGTTGTCAAGCGAGGAGGGCTGAAATCTTTCAAATTATTTTCTCTTAAGAGAAGAAGAGCTTAGTAAGATCTATTTGAGGCGTTGAAGTCTGAAAAGGAAATTGTCAGTGTTGATGTATTATATTTCTTTCATAGTCAATAGTGAGAATTGTAGGACAAAAGAGAAACAAATATACACTTGGTATGGTACTTGTCATATTCAGCTCAGACAATTTTATTTTTTACAAGGTATTTGCTCTTTCGAATGGATTATTTTCGGATGCTGTGGAGGCAGTAAATTTAAGTGAGTTTAAGAGTAACTTTAATAAATATATGATTGATAAGGGTTAACCTTTAGCGTTTTTAAAATTTATTTATTAATACTTTTACTTTAGCTTTGAGGATGGAACAACAGAGACGGACCAATGTGTCTCATATCGTTCCAAAACGTTATGTAATGTACTTGTTAATGTACGTACGTAAGTTCATACAAATTTTGAACAATTTAAGCTCAGCACATCCCAGTATCTTACAGTAAAAAATGAAAATTTTCGTAAAAGAAAAAAGTGAGTCTATTCAAACATCCAATATCACTTTCGGACGCTTATTGAAGTATACGCTTTACGCGGCTTAATGTACCGAAATTTAAATATCTTGGAAACGTACTCTTAATAATTTAAAGGTAAGAATATGACGATACCTTAGAGAAAAAAATTATATTTCATTAACAAATAAATAAATAAA
This sequence comes from Carcinoscorpius rotundicauda, assembly GCA_011833715.1. Taxonomy (NCBI): domain Eukaryota; kingdom Metazoa; phylum Arthropoda; class Merostomata; order Xiphosura; family Limulidae; genus Carcinoscorpius; species Carcinoscorpius rotundicauda. Next base: position 122,731,262 of record CM022393.1, on the reverse strand, counting down.
ATCTAGTCAAGGAAACCATATATATATGAAACCCATCGACGATTAAAGTAGAAAACGCTTAACTTCGCTTAATATGCTTAAATTCATTCCTTTTTCAAACCTTAGAGACAAAAAAGAGCATTTTCTTTAAGAAAACACAGTAACAGTTTCATAAAGCAACCAATATAATCCGCTTACACCCATAATTTCAACGCTTAACATGGCTTACTCTGGTTAAATTCAACCTTTTTGTATATAAATTATTTACAACTTCAGGCATGCATATTCCTAATATCGTACAGAAACAAACCCAGGAGTTTTTAATAAAAAAACACAAGAATATCACGTCAAGTAATCCATATAACCTTCTGATGTTTTTCGATATCCTTGTATTTTGTTGTTTAATAGTGAGTTACTCAATAAAGGATTATGGAACAAGAATATAGTTACTGCCTGGTGTTCGGAAAGTCACTGTACACTTATGTATTCATTAAGAGACATGTTTCAATATAGAAAACAGGAGGAAAATATGAATGACAAATATAAACAATATTTAAAGTGACTCCCGTTAGCATCAGTACAGGCCTGGATTCTTCTTATTTTGTCTCTAAACACTGCTATCAGTCGCTGGCTTGAAATAGACAGAAAAAATATGATTACTGAATAAAATATGATTACAAAACTGTACAGTGACATTCCGAACACCCTGTAAAATTAGAAAATAGATAAACTGAATTAAGGATATAATCTACAAATGCGTTAAGTCATATTTATATTCATTTTATAAAACAATGTAGAAGTTATAAGCAAGAAAGAAGTTACCGAATAAGTAAATTTTACATAAAAGAGATAAACATAACTGTTGCTGATAAGGCTGCTGACAACTTTGTTTTAATTTGTAAAAATAATTGTATTAAACATTTATGTAAAAAATAGGAATTTAATTGAAAAATTAAAACCGTTATTTAATAATTGTACAAAGAGATAACCATTGTTAGAAATAATATTATACTGTAACATAACATTTTATTAGACCTCCGAAACATTGTGTGAAAACTCATAATACCAAAATTATCTTGTATTTCTAACTCAATAAAACAACATAGGTCCAGATTTGTAAATATGGTTAGAAAAAGCAACAGTTAAGGATTTGTGAGTTATCATAGGTTATGGTATATGACACGTTACAGGGCATTTACACATATAGTGTTTGTGAAGAAAGTGAGATAAGCAGCACCAAAGAAACTGACACTCAGTCATAACTGAGTTGTTACTTGATATGTGCAATAGTAGAGTCGATTATAACTGTACCTTTTTAGTTAGAATTGGGCTGATTCACTGTTCCAGACCATTCCTTTAAAGTCTTTAAATAACATGAACACTCTCTCGTCATTAAACATGTAAATTGCAGTTTTCTTCACTTTAATACTTTATTGTCATTTGTTCTTAAACTATGTGTTTAAAATTCACGTAAACTCTTGTAATATACCAGACACTGTGAGACTTTTATTTCAGCTGATCTTTTAAAAATAGAAGGTATAGTTAGATATGTATAAAAATAATAAAGGAAACTTCAGTTTCTGATAAATATATTCAATAAACGGTTAAGGTGATTACCAGTGTTATTAACAGAACATTTCTACATTATAAACTAGTTTCTTTCTTCCACTTGAGGCCTGGCATGGCCGAGCGCGTTAAGGCGTGCACTCGTAATCCGAGGGTCGCGGGTTCGCGCTAAACATGCTCGCCCTCCCAGCCGTGGGGGTGTATAATGTGACGGTCAATCCCACTATTCGTTGGTAAAAGAGTAGCCCAAGAGTTGGCGGTGGGTGGTGATGACTAGCTGCCTTCCCTCTAGTCTTACACTGCTAAATTAGGGACGGCTAGCACAGATAGCCCTCGAGTAGCTTTGTGCGAAATTCCAAAACAAACAAACAAACAATTCTTCCACTTGACACTAACGACGTCGTTTTACGTTGTACGCTGAAGTGAATGTTTGATTTAAAGTTAAATTGAGTTTCACAGAAGCGTATTCACTTGTTAAGACTACAATTTATATAAATATGGCTTTCAAGATGGTATAAAAATGTGTAAGAAGTGTCCAACATTTGTGTAAAAAACGTATTCCCAACATATCACCAATATTTTAATGGTTATTATAGATAATACTGTAATTAGAAGGTACGAATGGTGGTTTAATTATATGGTAATTAAAAAGACAAAGAAACCGCTGATATTCAACACATTGATTACGTATTAACAACAGTCTGGAGTTATCACGTGATACAAGATACTTTTTTTCAAAACCACAGCCGCGTTTGTTAGAACTCTTTACAATTTCTGGTATTACTGTTCCTACTAACGTGAAGGAAGTTAGATTTAGTTTCAACAGCACACGAAACTAAATATTAAATTTTGACTTCTGTCTATAAATAACAATATAATAGTCTGGTAACCAACTTATTTGTGTAAAAAGTAACTGAACGATAATAGAAAATACGATTGAGATAATAGGAAGCATTAATTAAACATTTGAGAATCTCGAATTTAATGATCAGTAATTTAGAAATAAAACAAAGAAACAGTATTTATAATGACAAGAGAAATTCATATAGATAAGAGTAAATAAATTTAATACACAAGAACAGAGCAGAAAATGAAATAATTTGAAACAAATGAATAATTTAGATTAAGTTTTAATCAAGTGAAGACTGTTCATGTATAATGTTTCTTTATTAAGCAGTTCAGTATCATGTTTGACTGTTAAGAGAATTTTAGAGACAGGAGAAAAACCGTATGTTTTATTTTTCGTATTGTGCTGAAAAATGGCGCAGTTGGAAGGGCTTATAGCCATCCTTCCAGTTTTAACAGGTATTCCAGTGTGTTCACAGTTATTGTTGACAAATTGTAAACAATGACCAAACGTTATATGTAGAGGAAAAATGTTTTCACTGTGATAATCGATTTAATTATAACTTTCAGGTCAATTTGAAGATAGTAAGTGTTACATAATTTGAAACCATTTTGTCATTGGGGAGCACTGTTTCCAGTAGCAGGTGTATAAGGAAAGTTTAAATACAGTGGGTAACTTGGATAGTTTAACAAATAAATTTGTTGAGTAAAAAGAAAGTAATTTTATCCAGGATATGCAAAGTTGTATATATATTATTTGTGTGGTATGAATTAAAGTAAATTATCTGTACCAAACGGCAAGTTTTACAATTTTAAGCATCATTAAATTAAATGTTGATAAAATAATATGTGATAATCTCATACAATACTGACAAACTCTTCTTGATAAACATCGATGACGTTATTAGGACGATGCACTCATAGTATAAATAACCATGTAAGTAAAATGACACAAGTTCAAGACAGTATCGATCTTCCTTGGAATACCGATAATACTTGTGCGATGATATACTTGTGGGTGTTAGAAAAGTATATTACGTTTAAATGTGCATAATGTTTTGAAAGAAACATGTGGTGTTTTATCCAAAGTAAGTAATGAGGAAAAGTCATAGACGAGTTAAGTCAAAGTCTTACACTGTACGTGTAACAATTAGAAATCTTCCAGAAAAATTTCTCTTGACGTTAGTCTGCATTAATTATGTTTGACATTTGAAACTAAATTTCTGGATTGCAATCTGTAAAATTTTGCACATTCTTAAAGTTCTGATGTTTTACTTATTGTCTCTATAATCTGTGTATTGGTTACATCAATAACTCTTAAGAGTTCCCTTCAATTACTTGTTATAAACAATTGTTAAATTATCATTTTTCTCATAAAACAGTGTCTTACAGCACACTGTGTGAAAAAAGCTATGAAAAATTTAGAAATGTATTCCACAGTGTACGAGTTTTGTGCAGTTTACCAGAAGACAATGACGATGTAAAAAATGTACAAATGTAGTGAGTCAATCTTTTATTTTTTATTATAGGTAAGGAATTTTTACAAAGTGAAATCTAAGCATTAGTGACTTGCACTGTCGGATTATATTTATTTAAAATCCGAGTGTGAAAGTTCTGATATTTTAGTTATTGTCTTGGTAATCTGTGTGTGTTATGTATATGTGTAAATATTTTGTAAACAACATGTCGTGTTGTGTTTGAATTTTCATTTGTTTTATTCATTTTTCCATATTGATATTATTGTTTCGAAGTTTAAGCTAATATTTTGTTATTTATTTAGGGTAACATTTAGAGCTTTCTTGAATTAAGTAGACCAATCATATGTTTGTAAATGAGTGCTGGTGACTTTGTGTCTAGACATGTAGTCTCGTGCAAGAACGGACACGCGCGGATAGCTCTGGAGTTGTATGGAAATTTCAAGATTGTTCGAGAAGTAGGCCTGTCGGTATAAAAGACAGTGACGCGAGAGATATTCAGTCATCAGTTTTTATTCGAAGGAGAGAGATTCAGTCATTAGTTTTATTCGAAAAAAAAGAGATTCAGACATCAGTTTTATTTCAAAAGAAGAGAGTTAGTTATTTGAGAAAGATTCAGTGTTTGCTGTGAATATTCAACTTGGATTTGTGATTGAAGTTAGATCTACGGAAGCTGTGATTTTATTTCGTCAATCTCTACGATACATCTCAATTACTGCTTGTGCTGAGAGACGGCGAATTTATTGAACTGTGAACTGTTTTGGAATTTCTTTGTGGGACTAAATTCACACCCTAGACTGGAATTTGAGACTTTCATTTTAGATCATTCTCTTAGATACAGGCCAGTACCGTTTTGTATTGTGATTAATTTTGAAGTTTGAAAATAGTATTATTGTGTTTTGTAATTAATTTCGAATGTTATAACTTAATATCTGTCACTATTATTATATAATTTATGTTATATCTGTTATATTTGTTAATAGTTTAGTGTAATAAATAATACAAGCTGTTATCTGCGTTTTTCTGTTTCGTTTAGTCTACAAAGAACATAAAACATTAAAAAATACGTAACAGTGTGTTGTTTACATCAATAATTCTACATTTACAGCTTATTTCTTTAAATGCTACGATGATAACAGTGGTTAGCTATATGTGAAAGTCCACTTTTGGAAATGATTTTGTCGTCAATTATTAAAAGCGTTATTGCATAATAAACGTTTTACTGACGATATAAGATGTTGAATAAAGTGACGTTGTAATTATTGTATGATATTGTTTCTTGGTACAATTTATGCATGCAGAACGTATTCTGTGCGTAGCTAAAGATATATATTGGTGAAAAAATTACGTAAGATATTGTTTTTTATATTTTTTATATCACTAAAAATTTTTAAACACTCGGTTGATAACAAAAATAATAAGTTTTGATTAAGGTATTGTCCGTTTAGGATATGCTCATTTGAAATTACATGAGACATTAGAAAATGTGTTTGTTTTGTATCATGATACAAATAGTGCTGTCTACATTTCAGATGCATCAATTAATCCATCTTCTTGGATATTTTACAGACGAACTTGATGAGCACTATATGACGTCGTGGGTCAGTTGTGGTTCAAAAACCATAGTTATTTATACAATCAAGTAAAATCATGTTGTTAAATCATATGGTTTGCCTTTAATTTTATCAACAGTGAAAATTAAAATTTAAATTTTTGAAATATATCATAACTGATAAATTCAGTCTTTATCCGACCACCATAACATTGAACAACGATAAGAAGATTTGCAAAAATATAAAGACCCAAATTATTTACGATGAGGGATAAAATTATAGTCCAGCTTATACTAAACGAAACATCCTTCCATATGGGTCTGCTTTTTTTTGCATTCCGTGGAACGAACTCCTTACCATGGTCTGTGAAACCAAAAGTTGTTATTTGGAGGGCTTTGAAAAGAGGGTCCCAAGTGTACTCAAATATGATCTATGTAAGGTAAGTCCTATTACAATTTCTCTCATTAGAGTTTGAGATGAATAGCTGTCTATTAGAGATGTTTAATGTGAGGTCTAACAGGAAGTGGTAAGTCACAGATTGTAAATATAGACTTAAATTATCATTGTGAAGTAATTTATCTTTTTCTTGAGAACATTAAATGGTTTCACTGTGAATTTTAACTTTTGTACACAAAATTAATGCACAACATTCCAGCATTTAATTTGTTAAAGACTTACCTGAAAGGTTTCATGACAACTTACAATGTGAAAAGCCAAATCTTTTTAACTTTGACAATCATACGAGTGAAAACGGTGAGCATAAACGAGTGTCTCAAATTCTTACACGTGGAAGTCACAATGTGATTTTGTTGGTGTTTGACATTGTACAGAATCTATTTCATCAGGGTAGTGAAAGCGCATCAGGGTATTTTCAATTTATTATATTATTAGCAAATTTAAGGAATTTATTGACTGTTCTTTTATCTATGGACTGATATAAATAAATTAGAGCAGAGGTTTCAGAACTAAGACTTATAGTATACTACTTGTGACATTACTGTAGTTTGACGGAACTCAAATTGTAAGAACCTATTGCTTTTTGTCCTCCAGCCAATCTTCTTCAAAATTGTTAACTTGTCCCTCACACTCACAGAGACAACTTTTTCCAAGCCTTTATGTTGCCCCTTGTCAAATGATTCCCGGAAATACGCTAAATCTATATTCTTACTCTCATCTGTATCATCGGTAACCCTATTAAAGAATATCAAAAGATTTATCAGGCAAAATTTTCGCCTTCGTGACATGACGTTGACTACCCGATGAAAACTATAAACTCTTGTAAATGACTCTGGAAAGCATATTTTAACATATTATTCAAAAATCTCCTAAACCTAATAAAAGACTAATAGATTCATAACTTCTGAGATAATTTTTCAACCTTCTTAAAATTAATAGCTACATTAGATAGTTTCCAGTAGTCTTGAACCCGTACACTATTCAAGAACTGATAAAAAATACTAATAATGACTCATACGTCCAATCCTTAACCTTCTTTAAAACCCTTAAAGAAATATTATCTGATCCAGGAGATATATTATTTTTAAACTTCTCATTTGTCTCGTAATAACTTCAAAATTAATTCAATCATCTTCTTTGACCTCATAATGAAATGCTTCTGTAATCTTCATTACTTTTGATACACTGGTATGAAATTAGTGTGAAGACCTTATTTACTCAAAAAAATGAATGAAAATCCAGTTCTTTGTTTGAAAGTTCTGACCGCATAAATTAATTTTTGGACACCTGAAGCATTTGTGAACCTGTTTTAAGCATTATTAAAGATTTTTTTATTCGCTGGACAACGTTTGTTTCTAAACACCACCAAAATATAAAGGTAAAGGAACAATATTAGGTTTATTCAATGACACGAAAATATGAAAAATGTGCCTTCAGAGCCCTGGAAGCTCTTGGCTTTTCAATTAATTTTCATACATTCTCTTGCTTTTCCGAATTAATATTCTTTATTTTGATATATATGTAATGGGACATATCGAAAAGTAAGAGGTCTTCCATTGGAAAAGAGTACAAGAGAAAGTATATACTTTTGAGAAACCTGTATGATACTGAACAAAAATATTATAGTAAAACTGTGGGTCGTTGAAAGTCAGTAATACAAAGATCAGTAATCTGAAAAGTTTAGTTTAGATAACTAAATACATTTTCAGTGCAAAACAGGTTGAAATTATGATGATTAAATCAAAAGTTAAAGCAGAGAGAAATAACCTCAAATCACTAATATATGAGTATGAACATTTTGCAGATTCAGCAGTTAAATAATGGTATAAGAGAAAGGTTTAAAAATTGCTTCTCTAAGCGATATTTTTTTTTGTTATTCATGATCAAGCTAGTTAAAATGTTTTGCTTTATACACAAACGTTTGTTGTATCTATTTCTCTATCTATCTATATATACATATAAAAGTAAATAAAAACGTTAGAAAAAGGAAGTAAATATATGGATAGTTCTTATCGATCCAACAAAAACAATATAAAGAAGATAGTAGGTATGACATTTACGTCACATCGGCACAATAATATACACAAGAATTAACGTATTCTAACATATATTACAATTTAATTTATTCTACTTTTGTAAGTTAACACTCTATTTTACTGTGTGTCTTAGTTATTTCATAATCATGATGTGAATAGCATCCTTTAACCAAGTTTATTATGAACTACTTAGTCCCAATGAAACAGGCTTTGGATATTGAAGGGGTGATTTTGTGAAGGAAAAGATGTTTTTTTAGTTTCGCATCAAGCTACTCGAGTGCTATCTGTGCTCGACCTCTGTAATTTAGCAGTGTAAGACAAGAGGGAAGGCAGCTAGTCATAACCACCCAACGCTAACTCTTGGGCTACTCTATTACTAACGAATAGTGTGATTGATTGTCACTTATAACGCCCCCACGGCTGAAAGGGCGAGCATGTTTTGCGACTGGGATTCGAACCCGCGACCATCGGATTACGAGTTAAACGCCTTAACACGCTTGGCCATGCGGAGCGAAATGCAAAGTGAACAACTAGTTACTCAAGACTATAAAATCGAAATGAGCACGTTTCAACAATAAAATAAACAACATAAACATTTACAAGGTATTGTTCATATCTATCTTTTCGGTGGCGTCACACATAAATCAAACAGAAAATAGGAAGATATTGCTACACAGCTACTTATTAAACCTATCACCGATATATTGCACCCCAATAAAGGATAAGTATAATGCCAAAAAAGCATCGATGCATAAAACATATTTTAGTGATGGAATGTTTTCTGTGTTTTTACGAGCATGTAGTTGTAATTTCTATTTTGTCATTAAAAATCGCCCGAAGAACTAGTCGCTTGAAGCTTAGCAGACGTTTTAATATCCATGAAAAAGGGCAAGCCAGCAAATGAACCACAAATCTATAAGCCCGGCATGGACAGATGGGTTAAGGAGTTCGACTCGTAATCGGAGGTTCGCGATTTCGAAAATCCCCGTCGCACGAAACACGCTAGCTCTTTCAGCCGTGGGAACGTTGTAATGTGACAGTAATTCCCACTATTCGTTGGTAAAATAGTCCAATAGTTAACGGATGGTGTTGATGACTAGCTGCACTCCCTCTGGTCTTACACTGTAAAATTAAGGACGGCTAAGGTAGATAGCCATCGAGAAGCTTTGCGCGAAATCCAAAACAAAATATCATTGTAAAATATACATTTTATTTGCAGCAAGATACTTGTGAAAATTGAACACTCAATGTCTAAGCATATGCAACTGTTTACAATTAAAAACATGCACTTAAGTTTTGATATATTTATGATGTACCAGCTTTTCTAAATGTTCTTTTACAGCTAACTTCGCTACTTGACTATCAGCTTAGTCATCAAAAGCGTATCTTGTAATATACAAATAAAGCTGCCTCACTTCAGCAACAAATGTGACGTCACGTATAAAATGGAAGATCAGGAGAGGTGGGTGATCATATCATCTCAAAGATGACGAGTTAAAAGTTTCAAATTTTTTGTGCGTGTGGCGTCTCAAACATGTTTTAGAAAGGTCTACTTTCTATAGTTAATCACTGTCTTGACCATATGCTTTTAACAAATGTACTGTCATAGTACAAGTCATTAATGGCTGGATTTCATTACATTTCAATTCACGTCATTCACTTTTTCATTTACAGACACACTCTGATAAAGGTAAACTTGTCAATGCATCAAGAAATCGTCTACCGTGCAATGCGAAGTATGTTTTTGAAACTTATGAATGATTCTCATAACTGAACTATTTTTCCTTTACAAATTATACTTAGTAATATTCTCTGTATTTTACTTTATGTGCTAAACATTCTCAACGAAAGGAAGACAAGTTATCATTGAAACTTCTGAAAGTGTCTAAAAGTATTACACAGTACCTTCTAGTTACAGTATTTCTTTTAATTTTAAAACACACAGTGACTGGCAAATATTTTGGAAACATTAAAATTTCATACTTCAAATATACTGGACACTACAACTTAGCATACAAACGCTAAATAGGAAGTGAGAAGAAGTGTTCATAACGCCACATGCAACTTTTCAATTATCAGTCTTGATCAACCGGAGATAAAATAAGTTATTCCTATAACTAATAATAACTACAATCTTTGCTTTGTGAAAGCTCTCGTATTAGCTTTAGCATTTCACGAAAAGGATTCAAAATATAATATTATTACAAATCAACTATAGCCACTTCTGACACACATGGCTAACGAATTACATTCTTTGGTTGATGTTACAAAGGACCACTTGGCTAAGGAGGTATTAGTAAATTTGAACATAATTTAAATGTTAATATACATGTAAGCTCATTGGAAATATTTAATTGTAAAATATATAAAGATTCTTTGTGATAAATAAATTTACGGTATCACGATCACATTGTCGATGTTATAACGTCAATGAAAGGTTTCCTCGGGATAAAATAATACTGTTCAAAATGTGATAAATAATTTTAGCATTTAAAAATGGACATTATTGGTAAAAGCATTCTAACGTCTGCTAAAGTGATGAATGTCTCAAGGGTCGATCTATTGTTTGATTTGATTGTAACAGAATTTATAAATTTGTAGAATGTTAACATAAATCAATTAATGATAGGCAATACAATTCTTGGTGTAATAAATTTTACGAAACTTTTGCCATTGTAATGAAAAGAGGACAAAAATATCAAAGGAATTATACAGCGATAATATATATTGTGATAACTTTTGATGGTCACTTCACATTATTTTATTCATCAAAGAGTAAACTTGAGATTATTGTGAACAGTGAAAAAATTATGATCATTACTCTCAGAAATTTGCAACAAGAATAAATGACAGCTGCAATTTTATATCCATATCTTTGTCATTGTTTCAAAGAATTGCAGAATGGATATCTCCTCATTTTTTAACATGAAGACTATCAAAGTCCTATTTCTTGTGTCAGTTTTTACTTTCCTGACAAAGATCAGCAACAACTAAATGTTTCTGGATTGACGCTGTCAGTGACGAGAAGAAGACATTCTTGAGTTTAAAGAAGAGGTGAACAGGTAAGGAAATATACTTTTATACTTACATATCATTAACTGTTCTTTATTTTCTCATGAAAGTATTTGGTTTGAAAAAAAAATTCTTATCATTGAATCTTATCAATTGTTTTATTGAATGTCGTCATTTTTTTCTTATCTTTATCACAACGTGATGTGGATATACTTCAAAGGTGTTTTGTCTTCAGTTCAGCTATGTTTCTCACAATCTGTGGTGTAGACCTATTTCGATACACAAAGATTGCTATTGTGTGCATGCGTGTTTATAGGAGTACGTTTACACCATCACGGTCAGCAACTCTAATACCTAACCATGGTTACGATACATGTTGTGACTGTCATACGAAAAATGTTAATTTTAAATAGGTCCATATGGTTAATAAAAAGTTGTGCTACTAATAGATAAAAAAAGAAAAGTTAAGGTCTAAGATACATAGTCATAACAAAATGTGAGTAAGAATTCAACAAATTTAAAACTACTAACACTGAGTTCATGAATTTTCCCAAAGACCATACAGTAGTTTCTTGCCATTAATTACGAGACGTCTAAGGAAGAAGAATTAATGCTACAAGATTTTTGTACAATGTAAAAGATAGAAAATCAAGTATGTACACTTCAAATATTTATATCTATGAACAAATAAGTATTGTAAATATGCTGTTGGACATCCAACAAATATAATGACTTTTATCCAATTCACAAAGGTATTTTGGATCAATTAAATGTACAGTTTTAACTTAAAAAAAAATTCATTATTGGATATTGAAAATTAACAGGAAATTGACTTTCTTTCTTTGCCGTAATATGTGTGTCAGTTTAAGAATATCGCCACTATGTGTTCACTCGGAGAAGCAAAAAACTTTTATTGGTACATGGGTTACAGAGATGGTGAAAAAAGCAGTTGAGTGTAGCTTTGAGATTATACAGATTGGTGGAATTTGCCTTTTCCTTGAAAGATCCAAACACTGTTTAAAACATATATAGACATATTTCTACAAACCAAACAGGAACGTCAGGCTGGCTCTCTCAATCTCTTACATCAGATGCAAAACAAGAATATATTTCAACAGTATGCTTTAAAGGTAGAAGTGCAAATGTCTCATGAAAATATAGAATTTAATCCAAGCAGAGTGTATGTTCCAAAACTTTGTATTAACTCTTCCTAGGATCATTAGGGTATGTCTAAGGACAAATTACAACTGACCGACGTGACTTCTGTTAACACAATATCATTTGTTAATGAATAATAACAAAAATTATAAGAGATGTTAATTTCATTAATAAAAACGTTGTAACTCTTTATTGGTAACACTAATATAAATATCTGCCCCATAAAGTTTAAACCAACACATTTCTTGCATCGATCATACAAGGACATGCTCATTTGAAATTACATGACACATTAAAAATTCATCTATTTTGTATTATGATGGAAATAGTACTGTATACAGTTCAGATGCATCAATGACGCCACCTCTAGAAGATTATCATGGATATTTCACCGACGAGTTGGATGTGCACTAAAGACATCGCAGGTCACTTGTAGTTTAAAAACCATAGTTATTTACACAATGAAGGAAAGTCATGCTCTGAGATAATAGGGCTTACCTTTAATTTTATCGCCTGTGAAAAACTTTTTATGATTGAAATCTATGATAACTGATACATTCAGTCGTTTTCCGACTACAATAACATTGAGTAAAGGCCCGGCAGGATGAAGTGTGTTGAAGCGTTAAACTTGTAATCCGAGGGTCGAGGGTTCGAATCCCGCTAGCACCAAACATGCTTGTCCTTTCAGCCGTAAAGGCGTTATATATTTGCGGTCAATCTCACTATTCGCTAGTAATTGATTGGCCCAAGAGTTAGCGTTGGGTGGTGATGACTAGCTGCCTTCCCTCCAGTCTTATATTGTTAAATTAGGGACGGTTAGCGCAGATAGCCCTCGAGTAGCTTTTCGCGCAATTCAAAACAAACAAGTAAACACTGAGTAATCATGAGAAGATTTGCAGAAATTTAAAGACTCAGACCATCAAGTAGAAGGGAAACAATTGTTCTCCAATTTACACCAAATGAAACATCCTTCCAGAATTCAACACTCTTCTAAATGGACACTGCTTTTATTTGCATCCCATCAAACTAACTTCTTTCCATGGTTTATGAACCCAAAAAAAGCTATGTGGAGGTCCTTGAGAGAGGGATCAAGTACATTCGAATATGATCTAAATAAGGTAAGTCACATTACAACTCCCACCAATAACGTTTGAGATGGAAAACTGTCTATTACAGTGTTTACATGTTTAATGTAAGATACAACAAGAAATGTTGAATCACAGATGGCATATAAAAGATTAACTTATCATTGTGAAGTAATTTATTCTATTCTTCAGAAACTCTATAGTTTTATTTTTGTTTGTTTGTTTTGGAATTTCGCACAAAGCTACTCGAGGGCTATTTGTGCTAGCCGTCCCTAATTTAGCAGTGTAAGACTAGAGGGAAGGCAGCTAGTCATCACCTCCCACCGCCAACTCTTGGGCTACTCTTTTACCAACGAATAGTGGGATTGACCGTCACATTATACACCCCCACGGCTGGGAGGGCGAGCATGTTTAGCGCGACGCGGGCGCGAACCCGCGACCCTCGGATTACGAGCGCACGCCTTAACGCGCTCGGCCATGCCAGGCCTAGTTTTATTTTAAATTTTAACTTCTGTACAGAAAAATAATGCACAACATTTCTATCATCAATTCTGTCATCATAGCATTAAAATCAAACCAATACATATTAGTCACTATTGTCAGTTTGTGGTGTGAAAACACTTAGCAAGCAATCATTAAAGTAAAATTTAATTTCAAAGTTCGGCAATCAATTACGTATTAGTAAAATGTAGCATCAGTTTAAGAAATGTCACATGTCTGGATGGATAGATGAAATATTTATGACTGACCAGAGAATAGAGAGATATGCACAAGTTTATAAACTGCAAGACAATTTCAGAGAAAAATAAGATGAAACATTTAATTAATCTGAATGAAAATGAGTTATAAAGTTATGGTGGATTTTATTACCTCTTTGTTCACTCATATATATTGTGTAACCAAGTATTGTTGGTGATGCGCATGTACCACTGACGATACGAGAAAACAAGAACTGCAGGGCATTCAAGTGCGAAAAAATATTATTGTGTTTGTTGTAAACCACAAATTTGCACAGTGGGTAACGTATATTATGCCAATCACGAATATAAAAACCCAGATTTTTGTGATATATCTCCTTATATCCACTGCTGCGCCAAATGGGAGAAAATAAAATAGCAGTTTACTTTTTCATTAACTGTTATTTTATTAAAGTATCAGATTTTACAGAAAGGGGCATTATTTATTAGGACTGGTTATAATGTTGAATAGAGAAGTTGGAAAGAACATCCGTTGATTATGTGGAATATGTTCGTAAATTTGATTAACAAAGTGACTGATCGTATTTAAGTCGTTTATTTTGGATATGGTTCTTAATTCTTGGGTAAAAGCCTCGGTTTTTACGTGTGGTAGTTTGTTACCATATTTATGTATGGGTATGTCTCACAGGTATGTTTTGTGCAACTCTTTTTACCAATAAAAAGAGTGAATTTAACCGCACTTATAACACTCCCTCTGTTCAAATGGCGAGCAAATTTGGTGGGTAAAAGATTCGAACCCGTGACCAGCATACTGCAAGTATCGCACTATAACCACCTAGCTGACGAGTTTGCTTGGCAAAGTTGGCCATTTTCGTGTGTGTGCAACGATTTTCTTCTGGATACTCAAAATAACAAAAACACACAAAAAGTCCTGTTAATGCTAAGTTTTATGGTTTGTTAGTGTCTCTTTATGTGTAGAAAGTATGTAGGTTGAAATTCCCATGTGGTCTCTGATTGTTTTGATACAGGAAAAAGTTTTCTCATTTACTAAATTCGTTCGATATAATTAAATGTTTGTTTCCCATTTTTAAATCTTATGAAGAGTTAAAGTGTACAAATTATAGATCATGAAAGGATATACATCTGTATGTAAACGTATTTACTAGACAACTAAAACAGTCTTATTTCGATCAAGAGTCAAAAATATTGGAAATTAATTTGTGTGTTTGTGGTTTGGAGAAGCTACCAACACTGTCAAAATCATCAAAAAGTTTAACTTTAGAAAAACAAAAAAGCAACATCAGCAGACACTAATTTTTTTGACAAGCTATAAAAGTAAAAGTACTGTCATGAGTATTATAACATATCTACCGTTTTTAAAAATGTTGGACACTAAGTACTTGTGGTTGTGCTAGTTACTTTACAATCTGAACAAAAATCAGGATAAAACCCTGTTTAACATACAATATACTAATTTCAAACAGTCTGCAAATTGAACTTAAAGAAATTTATTGCAAGAATTGTATTATTCCTGTTATTAATAGCCAGCATAACCAAGCGTGTTTAGGCGTTCGACTCGTAATTCGAGGGTCGATGGTTCGAATCCCGGTCGCACAAAATATGCTCGTCCTTTCAGTCGTGGGGGCGTAAAAAGTGACGGTCAATCCCACTATTCATTAATTAAAGAGTAATCCAAAAGTTGGCAGTGGATGGAGATTGCTCGCTGCCTTCTCTCTCGTCTTACACTACTAAATTAGTGACGGCTAGGACAGATAGCCCTCGAGTAGCTTTGCGCAAAATTTAAAACAAACAAAAATTATTTCACACTTTTGTGCTTATTAATCAGTACAGTAAGAGCCCCTACTTCTAACATGATTTAGAATCAATGTTAAGGGGTACATGAGTTGGGTATATTTGCTCTTGTGTTTATTGTAGGAGGAGGTGTGGCAAAAGGCTGGTGTGAGCAGCAATGCCAGAGGGAGAGAAAGATGAAATGTGCAGACAAGGAAACCAGTGATGAAAAGAGAGAGTTACTAGTTGAACATCATCACCTGTCTGATACGGCTGCAACACCGTTTGAATAGTCTGACTTTGTAATATGACTTTTAAAATGGACCACATTAATCAAACAGAAGGTCTATTGTACACATACAGTTGACAAGTGTTATAGTTTTATTACACAAAATCACTCATAGGAAAAAGCACATTCTCATGAGAAATCAAAATTATTTATTTAGGAGAAGACTACCAAGAGTGATGATTGTCAATTATGGAAGTCTAGAACTAGACAGGATAAAAGTACAACTAAATTGTGAAGGATCCACGAATGACAACGGTGCCAAGGACACCTACCATAAATTGCCAAAACTGATTTGTTGAACAGAATGATGATATAGATGCTATTTTGAATATTTATGAAAGACCTGATGAACAAGCTGAAAGGACATTATTTGAAGCTACTAAATGAAGTATTAATCCAAGATTGTTTTGATAATTTTCTAGAATCTATACATTGAGTTGCTCAACTGTAGTGAATTGAAGAGTGTTATATTATTAGATCATGTTATTAGAACATTTCATGTTTTTCTTATTGAGTGGAATTCCATTATAATATCATGGAGTTTGCGGGATGTTATCGGCCTATATAAGGCGAAAATAATGCATCAAAAATAATGTCGTCTAAGTTAGGTAGATCTAGACTGTTGGACTGTAAGTTTAGCGACAAAAAGCATATTATGGTGGATTTTAATGTACAATTATCACACATTGTATTGTAATAACAAAATAGAGAAGAATAACTTCTCTTGCCAATTGTTTTCTAAAGTAATGAAACCAGCCTTGTAGATACTGAAAAAATAGGAAATGTTTAAAGCTCTGAATACAACTGTGATAACCAACACTGTAACAAACATTTATATATTCATTTGACTTGTTTTAATATATTATTGAAAGTCAAGATAGCTGAGTGTTGTCTATTTCAACAAATCACAGACACCTAGTGTAATAAATCCATGCATAAAAACCTGATAATTATCTTTTAACGTTGTCTTGGCCAACTTTTAATTTTCTGCCTTGTTCTTCTGACTGTTGGCTTGTTTCTTTTTTATTTTTATATTTTATGTCTGTTTTTTGTTTGAAGTACTATGTCTATTTTTGTATTTGCCTTTGTACAGTTTTGTCATTTTTTTCTATTTTTGTGTAGATATTTTTGTATCTCAAAGTTGACAAAATAATCTATTTTCTGCTGAATTCTGGTCTCTTGATATATATTTATACAAATACAGATGTAATTATCATTCAGAGATTATTATTGTTTTTCTCCTAGTTAACAGTTAAAATAGTAAGAAAATACCATAGAAAACCAAAAAATTATGCAACAAAATATTCCAAATTTTCATAATGAAATGTATTTTCGAAAAAAAGTAATTGTATTCTGAACGAAAATCTGTTAATTCAAAATGTAGCATTGATTGAAGTGAAATTTTCGACATATATACTTGTAAAACTTATCAATTATCTTATAATTATGAAACTTAAGGTTATAAATAAACTTGGACTGAAAATTGAAAATTGATCAGTATCTATATTTTAAGATACTAAATTTTGTTGATAATGCTAAATATTTAGGGAAGAAATGCCTTTTAAAATAAGTGTCATGTTTAGTGAAAAATAACTTAACATTAAGTGCAATTTGGAAGAATAATATACTCCCTTTGAAATGAATTGTCTGATTGATTGCATACAGTTTGATAGCTTGTGATACACAATAAAAAATGTCCTTATAATGACCTTTTGTCAACGATGACATGATAAGTTTTAGATAAATTATTTTGAAAGAATTTAGACTATATTTTATTCCTGTTGCTATATGTGGACTCCCAGAATTACATATAAAAGATAAAAATCATACAATAATAGTTATCAGAACCATGAATGGGAAAACGTTTCATTTCATTCACATCTAGTTTTGATCTTTTACCAAGCTGATAAGCAATGTCAGAGTGTAAACATTATCACCTAAACACAAGTCAGAAACAACTGTTTCAATTAAATGGATTTATTAAAACTGAAGGTAAGCTCATTAATATGCTAAGTAATAGTAACAGAAAATTTCTATAAGTCTCAGGAATGATATCTAGATTGCTTTTATTTATTATAAGACATTTTCCTTACTTCCATTTGAACTATAACAGAGGGATTGGTATATGGTTACTTCCTATTTAATTTTATACTGGAGGGTCCTATTTTGTACTTCAACCATAATTTTCAATCCACGAAAGAAGGCATTAGCATTAATTGGACTGGCACATGCTACCAGAGACAACTGCTATCCTAAGTGCTTAATGAAGCAAGATTATCTAGGTAGAAAAATGGAAACTCCCTTCTTCAGCAAAAGCTGTCACATTTCTTTCTGTGGTGAAATTGAGGTTGGGAATTCATTAGCATGCCAACTGATCTTAGAACATGCAATCAATCTTCTTATTATAGTTTTTGCACATATTACATTAGCTTGATTTCTTAACTGGATTGGGGTATTACTCAGGTATGTCAAGTGATAACAACGTTGCTGTATAAAAAGGAATATTTCATATCATTTATTGTGTGAAAGACAAACGTAAAGAAACAGATAACAAAAGTGTTATTATTCAGGCATCATATGAAGTTGATAATTTGTTAGTTAAAAATTCAGTCGAAACAATGACTTTAAAACGACAGTAATGCATTTTTAATGGAGTCCAAGAAATGGATATTTACATTATGAAGTTCAAAAAATTTGAATAAGAGCATTTAAACATACTGACATTTAGGCATAAATTGTGACACATTATGACAGTGTTATAAGAAATCTTACATTCTAATACACAATAGAAAGTTTAATCAAGCAGTCTTGTTTCATGCAGCTATTCTATGACAATTAAACACTGAGCATATCTCCAACAACAAAGCTGTAAACACTTCTTAGCAACACTGTTTCATAGTGATATATTTCTTGGTATGAAACCTTTCAAAATAGCAAAAATGAGTTAATTATATATGTATAAATGTAACATTATTTACCTGACACAAACTCAAGAATTTCTGCTTGTTCCAATTTAAAACCGTGCTTCAGCACAAAGTAGGCACGTGGAACTTCCACCATAGAAGAATCCACTGTTCTAATGACAGCAGCATCATCAACAGCAGGATGACTGCACAACAACGACTCAATTTCTGTTGGAGAAACCTGATGAAGTTCTGTTTTGATCGTATCTTTTATTCTGTCTGTGATGTACAGGTTTCCTTCCAAGTCATAATACCCATAGTCTCCTTTTCTAAATATTGAAAATATATATCGAAACCACTTTTTGATTATAAACAAAACAAATATCCTTTACTCTTCTTGTAAATATACCTGTTATAATTTTTTAGAATTCATAAAAACAATTCACTGTTATTTAAAATATCTTGTGTCATTAAATTCCACTTTTGTGTCGAAGAAGAAAAATACATAAGAAATGTTTGACAGAAGAATTGTTTTTTTAAAAATTCATCAGAATCAAAATATGGATAACTAATGTTGTTGTTTAAAACAATGGTTCTCACACACTTTTGTTGGGCTCCAATTTTAAAATAATTTTGGATGTAATGTCTCTAATGTACATCTAAACTAACAGCAAATTACTATACATATGCTGAATTGTCCATTAATTTGTGTTTCTATTTTAATGAGGTAATGATCAACCCATACCTCTTTTTGGGTGTTGAATGACTACTTTTAGAAATGATGGTTTGAACAAGAGGCAAATAAATTTTAGCTCATTTCTTTTTGATCCTACAACAGAGAAGAGGCACATCATTAGACTGTAAAAATTTCTAACCTAAACATTAAATAGTAACAATGTTTTCAGTTGAATTAGTCCTTCAAATACTGATGGATAGTTACTTTTCTTCAATATTATAGTGACATAAAGCTTGTATAAAACTAGAATAAAAAATTAGTGTAATTTTTGGGAAATATAGCTATATTGTTCTCATTTATGACTAAATACATCTGTAGCTTTATTTAGTTTTAACTTTTCAATGTTCACTTGTGTTGCAAATGCGTATGTTTTTCTAAAGATATTTAAATTATTGTACTGATGAGCTGAAATCCATACCACCAGGCAGATATTTACTCTGTGTGACAACCTGCGATGAGAAGATAGAATGAATAGAATTCTAACAATTGATTTCACATTGATCAATATTCTTATTAATGTCGACTAAGGTCATGGCATTATCACCTCAGGGTCAATAGACTAGTCTGTTATGGTAAGGTGAGAGATGTGTCAGTGTTGAACATGAACAGTGAGTATTGTGGGTAAAAGTTTTAAATTGGTGTTTCCTTCAAAATTTTAAAATTTAATGAATATCTGTTTACGTATGATTTATTTATCATATTTTCATTTTATGGTGGATTGGTTGTGTGGGTCTCAGATAATACTTATTTTATAATAGAATGTTGACATCCTATAATGTGAAATGAGACCATACAAAAGGCCTAAACTGAAGAACGTTCTTCTTCTCATTTATCGTGTAGTCTCTGTTTTCTCTACTCATTTTCTGAGAAATGTCACAATTCTTTTTTTCAAACGAGTTGAAGAGTTATTCTAGTTCTGTTAAGAAGATTGAGTTACAGCCATATTTATCTGGGCATCTACATCTTAGGACAGTAATTTCATTTTTTTCTTGATCACAGTTCCGAAGTAATCTACTGGCAACTTTGATATTCTAGCAGTTATATTCCATCATTTTAGATATGATACTGGCATCTATATCTGTTTCATTAT
Organism: Carcinoscorpius rotundicauda; assembly: GCA_011833715.1. Classification (NCBI taxonomy): domain Eukaryota; kingdom Metazoa; phylum Arthropoda; class Merostomata; order Xiphosura; family Limulidae; genus Carcinoscorpius; species Carcinoscorpius rotundicauda. Next base: position 122,710,589 of record CM022393.1, on the reverse strand, counting down.
ATTAATCTTTTTCAAAAACTTTAAAGTCTTATCAACAAGTGAAAATATCTGTTGGTAAAGCAATTTCCATCTCCTTTTGTTTCTGCACACACACAAACACACGTGATATTGTAGAATATTCAGAAAATGCCCATTCAGGCCTTTTGTGCAAGACGATTGTGAAGTTTCAACATTAGTCTTTGTGACAATTTCATGGGGCAAATTGTTATTTTACTTTTGACCTCCAGGAGTTTTTCTATGAAAAGTTATTGATCCACCAAAGAAATAATGGTAGGTACAATAACAACCTAACAGAACTACAACCTAATACCTTCACCAACTACTTTTAAATGAAAATGGCTACTTTCATTCAAAGAATCAATTTCCATCAATCTTTATGTACTTCCTTATGAGATATATTTTTGAAATTTGCTGACGTTTTTCATCAGGTTTAGTTCTCTGAAGGCTTTGTAACTCTATTTTTTTTGGTTTTAACGAATGAATTGAAGATCTGTTTTTGGCATGCGTAGATATATAATTTCGAATGATTTTTGTCTGTGCTGTCATATAATGAAATGATGTTACTCTCATATAAACTATATTATTTTATTACTTTTAGGATACATTATTAATAATAAGCTTTTTTTTGTTTTTAAGTTTCACACAGATCCACTCGATAGCTATGGGGCTATCTGTACAAGCTGTCCAATGTTAAGCAGTGTAAGATTAGAGGAAAGGCATCTAGTCATCACCACCCACTGCTAACTCTTAGGCTATTCTTTTACTGGAATTGACTGTCACATTATAGCACCCGCACGGCTAAAAGAGCGAGCATGTTTGGTGCAACAAGGATTTGAATCTGCTACTCTCAGATGACGACTTGAACACCTTAACCCACCTGGCCATACTGGGCTTATAAATTAGCTAATTTCTATATAATACCCTGCACATTGTATATTGTTCAGTACAATTTCCAGTGTCATCTTCCTTTTTCTCTCTCAGAAATTATTCTGATCAAAATTGTAAATTTATTTGTCTCACCTCAAACAGGTCATTGTATGTACATATCTATTACATATTTCAAGAGCACCAGTGCAGAAAGGCTCATTTAAGAACTTGAAAGATAAAGCATATCCTGATAATAAAGATGTCATAGTTTCATTTTCAGCAGGTTTTCACTTCTTTGTTTACTTATAATGCCCAACTTATTATGCTTTAATTATAACAATGCAATATATAAAACCTAATATTTAACTGATAATTCTGGTACAAATGAATATCAAATACAAGGAAGCAAAAATGTATTAGTAACATGAGGTTATTTGCTTATATTTAGAAAAAAATATTTTAACAGGAGATATTTTATTTACCTGTAACTAGCCAACCACTAGTGGTTATTGCTTGTAACGTTAAATCAGGATTACTATGATAACCTTTCATCAGCTGTTCACCTCGAACGTAAATTTCACCACATTCGTTTGGTCCCAGATTTGCACCAGTGACGACGTTTATCACCTGTAAAACAAATTATGTGCTATGGAAATAAATCACTATCGTGTTTAAGAGCTGTAATGAATTACTTTAAATTAATACAATCTTAATGGTACATATTTTATTGAATTAAAAAAGTGTAGCGTAAAAAATATAAAAAACCAATTTGCATACTAAAGGTAAAAATTTGTTATGATTCATGTAGTTACTGATAGTGAAATTAGAAATATGTACATTTAATTCTATTGGAATAAAACTGTTAAGAAAGTTACAGAACTAAACATTTTTAAAAGTGCTACCTTTGAAAGCATATCATCACAGCTATGCAAAAATTATTAAAGGATTTTGAAAACACACAAAGCTTTACATTTTCAAGAGAGAGTGCTGAAACAGGTGTGAGAGACTTGAACACTGATGTTCAAAATAACCCCAGGAGATTAAAAAATCATTTATTGAAGAAGAGTGCAGAAACTTAATTTGAAGATAAAAAGAAAAAGAATTTTATTAAGGATTACTGAAATTTCCTTGCTTTTTTTAACATTTCTACTAATTCTGTTGTGTTGCACACAGAGAAGAATGTTTGATCTTTTATTATATTTTAATGAAATTTGTTCTATAGTTGATTATCTAGCATATGTAAAGATGAAGTTGATTTTAAGTTTCTTTCAGAAAGTACCAGTCATCATGTCACTTTTTTCTTAATTTCAAAAGAGTTTTGTTTTCTTAATGCAAACATGATTAGAAGAATATTGTTCTTTATAATATTATTTTCCTTTAGCTTTATTGTCTCCCTAAACTGCAAAATGTGGGTTTACTCTTCAGACTGATCATACCTTGCAACAGCAGCCTGGTATATGTTATTACGCAATATTAAGTTGATAGACTATCTTCTGTAGTGAATTTCTTCTAAAATGGATTTTAATAAAAGAACCCTAAATGTATTATTTAAAGGATTCATTAATTTTTTATCACCAATAACTTTCAGAAAAAATTATACATCTTATTAAGATATGTTATAGCTGCTCCTATTTGCAGTTTCAATATTTTGTAAACAATATCTTGTCCGAAACATGAAATGTGCTGTCGTTTCCTCATTTTTTTAGCATTCTCATGGATGAATTGGAAAGTAAGTTCTTCTCTAAATTCGGACAAATTACATATCTCTGTGTGCTTTATGTTGCCAATACATTCAACTTCGTTCGTTATGATAAAATTAAAATAAACAGTTTCATAATAAACTCAATTAATCCAGACATGAAATTGAGTTCAACATTTTTCACTCCACTATTTCTTCATTAAGTTCATGTTGTTCAAATTTACCTCTTTATACTCAATACATTATTGAATGTTATATGAAATGCTGTTAAACCAGGTCAAAAAGAAAATAAAAGGAGTTTGTATGGCTAACTTCTTGTACAACCTATATACTTCTATCTTCTCTCTTGTGGAATTAGAAACATTCTCTGAAACAACATGAGATACTGTGTTGGAAACAGAAAATTATACAACCAATTTTTAGAGTTTCCTTAATGTTCAAGAAATTTGAAAGATCTAGTTTTATAAATAGATATTTAACTCAATTTTTACAGGTGGAATATTCCATCATACTGTAATCAAAATCTGCTTTGTTATTGGTCATTACAAAACTTATTTCTATATATTGTCTGATGTTTCTGTTGACCTAAAACATCATGTTCAAAACTTACAAAGAAAGTTAGAAACAGTAATTAAAAAGCCTATCAAAATAACAATAATCTTTGACTGTAACAAAGTTGTAAGTGGTAAAGATATTCAAGTTAGTGACTGTAGTGACTTATGGCTAGAACAAGTGGTGATGAGGTCCAATGGCAAATCAACTAGAATTAACACTTATACCTGAAACAACGTAAAAGTTTGTTTGTTTGTGTGTAAAACAAGTTATCATATGTAAACTTTAAAGTAATGTGAACATAGTTAACGTGACTCAAATATAATAATAAAAGCATTCAGCAACATGATACATTATTGAGAAATACCACTATAATGATAAATAAATCAAGATTTTATATAATTTATGATTAATGATGTGACATTGTCATGTACACAACCAGCAGGCATATTTGTCGGTGTACAAGGAAGCCTGTGATACTGACATTAGGAATTGTTATAGGACAAAATTTTAGCATCCTTCCATTACAAAATAAGGTGAATATGGTATTTGTTGAAGAAGGAAATTCTATTTTATCCAGTTTATTGATTGGTTGTCATTTTGTAGCGAAAACAATGGGGCAATCTTTCATCATTACAACTGGTAAGAATTTCATGAGTAAAAAAATATTTTACTATTGTGACTATGCAAACATTAATAATACTCTGATTGTTGTCAGAAAGTCCCTACAGAGTCAGTTATTCAAATTGATTGGGCAATGATTTAGAAGAGTCTTTGGAATCCTTCTCAGGTTGGGGAAATGAGAGTTAAGAGCCTGGTGCCAAGTATCAAGAAAGTCATTCTCCTGCTAAGTCTGATTAAAGACGACCAGAAGAACAGCACTCTTAGGGCAAGAGAGAGTGGGTGTAGTATCTTATATTGAACCTCATCAAGTCTGATGATATTCTTGAATTATTCTTTTTTCTGTTGGCTGAATTCGACTATATAAGTTTGTACTTTTGTTTTCACAATTTGTAGCCCCTCCTCTGTGAATTTGTACTCTTATTCTTTCTCTCTTTATTTCAAGTTTCTTCTTTCCCTCCTTTTTTTCTTTTGTATTTATTTTTTCTTGTAGTCTTTCTTTCTATCTTCTGTGTCTACACTTTTCTCTCATTAGATGTTCTTGTTGTTTATCAAACCTTCTTAGATCACTAACTTTTAACAAAAACTTTCATTCCATTTAATCCATTTATTAAAATCAGTTGTCATGGTTGTGTAGCATGATTGGAACCTCTGTTATCTCCAACTTTTTGTGTACACAGATTTGCTTTCAATGTCATCTATACATTCTTTCACTACTGTTTCACTGTTTATAATTTTTGTTTACACTAATTCACTTTTTAGTAGCTTTATTTAAGAATTTAGGTTTTATCTCAATGTATCACAAATAAACATGTAAAAAATGAGTATTTGTACTTTATACTCTTTTACTCATTCTTCATGTGACTATGTTTTTATTGATTAGACAAAATAATCTCTGTCAATTAGAGTAAATGATCATACGGTTATTGTCATTGAAAGTTGAAAAAATAGCTTAATTTTCATGCTAAAATAATCACCTAAAATATACCATTTACAAATTACACGATGTTATTTTACGAATTAATATTACAAACCTTTAATTCAGTTGATGAAACTAACTTCCCAACAGAATTAGGAAGAACACTTCCTTCTTCTACGATAGAGACAGGCATCATTTCACTAAAACCGCATGCTAAACACAAAAATAAAAATCGTTTGAATTATTATTTTAATGATTCCATATTTATGGTTTAAGTGACAACTGTTATTTCTTTGAAGTAGTAAATTTAATTGTTTTTCTTTATAAATATCACTGAAAAAAATAAAAGCAAATTTAATTTCTTCACCATATTATGTAAAAAATTAGTCTTATCATATTGACCCTAACACATTATCTGTTTTGCCATAGTATAATAAAATCTTTGAGAAATCCCACCTGTAGCTTTCACTTCTTCAGAGAAAAGTTTTTGCTTGAATTACTTATCAGTTCATACAGTTATTTTTATAATTATTCTTCTAGGTATTTTAAATATTGATTCTAAACGTGTATTTGTACAGAAAATAATTGCCTTTATTCTGTCATCATTTAGATTATACTAATCGTTATATCTCATAACTCCTAACATTCACTTTTTTATGAAGTTGTTATATTATCTTTTTACTTCAGATTTGTCACAAGTACAAATTGAGAAACTAGTGGAAAAGTTTAGCAGATATTATTCTCATTAGTTTTACACATTTTCTTGTATAAATTCGAATATGTAAAATCTGATTGTGTAAAATTATTATTTTAATAGAAATGTTTTTGGCACAGTAATGAAGTTTTATTGGTTCAGCCTACAGGCTACTTGTTCTTCCATTAGGCGGAACTGAAGCTTCTTTAAGAATACGTCTTACGATGTCAGGCAATAATATAGTATCAGTGGAAATATAGCTTACTTTCTACAGGTTTAAAATATGTTAAAGATCAAAATATAAATTACAAAAACTTGAAATATCGCTTTTGAATTCCACTTGTTAAAGTGACAGTATTATAAAACAGAAATAAATACATGAGTACTGCAAGTCTTAATCAGCTCTAAAAGGGTATCACTCTTAAACTCTAATATTACAGTAATAGTTAAATATGAAAGATAAATAAAATTAGATACATCTCTGTTGTAATCTTTGAAAAAATCATATTTTTCTTACAAATATTTACCGACATTATACTTAATAATTGATGTCTGCAATTTATTTCTTACCCTGTCGAACAATTTCCAAGAATGGGAACTTTTTCATAATAACCTCTTCATTTGCTTTAGAATTTAGAGGTGCTCCACCTGCTATAATCTCCTTAATGCTGGTAAGATCATAATCTTGAACTTTTTGGTCAATTAGTAGTTTATAAACAAAAGAAACGATAGTCAACGACTTTCGGCTGAAAAAGAAAATACTCCAAATAAAGACACGAATGATAATTGGGAAAATATTACAAAAATATTACAGCTTCTTAAATGTACATAAAATGTCTTTAAATTTTCTATCTTTCAATCTCAATTTAAGTTTACGTAAAAGATTTCAAATAATAAATTCATAGGTTCCTTACTTTCAGGCACAAAAATCCCGAATTTTGAATTTCTGAAGGATTGAGGAAAACCTGTTCAACATATTCTGAAGCTACTCCTCTGTTAATAGTAGAATTAACAGTTAGAATTAGACTGTTCGTAATTAAAGTGACGTTACTTCGATGGTAAAAGAACTAAGAATGATAATTTAATTTAATTTAATTTAAGACTTCGACAATGGGGTACAGAAAGAGAAAATACCTTTCCTGAGCCTGCGAAAGAACTTCACTGGATGCTCAGTTACTTAATTTTCATGTTTTAAAAGAAATGTTGAATTGAGTGGCGTGAAACTTATATATATTTTTGTATATACAGTATAAAAGTTGAAGATATGATGAAACGACTGAACAAAGAAAATACATATCCTTAAAAAAGCTCTTTAATATACTCATTTTTATAATTAAATTTTATCTGATATTAAAACAATAACTTAAAATTTTTTGACAGTCACGTTTTTCATTTTGTACCTCAGTGGTGAATGAGGAATTATATAATTAATTAGACGATATGTTTAACATGATATTGAATCTCAAGCCTTTCTTTTATTTCCTCTACTTGTTTTGATTTTTACGGCTCATTCATATGCTATTTTCTTGTTGAGAGCTAACATAACTGTACCTATTTGTAAATTCTTACTTTGTGATGAGAAATAACTTCCAGAACCAAGTCAAAGTCATAATATGGAACCACAATGAGTGACACATTAATTTTTATGACTGAGCACAGTAATATTAGGGTAGTTAAGTGACAAAATGGATATGTTAAGAGGACGATATCTTCCAGTGAGCATCTAAGTGAAGTAGGATGCCTATTAAAAAAATACACACATTAGTTTTTAAATAAATTTAGAAAATTGAAAAAATAAGAATAACATAATTATATTTACGTGACGGATACTTAAAATTGCTAATTTTATTTAGTATTTGAGTTATTTTCAGACCAAGAATTGGAACTTTTTTCATAATAACTCCTCATTTGCTTTCCAATTTACAAACGTAATAGAAAGTAGACTATTGTATATATTTACCACCATAATAACTTTTAAAACTAAGTTAAAAGAGAATCGTTCTATTTTCTACCTGACACTTAGTGAACACTGTAAGATGTAATTGGCTACTGCAGTACAAAAAAAATTTATTTATATAATAAATCTTTCAATCATTAAGGTAGTATTACGAATTTCATAATTCAAGCTGATTCAATTATAATGGCCTTCTCACGTCAATTGCATAATGGAGGCAATAATTCCATGATGAGTATGAACAATAGCTTTTGGTAAACCAGTTGTTCCACTTGTAAATGTCATAGCCATGGGAGCTTCTTTGGGGTTGATTTTTGAAGGGCCAATAAATGTTAAGCCATCATCGCTTTGTATTATGTCATAAAAGTTAAAACAGCCTTCAGATTTTCCAAGCACGAAAATATCCTGTATGAGAAAAATGACTTTAGTATCTAATATTTTTACTGATGAAGTATTGTTATCTTCACTCTAAGTGCTCAGTACTTCACAAAAGAATTGATTTATGCATTTAGAGCGGAAGTACAAGGTAAATTTATGAAAAAAATATGTGACATTCACCACATAAAATTATCAAATGATTCATATAATCCCGTTATTCATTTCTATTTTATTGATCTATAATTTATAATATCATAGAATTTATAATTTTAGCGATATCACATATTATGTATACTTTTTTTAAATATTTAAACCCAATTAATGTCATTATAAAGAAAATAACTCGCCTGTATAAGAAAAAATATACTCTTTGTAAATTTTATCATAATGCGTAATACTAATTGTGATATGAAATTAAGAAAAATCAGTTCATGTACATTCACACTAGCTCCCCAGTGGTTCAGCGGTATGTCTGCTGACTTCCACCGCTAGAAACCGACATTCGATACCCGTGCTTAATTCAAAACATTAACAACTTAAACAATAGTCAATTTAATTAAGTATATTGATCTCTGATATACTTTCTAATCTAACTTATCACAAAATTCTACATTATATTCAGAGACTGTTATAACAACATTCTTTTATAGCTTAATTGTTCAGTAAAAAGTATTCTAACATCGTCATTTAAGACATTACATCTCTAAACACTAAAGTACAAAAAATTATGCTCTATATGATTATACATCGTAATAAAAACACAAAAGAACATAAATTTATCTAAATCTTGCCTTTATGTTCTCAAGGTTGTGAGTGGCTTTTTTCATTTTTTCAATGACTTCTGTTTGTTTGTTTGTTTGTTTTGGAATTTCGCACAAAGCTACTCGAGGGCTATTCAATGACTTCTATTTCCGTTAATATATAAACAGCATTAGTGGAATCCAGGGTATATCGCAGCTCATCTTATTGGATAAAATGAAACAACCACGTTTTTCAATGTCTTTATACTTTGTTGTTTGATAGTGAACTACTGAATAAAGGTTTACTGAGTTAGAAAACAGAAACTTTGATTAGAAAACTGAATTAAGGATATAATTCATCAATGCATGCATATCATACTCATATAATATATTTTTATTAAACAATGAAGAAGTCAAGAGAAGAAAGAACATGGCTATATAAAAGAAATAATGTTTGTTGAAATAATTGTATTAAACATTTATGAAAAGAACTAGAGTTTAATTAAAAAAGTAAACCTTTTGTTGAACAGTGTTTACAAGCAGATTACAGGAGTTATAAATACTATCCTACAGTGCACATAACATTTTTATTAGATCTCAGGAACATTGTGTTACAACTCATAAAATGCAGCTTATTTTGTGTTCTCATATACCATTAAACATCAAAGAAGTAAATTTGTTCTGACTGGTAGAAAAATCCAAAATTAAAGACAGGCGTCACATTACAGAGCACTTCCGCAATTATTGTCTTATTAACAAAAATGAGTATCAAAGAGTTCACTATAATTATTAATTTGTTTCAATATGAAAAGATAATTAAAGGATTTGAAGTTAAATGTGTACAATCTTTATGTTTCAGCAAACTTTACCATAATCTTCTCGTTGATAAGTTTTAAAAAAATGTTTGATCTGAATTTCAAGATATCTTAGTAACTTTAATGAATTAATCCTTTTCCTAATTACAGTTTTTATGAAATTGCTCTTCGTTAAAAATACCACTGCTTCACATTAACTTAATCAATCTTTGTCACTTTGTCGATATTGTTATATATAACATTCCAAAATTGAAATTGCAAGATTGTGTGTGTGCTTGTGCCTTTATATAGGAAAAACACATTGTTCGATTTTTGAGTCCACCAAGGGGAAAATTAAACCCCTGATTTTAACAATGGAAATGAGTGAAGTTACCACAGTGAAAACAGAGACAAACTAGAATATTAAAATGTTTAAAACAAGAACAATCAAGTACTTTATTCTTGTTTATAGAAATAAAAAACAAAAAGAACTTTAGCTTTCATGCATTGTCACCATCAATATCTGTGGAATGACACTGGGAAGTTATCCTACAAGAAATAGTTAAAATAGTTACATTTGTTGCAAACTTCAGTTCCTTTCCTTTACGTTTTTAGTGTATTATCTTAAACATCTTTCATAACATTTTATCATTCCATGACTTGAATATGGCGTTCAAGTCTCTCGTCGAACAAAGGAGGTGAGCAATGCAGAGAAATAACATTATCTCAAGAGATATGTCAGTGGAGCAGCAAGGGATGTGATCAGTGGCTATCTCATACTCAACTCAGAGAACATCTTCCAGCAAGTTAAGGCAGTCCTGTAAGATTGCTATGGCAATCCATTTGTTGTAAGTGAGTCGTTTAGAAATAAGCGAGGCAAATGGCCCATGATCACAGGAACACATGGAGAAGGTGTCAGGAAGTTATTAGATTTATTGAATCAGTGCAAAGCAGATATAACTGAAGTGAAACGTCTGGTTATCCTAATTAATAGCAGAGAGAACCGGAAGCTTCTTAGAAAAATACCGGATTGGGTCATGATAAGATGGTTAAAGATTAGTTGTAAAAAAAAACAAATTAACACCAATCATGAACACCTCTCATTTTACCAGGCAGACGTGGAACTTAGGCAGAATAAATGCTTTTTTATATGCAAAAACGGCTCGTTTGGGTTCAAAAAATATTTTAAATAGAAGAGCGAACAACGTTTCGACCTTCTTCGGTCATCGTCAGGTTCACAAAGAAAAAGGTAACTGACCGGAAGCTGACCACGTGTTTGGAAGGGGTTGTGTAACTGAGTGTCGCAATGTAGAGGGCGGGGTTAGATGTTTGAATATATAATTTTATCTATAATATTAATATAGGTATAATGGCGTTCCTTTATATTGGTTTATTTTGGGTTTAAGTTGTTGTATAAGTAAGGCTTCTTTAATTTTGCGTTTGTTTCTTTATTTAGTATTTTAGTGTTTTCTGTGGTTATATTGTGTCCATTTGACTTGCAGTGTTCGAAAAGCCATTATACCTATATTAATATTATAGATAAAATTATATATTCAAACATCTAACCCCGCCCTCTACATTGCGACACTCAGTTACACAACCCCTTCCAAACACGTGGTCAGCTTCCGGTCAGTTACCTTTTTCTTTGTGAACCTGACCATGACCGAAGAAGGTCGAAAGTTGTTCGCTCTTATATTTAAAATATTTTCTGAACCCAAACGAGCCGTTTTTGCATATAAAATTCTCAACAAGTGGGTTTCTCGACATCACTGAGAATAAATGCTTTGATGCTCTCAATGATGACATCTAAGAACCAAAGAGTTAGCTGCCTTCGAGTCCACAACCAGACGGTACATGGTTTGCACTCTGTCACAAATGTGTCTTTGCCAACTGCTTACACCAGAAACTATCTATTTGTCGACGTGTCACATGTTTCATATCTTGGCCCCATCTTCATGGAGTAGTGCACAAAACTGCACTGCTGCAAGACTGTGAGATTTACTTACCGATTGGGTAAACCTGCTCACAAGCTTTAGCCTCGAAGAAGTTTATTACTGGTGAGAGCAGCCAGCCATTTGCCATAGATACTGAATTGAAATGGAGCATTGTGGTACATGGACCTGGCAGAGGACTCAGAGGAGGTGATAGGGGTTTCTCATAGAATACTTGTGAGAAAAATCCCAGAGGCATTACAAATGGCACATGGAATGTGCCAAATATGAAGTCCACTGCACGTACAAGACATCAATGTGAGAAGAAATAAGCACCCCTATAGCTTTGTTAATCAAGCGCATGAGAATACCTGATTAAGAATGCTTATAAATAGATTCACTCTGAGGTTAGTATGGTCACAACTACGTGGGATTTCTTACAATATAAACTGGAGGTTTTGGAATTTAAATCAGGGACTATTTATGTATCTGGTGGTCAAACGAGGCATTGATTTGTTTATCTTTGGGAAACTGTCAAATATTGTCATGAGTTTGACAACGTAAGACTTGGAATGTATAAGATATTTAGTACAGGTCTTAATTAATTGTTTCTGTCTTCCAACGATCCCATGGTGAATTGATATGTCTGTTAAGCTGTAATTTCATGCTCTTATCAGTAAAAAAATAGCTTTTGTTTACAATTATCTTTTGTAGAACTGTAGTTCGAATATATTTGTGTATTTGCTTATATGAACTTTGGCGATGTTGCTAAACTAGTTAATTTTTTATTGTTAGTTTCAGGGTGTGAACGATATGAATGGGAATCGTCACATTAAATTACATTCAAACATCAGTGATTGTCTGTGAGTTCAGATGTGGCAACAAGATTCTCACCAGAAAATAAAACATTAACGTTAGTGTGTATTTTCTGATGGAAATTATAATGTACTGAAATCTAAAAGAAAGTAGGAAAATCAAAAGACATTACTGGACGATGTGCAACACTTTGTGAAAGAAAAATATGAGAAACTCGTTCTTTGTAGAGTAAAAAGTGATTTCATTTTTTTACTGAAGTTTTCATATACAATATCACAATGGAAAATTTACTGATGATAAAAGAGAAAATTGCAAATTTGTTATCGTAATTGGTTTTAAGTCAATAGACTAGGCCATACTAGACCAATGTTAAAACAGGATAATTAAATGCAAAAGAATTGCTATAGTGTCAAAGGGAATGAAGTAAGGAAGTTCTGTATAAATGATTTTACACAAATGAAAAGTCGTTAAATGAGATAATTGCATTTTGCCCACTGCAATGGTCAATTCCTTAATATTTCAGTGTCATACAACACCTGAATAATAGGTTGTATCACGTGAGGGGGTATTTTTCTACACACAAAACTTCTTAGACTTACATTTTTAACCACAATATACAGAAAAAATTAGATTATATTCGAGAATCTAAATTACTTTCTGTTTCATAAGGTTTTACAAAATAAATAACTGCCCCTGCACTAACTGTTCCAAGAACTGTTATTGGGAAAATTATGTTGTTAGTCACACAGATACAAAATACATCTCCAGTTTCCAATCCTTGCCGTATGAGTGCACTTGCAAACCGACGACTGTAGAAAGCAACTTCCTTGTTGGTATAAGAAGAGGAATTATCGTTCTACACCTATGTTGATAAAAAGTAGAACTGAATTTATTTGTGTTATAAATGAATAGCACAATGAAATTTTTTATGGTAAATTGCTTACATTTATTACTATCTCAGCAGTCACAATTTAATAGTCTAAAAGCAAACATTGATTTTTAACAAATACTTAATTTCTCTTGATGTAAAAAATCGAAAGCTAAGTTAGAAAATGCATCATAATAAGCAAACTTCCTATTATAGAAAGTATGAAACAAAATTAGCTTCATTCTTAGATGAAGCAAAAACATTGTGAAACAATGGAGAAAAAGTGAGTGCATAAAGATCAAGCAACTGTTAAAAATACAGTTTCAGAGAAATAAAGTATCAGGTTTTGAAGTGGTATCATGAGCTCACAATAACTAGGCTTTCACACTGATGTTTTGGTGGGGTCTATGCAATTGTAAAAACCTAGATAAGCTTTCAAAGAAAGTAACTGAAACGATCTTCGAGTGTAAATATATGGGCAACACTCAGCGAGACAACATTCATATCATGGTGGATGTATTTTTCGTCTGGATAGATGCATAAAAAGGTACATGCAATGAATTAGTGTGAAAACAGAAACGTTTAATCCTGAATAAGTATTTACCCACAACCAGTCAGCTAGTAATGAGGTATAGTATAGTTATAGCAATAATAAGAGTGTATAGTTTAGTATGTACTTTACCTTACGAAAATTACATAAATAAAAAAAAAGAGGCACTAAATCATCAAAGATGAGGAGTGATCTGAAAAATGAAAAATAGGGATGTTCACTTTATTGAGGGGAATGAAGTTAACAGATTGGGAAGATATGAGGAAACGAAGGTGTTGAGCATACTCAAAACACAGCAAATGTTGCAGACTGGGGGGGAGGAATTTGAGATAATTGAGGATCAGAGAAGAAGTGAAAAAAGGCTCTGTGTGAGGTACAAAATGGAATGCAGAGGTTTGCAAATAAAAACAAATGTGTCCCCATTTCTTCATTACCCAAGATAAATCAATGTATACAACATCATGAGTGTAGATGATTTATTTTTACTGTATCAGAGCAAAAATTTATCCAAACTCTTCGAGTATACACAATTTGCATATAAAATCTGATTCAGAAAGTTAAGTGCAAGATATTTAAGCATTATTACGCTCGAGCTCCAGATGATCAAATACAATTGTTTGGTTCTGCTTGCATAGAGATACATATAAGTCGAATACCTTCATGCTTTCTCATATTTTGCATCAATATCTTTTCATTTTACTTAACTATAAAACTTTGTAATTTTAAGTTCTAGATACAACTGAATAACTGAGACATCCTTGTTAAAATGCTGAACTGAGGTTGGATTATCATATATGCTTCTATCTCTGATTATCACATCTTACTTCTATTATCACCTGTATCGTATTAGGTCCAAAAACCACTAAAATATGTAAAATATTTCATTTTGCCAGACACTGATGCCAACATCAGATACTATATGGTTGATATATTATTATGCAGTATTCTTTATTTTCACTAAAAAGTTATTATACTTATTTGAAAAATTGAGTCCAAGACAAGAATTTCTGAATATAATTTACATTTTACATACATTTACACTTACATTTCTTTATATTAACATTGTATATTTCACAAAACTTAAAAATAACAGTTTCCGATAGCGAACTTATGTGGAACCACAAGAGCTCGATATCATGGGATGCTCATAATCTTACAATGTAGTATGATTCAGAATGACTCATATAGAGATCGTTCTTTTAGCATTAATACAAATAATACTTTTAATTGGTTCAGGGAGAATCAAGGGCAAGAGTTTTGTCAGATGCTTACTTTGTTTTTGCTTTAACTAAATGTACAGATAATATGAATAACCTATGGGACATGAAAATGATGCATTGATGAGAGACTTTCACATCCGTAGAAAGCACCCTGTTTGATATAAATAAATAAAATTAAAGGACTTCATAAATATCACTCTATAAGAAGAAGAGAGTGGATGTTTGCCTGGCGAATAACATTTTTCTGTACTTAAAGTGATTGATACATTGAGTGAGGAAAACAATGACAGAGAGTTTCATCCCAGCCTAGGAATGTGTGATGATCTACCAAATTCATAAATTGTCATCAAATGCCTTCAAATTATGCATGGCTGAATAACAACTTGACTACAGTGAAATATCCTGTTTTATTGAAGAGGAACGATGGGTATTTATGTTTGTCCTAAGTGTTTAATTGCTCAAACATAATCGAGGATACATTGTTTCACAACCTTAATGTTCTCGATAGCAAAATGAATGTAATCACTAGTAATTTAGAGTATTGCTAAGGCAAATATGAAGTGAAAATGATATTCTCACTGAAATCACGAAAGATAGATTGAAAAGTAGAAGCTGAACGAAGATAGACCAACATTTCATTGTATGAGATGAGCAGCACCATATGGACTGACAGACAGCCATTATTTCACATGTGCAACAGAGAATTAGATTATAACTATACGATTTTAGTTAGAATTAGGCAAAAAATGTGACTATTTGCTCAATTCCTAACTTGACAGAGGTCACCAAACGTTTTTAATCTTTAATTGAGCTAGACTACTCTAAATTTATAACCTTTCTGAATATCTCATTTTATTTGTTTTTCATTAAATATTTTTAGTATGAAATGAGAGTATTTGCTTAATTACTTTGCGGAATGGAAGATAACATTGTTTTTACTTTGGCATGGTGTACCAAGTGGTATAATTTCTAAAAGTGATATGAAGCCTGAGATGATGGTTAACAGAGAAGTTCTGGAGAATATTTCTTGCATAAATAAATCCAAGCTATTTAATTTCTCTTCTCCGAGATTTGTTTCTGGAGGACAGAAACTAAAGATGGATTCATCATGCTTAACTCCTGCATAACCCTTCAGTTTGGCTACTCTGTGTTTATCACACCGAAATATATTACGGAATTAAAAGTGCTTTTAAAACCTACAAACACGACCCAATGGTACTGTGTAATAATAAAACCGAAATAAACATTGATAAATCTTACGCACTGTTCCAGATCTTTGGAGAAGTATCTAAATAACATTAACATTGTCTCGTCATTAAACATATAAGTTAAAGTATTCGTTTTCTGTAATGTATTACGCTTTTGTCATGACGTTAATATTTAAAACAATTTTATTAAAACGGATTTTATTCACGATTTCTAATAACATATTTATAAAATTAACTTAACTCCCATAAACGAAACACTCACCAAAAGCTGTTTGTCTCCATTTTCTTCTAAGTAATGATATATAAATTCTTGAAAAGTCACATCAGGAATTTTAATAGGAGAACGTGGAGACCGAATAATTCTTTCATCCAATATGCCATATTCATTTTCTTTAATTTTGTGAGCCATGGTGGTTTAAAAATTCAGATAAGGGCTTGTAATATACTGCACACTGTGAAACTTCTGCTGTAGCTGTTTTTCTCTAAATAAAAAGTATTAACCTGTGTTAAAAAATATAAAATAAAACATCAATTCTGATATTAATATTCGGTAAGAGACTAGTATTCATTTAAATACCAGAAACTACAAGTAAAAAGTAATAATTGTAATAAGATATGAAAAACTTTCTCGTGTAGATACCATTAACTGGTTCATTTATGAATTTATATTTTAATACTGTTTAGCTATTACTATTATTATAAAGTTAAAAACTGACGATTTTTGGTTGTGATGTTTAAAACTTTTTGCTGTCAAGAATATAATAATGATATGATAAAGTAACAATCATATAAATAATGCGAGTTAATTGGATCAAACAGGCATTTGTAGAAGAGAATAAAGGTATGGCGAAGGAAAAGCGAAACATCAAGTTAACTGCCATAGAAGCTATAAGCCTAACAGTTTTTGTTATTATAATGATAAATACGTTAGAGAAAAACTAACAGTATTGAAAGAGACAAGTATAATTTATTTTATCAAATGGAGTTTAAAGGCATTAAACCTCTTTGTTTGGACTTTAACAAAAAATATACGTTTATTGGAAGTAGGTCTAAATACAATAATGGAGTTAATAATTTTATCAGTATAGGATACAATGACGATAACTTTTTCCGAAATTGTAAGTGAAACACATAGAATACTAGTACAATAGTATTTGATTATTAACTGAAACTAATGCAACGTGATAAGCTTAAGTGGACTTTTGAAAAGAAGACGAGAACTATATATGTATGTATACATATACCATTAACGATACGTGAATGAGCACCATTTTTTTACCAATTTGTTTTACACATGTTTGACATGTTTTGTATATATATATATTATTTCGAAAACAAGTAAAGTGTGTGCTGTTGATCATCGTCGGATGTATGGTTAGAGAGTCACAGACACCTACTGTAAAAATATTCCAAACACATAATGTATATTTATAGTAACAATAAGAAGTGAAAGCCTTTTAACTGACAATTGGCGATAACCTAATCTGTGGCAAAAGGGAAACATATGATGATGACGTAAATACATCAGACCAATACTCAGGATCACTGATTTTATGACATCTATTGTGATCCTCTTTTGCAAGTATTATTACTCAAGTAGTTTGGACAGCCTCTCTCCTGATTCAGAATCCTCAGCAGTCTATTGATAATTTGGCGTGTTTGTTGAACAAGTAGGAAATTTGAAGGTAGTGTTTTGGGCAATAGCAAAATCTGAGAGCAATTTCTACACTGTTTAGAAAGCACCGTACCCAACAAGCCGGTCTATTTGTAACCAAGTCATTCAATTAATGTCAATCAGTGTGACCCAATGTTGCTTAGTTGGAGGAAATGACTTTCACCTGTTGCATCAGATTCAACAACAAACTGAAATGGACATCTGGAAAGACTTCAGTAGGAAAAAATAATCCTAGTGTTAATTATAGACACTGAAGTGATGGAGAAATGGAAGTATACAAACACCTCTTGGCAAAATTGAACAAAGTGCTTGCTGCAATGGAGTGCATCAAAACTGCACTTCAAGAAAAAGGAAGAGAGTAGAGTTTTATCAAAAGATAAAATAAACTCCTTAAATATCCAGCCAATTCAAATGCCACGTATGAGAAAGTTTTTCTGATGAGGCTGTAGCACTTACACAAACATTTTTTTTGTGAGTACTGCAGGATTGAGTACCAAAAACTGCTAGACACAATGCATCAGTATTTGAAGGAACATTTCTACTGGTCGCCCATATTCTTTAAAATCGAGGAATGTTCTGCTCATTCCTGGAAACACAGTTATCACGTAAGAAACTAGAAATGTTCATTTCTAATAACACCTGTAATTCAAGCATTGTAGCTAGAAAATCTTACAGGTTAATGGCCATTTTGATCAAGATAAGACTATTGTGAGGTTTTTCTTCTGCTTCTTTTTTAAAGTGAAGAGGATTTTTTGTACTCTTAGAAAGCTGCAGATTTAGCTTCGTTATTCTGTGAAAGAAAGGTGGTCAAAAATGTAACTGTTTGCCACATTTAAGAACAAACTAATTACTTGGAAAGGAAAACACTCTGTCAGCATTTTTTGGTGCAAATTACCAGGTTTGGCATGCCCAAGCGCGTTAAGGCGTGCGAGTCGTAATTCGAGGGTCGCGGGTTTGCATCCCCGTCGCGCCAAACATGCTCGCTCTTTCAGCCGTGGTATCGTTATTATGTGACGGCCAATCCCACTATTTGTTGGTAAAAGAGTAGTACAAGAGTTGGCTGTGGGTGGTGATGACTAGCTGCCTTCCCTCTAATCTTACACTGCTAAATTAGGGACGGCTGGAACAGATAGCCCTCGAGTAGCTTTGTGCGAAATTAAAAAAAACAATCAAATTACAAGCTTAGAAATAACCATGAGTTCTAAAAAACACAGAGAGATATTGAATACATGCATGATGAAAGGTTATTGAATAGATTATCACTGTGTAGCAGATACTTTGAGTCTTAGGAAAAGATGTTTAAAATGGTTATTATTCTTTTGTTTATTTGTGAATGATTCGTTCCAAAATTAAACTAATTTTCAAGAGATATTATCTTGGCAATAATTAGATGATACTGACTTTCGTAATATCTGATAATAGGGCGAAGCATGGCTAGGTGTTTAAGGTATTCGACTGTTAATCTGAATCAGAAAAGCGTTCTGTCAAACGTTCTCTCTGTTTTATCTGTGGAGTCCAATCTGGCTTTTCGTTGGTGAAAGACTAATACTTGCGTGAAGTTAAACACCTTGGTTATATTTAATGTATTTCGAATTTCTCGCAAAGCTAGACAAGGGCTATATGTGCTGGTCGTCCTTAATTTAGTAGTGAAAAAGTAAAGGAAAAAAGGTAGTCATTACCACTCACCGCTAACTCTTGGCAACTTTTTTATCAACGAATTGTAGCATTTACCTTTACTTAATAATGATCCCGGCTCAAAGATGTGACTAAGATTCGAACCCGTGACCTTCAGATGACGAATTGAACGCCTTATCCCATCTGGCCATTCCGAGCCTGGTTAGATTTAGTGAATAATTCATAAACAAATAGTTATCTTGTACTTTATCATTATCTGTTCAAAAACTGTATAATTGGGTACAATTAAATCATGCAAACTAATTGTAACTTGTGTTGGTTTCTTTCTGAATAACAAAAATAAAGAAATAACAATTAAAATGTAATAATGGAATCAGTAAAATTAGTCACCTGTCTCTAATTTGTCTCATGTTTGGACTTAATGAATTTTTGTTTGTTTGTAATTAAGCACAAAACTAAACAATAAACTATCTGTGTTTTACCAATCAACAGAATTGAAACCTGGTTTCAGTCGTTGTTACTCTGTCGACAATCAACAAAAACAGAGGCAGGAAGATACAAAAGGTCAGTAATGTCTATTTATTTGGCCCGGCAGGGTCAGGTGGGTATAGTTAAGGTGGTTATCACCGAGTTTAACAGTTTTATACCATTCTCTTTCAAATTCAGTATAATTCTCTGTGTAACAAATAAAGCCTACAAACTTACATCATCTTATCTACCTCTTCATAAATAAATTACTTCCATGCAAAACATTTTTTACCAAACGGTTGCGGCTTGGAAAAATAACTTCTTTTCCATAACTAATTTCTTTGTTAAACCACCCAAAATACTAAACTTCCCTTACACACGTGCTTATGGTATCTCGGAAGTCAAAGTTACTTTATTACACTGTAGTTAAAAAAAATTACAATCTATTTATTATCCGTAATTTGATCTGAAAGTTATTACCAAACTAAAATTTTGACTCAAAACTTCTTTCCACTTGAAATATCGTTCGCCGAGTGTCTGTTGAGCACATCTCATCGAATTAAAACACGTTTAGATGTCCCTCCCTAACACAGCGGTAAGTCAACGGATTTACGCTGGATTCAGGGGTTTGATTCTCTTCGGTTTACTCAGCAGATAGCTTAATGTGGCTTTGCTATAAGAACCCCCCCACACACACACACACGTCCAGACCTTTTCTGTTGGTGAAACCGAACGTCACCATAAAGTACAAACGTGAGAACAAATTTACAAATATATAGAAACTGGAAGAGAGGTAACAAACCTTTCAAACTTCGCTGTCTATCAGCACCATACCAAAACGAAACGTCCTGTTTAACTCTATTTTTAAAATAATCTCAACAATCAAACATTATAATGAATTTTCTTATAAAAATAGTTTACATAACACTCTATTTCTGTTCCTGAATAATACAGTCGTCTTCCCTTGATTAAAACTTAATTAAACTAACTATTTTTTTCCCGGTTTTTCTTTTTTCGCCCTTATATTTGTAAATTCAAACTGTTTACTCTAATGTATAGATTTCTATTGTAAATACAAATACTCTTTGTTTGTTTTGGGCCTCTAGATTACTGATTATGGCATTGTAAGGATTCCGAAACGTTTAATAACTGCTACTTATTATCACGTTTCTTTTTGAAAGCATAAGTAATGTTACGTGCTTATAAACATTACAAGCACACTTCTACTTTTAAGGCCTGGTTGAGGCACACGACTCACAAACCAAGGATCTCTAGTTCGAATTCATGTCACACCACATATGCTCGCCCTCTTAGCCGTTGGGGGAGCGATATTGCGACGGTGAATCCCGCATTTCTTTGGTAAAAGAGTAGCCCAAGATATGGCGGTAGGGGGTGATGAATAGTTGCCTTCCCTCTAGTCTTACACTACTAACTTAGGGACGGATAGCACAGATACCCCTTGTGTAGCTTTGCGCGACATTTAAAACAAACCAAACCAGTTTATTTATTATCTCAATCTCAGCATCTATATCGCCCCCGCTACTACAGTGGTATGTGTCCGGATTTACAATGATAAAATAAGGGGGTTCGATTCCCCTCGTTGGGCTGACTAGATAGCCACTTGTAGCTTTTTGCTGTACGAAAAACACACAAACACACTTAGCATCTATATTAAACATTTTTACTTGTATTGTGAATATATTTGATTTATGAAAACAGAGCAATGTAACATATGGCTGAAACAACCTACAGAAAAATATAAAGTGACATGTTAGTGATATTTCACTTACTGGATATCACACTGTGGAGATATGCAGTGCTCCCCTAAAATCTTGATAGAAAAACAAGATTGGTTCATCAACAGTCTAATCTTAGTCCTGGAAATATTTCACAAAGCATTGCTACAATGCAAATAATCTACTCATAGTCTTTTGTAGAGTATTTGCTATCAATAGGAATAAGCACAATAAAGGTTAGGAGTGACAACATCCATGAAATTTCACATACACTAGATGGCATAGATAAAGTAAGAGGACACCTCATAGAAAGTGATAATGAAATGTGTGGAAAGTTCATGGAAGAAAAAGGGAGGCTGGACAAGGAGAGACCATCAAATGAAAAAGTAAAACTGTATAATGTACAAGACAAATTTATCACAAAATATGATCCCAGATCTTGAACATAATTAATTCAAAAGGGATCTTACCGAAGAAGAACATGAAGTTCTCCTTCAGCAGTACTGCATCTCCTGGTAAAATGTATGTAAAGAAATTATAATAAAAATAAAATAAATGTATGAGAAAAGCTAACTCAGGGAAACTGAGTACTAGAAACTACTAAATACCATAAATGAAGAGAAAACAACATATGAAGACTTTTTAAAAAGTTATAATTGATTTGAAGAATTCTTTAACTATCAAAGTACATCACTAGAAGACTTCTTTGCAAGAGTAGGACTCATCACCACCAAACAAATCAATAAAATGAGAGGCTTCTTCATCTGGGGACTTAATAACACTGGAAAAAAATTGATGACAAACCTCATAACAACAATCTTGATGCCTATTTATAGTACAAGATAAGGTAAGGTGATGTTAGTAACTTCCATTTCCAAAACTGCATCAATGCAACGTGCACTGTAGGTCATGAACTCATAATTAATTTTGCTGATGTACATACAAAAATATCAACAAGAAGGTTCAAAATGAGAAACTAATATCAAGCATGGCCAATCAGAGGTATACCCCAATACACTACTTCATTGCCTCAAATAATGACTTAAGTACATGGATATCACCTCAAAATTACAATGCACTAAAAATTCGCTGTTTCATTTTCGAATTTTGTCAATGAATAGTACATATTGTAAAAGTCACTTGCAACTCGTTACACTCACCTCCTATAATATCAAAGCCAAAACATTTAGCTTTTTATGTCATTAGCAAAAGAGCAGGCATAAACAAAGTTACAAAACATATATGGCAGATTTCACAAATGAAGATGATGAGCCATCAAGGAAGAAAAGAAGAACAATTTTACAAGGAGGAGTGGGACATCAAAATATAGGACAAAGTGAAGATGAAAAGAGAGACAGTTGTGCCAGAAACATCACAGCCAATATTCCAACAGAAATCTAAATTATTGTCCCAACCTCGTACAGATCAAGAAGAGAAATCAAACTTACCTTCCAAGGACTGGGATTACCAGCAATAGATATAAAACTTGAAACTTACCAAATTCTTATCAGCTGGTGGATGGATCCTCATTATGTAAAAGTTTCATGTTGTAAGTTTATTCCTCAACTGTGATTTCTTTAAAGTTATCAATAGAAAGTATATGATTCACAATTTTAAGTGCTTTTGAAAACAATTACTAGTAAAAGGTAGAACAAATTTAGAAACCAATTTTGATGCTCATCTTTTTTTTTTCTTTGGAAACATCATGTGGATTTACTGGTATGTTTCATTATAGATTTTATGAAGGTTACCATCCACATGCACCAACAATCACAAGTAACCTCTACATAAAAGACTCACAGTAAACATTACATGAAAATTGATGGAATATACAGCTAAAAACTCTGTGACCTAGTAGATGAACAACATATGTATCAAGATTATAAATCAACAGAACCCTTGAAATTCCATGATGGAAATTGGATTTAGAAAGAATAATGAGAATCCCAGTTCTTGATGAAAAATTATAAAATGATTGACAGAGAAAATGAAATTGCCAGTGACACATATCATTGTTCCAGGATTTTATTGTCACTAAAAATGTACAAAGAGGATATCCACATTTTTGGTCACTCCAAAGACTACTATTTATAACATGGACTAATGGTAACACAAAGGACAGTGCCAATAAATATGAATATGAGAGACGAACCACAACAAATAATTTAATTCTTTAACATAGATGCAAATTTAAAATGTTATTTTACTATGAAAATAATTTTTATGAAAATTCCTCAGGATGTAAAACTTTACAATAATTTGCAATGAAAGAACAAGGAAGAGTCTAAAAAGACCTGCATACTTTCCAGGTCCAGTTTTTCATATAGGTTAAACAGAGTTACAACAAGAAATAAAATGTTATCCTCATGAAAAATGCTGTAATCACTTTTTTATTATCTTTTCCATTTATAATACTTTTTATTAATCTACTTCATTTTACTTACTTATATTAATGAATGAGGTATAACATAAAATAAAATGTTATCCTTGTAAAAAACGGTGTTATAATTAAAAATATATATCAATTTTGAATTTCAATTTTCTCCGAGTTTTTTTTCATTAAGAATTGAAATCGAACAATAAAGCAAACAGTGAAGTATACAAATTAATGACAACACACACACATTTCTTCACAAATTATAAAATATAGGTCTTCCCTTCAGTATATAACAAAACTTAAAAATGGCAACCATCACTTCACACCCAAACTTACTCAAGCTTTAAACAATCCTCAGTGCCACGCTTTTGCATGAATTGTTACATTTTTTTATGTGGACTGAACGCAACAGAAAGACACAGATAACAGCTTGTATAATTTATTACAATGACCTATTTATATGTGACTGATATAAAATAAATTATCCAATAGGAATAACAGATATCCAGTTTTAACCTTCAAAATTTTTTACAAAACAAAATGGTACTGGCCTGTGTCTAATAGTATGATCCAGAATGAAAGTCTAAATCAGAAATCCAAAATTCCAATCTAGGCGGTGAATTTGGTCCCACTAAGAAATTCAGAAGTTTGGTGGGTAAGTTTAGAAACAATTCACAGTCCAATACGTGTTGACTTTCAGTATAATCCGTAATTCGACTGAATCACAAAGATTGACGGAATAAAAATTCACCGCTTTAGTTGATCTAGCTCTATTCACAAATCCAATCTGAATAAACACACGGCAAACGTTTGAACTTTCTCAAACGAAGACAACTTCTTGACTCGAGTAAAAACGGATGACTAACTTAACTTGCATCGCCGTCTGTTTATATACTAATCGCGTAACTTCCAAGAATTTCAGAGTACAGACACCAGGCCAATACAAATGATCGATCTATCTAGTTCAAGAAATTTTTACATGAATAATTCTAAATGAATTCTAATTCATTCTAAATGTTATTTTAAATGAATAACAACATATTTTATTGTTTAAACTTCGAAACAATAATATAAATATGGAAATATAAATAATAGATATGGGAATTCAAACACGACATGACATGGTTGTCGTTTACATAACATTTACATAACAATGGGCAGATGAGCACCTAGGGTGTGTATCACCCAGTGAGTAAATTGACTGCTTGTTTTAGCTTCTTGTCAAATTTCTTGAAGAAAAGATTCAGATCTGTCAGAGCTACTAGATTTGTCTGTGTTCCAGTTCGATGTCTCTATTGGTGTTGGTTCTATGGGAGTCTGTGCTTTTGAGTATCATTGTTAACTGATTTTGTGAGAGATGGGGAAATGTGGATTGAATAAATAATTAATGACACTCTTGAAAAATTGTTAAATGAAGTTCCTGCTGTGTTATTTCTGGTTGAAGTGAAGATAAATGGTGGTAACGAAGTTTGCCATTGTAAAAGGGATCCTTGAAGAATTCGTTCTTCAGTGTTCTTGCTGAAAATCTGTCATCAAATGAATAGGAAAATAGGAAATATTGAAAGTACTGACATCTGACTCGTAAAGTGTCATTGTGACATTGTTGCCTTGAGGGTTTGGGGTGACATTGGAAGTTCAATTGTACATTATTCAGAGTAACATCAGAGTTGAAAGTGATTTTTCATGGTTTAATGCAGGGTTTATGTAGTTGTGAGAGGAGAGGAAGTTGTTTTTTATTGGTTTATTTGTTTGTGAAAGGAAGACGTAGTACACAGTTGCATGTCTTCTCTTCAGTGATTGGTAAATTTTAATTTACCCTCCTTCTGTTGTCAGTCATTAGGAATGTTATGCCCTTGTCTGTTTTCAGTACTGAAGGATAAAATAACCCCCATCATGTTGTTTGCTCTCGGTGAAAGCACATCTCAAATTTCTCATATATTATATTTGTTATCTCTAAAACATTTTAAATGTTTTTTTCAATAAAACTCTATATTTTTTCTGTTATTTTCTCTACCCTTAGTATATGGGGTCTGTCAATTGAACTGACCTCATAATAACTATAAAAAAATTGAAAATATATATAGATTATGCTTGTTTCCTTTTGGAATGACAACAAATTGTAATATGGAAACACATTTTTAGTCTGAATAGCTTATGTGTCACATTGATATGTATATTAAACCTATTTTTCTTAAAATATAAAGCAGTAAATAAATAAGTAAAGCAAATAATTATCTTTTCTAGCTACAACCTTGAAACTCAGTAGCTGCTTTACATTTATTTCTAAGCCTTGTGAAATTTTGCACAAAAAGGATAGGAAATTTATATATTGAATAACCAAAAAAAATCATAAATTACTAAACTGATATGATAGAGTTCCATTATAATTTATCAAGCTAAGTAACTAAGCTGTATTCAGGTCTAAAAAATGTGTTATTTTTAGCAAACTAAGGACATACCCTACCTCCTTGAAATCTTGGTTTGAAAGAATAAGATAACCTTCAAAGAGATTAAAAGGGTGGAGAAAACCACTAGGGGGATATTATAAGCTATCAGTTTGTTATATTCATGCCATATATTGAACAAGGTGTATATAAAGGCCATTTCCAAATATGGAACTAAAAAGTGACTTTGGCTACTTGTATCATATAGTGTGTGAACCATATCTTGGCAAAATGAAATATACAAGGTTCTTAGTCTATATTCTAGCCAGATAATATTGGTAATTTGAGTTCCTAATTCCTACAAAACTATAGACTTCGTATTTTGACATCACATCACTTGAATCAGTTCTGTTTTTAACATGCCATGAGAATCACAGAAATTCATATTTTGGTGTGATATGCAAAATTATGTTCTATCATACACAAGTACTTCAAGTATTACAAACCTTAAGGCTGGAAGAAAAATATAAAGTTTTATGAGTGACAAGGACTTGGATATTTTGTTGCAGTTGATAAGTTTTTTGTTATACATCGTTAGATTCATTATACCTTTAAAAGAATGTAAAATATTAATAATTAAAAAAAATTGTACTCTAGTGTTATACTTATTGAATAACATAAGCTTTGAATAAATGTGAATTTTATATTCTAGAAGCAATGTGTCTTTGATTATGAAAACAAAATTGGCACATAGATTGGGCATGCCTGAGTAAACATTTTAGGTTTTAGTTCTTACAGATTTATTTTGCATGGTTGATGTGGTAGCCATACAAAAATTGATCTTTGTTGGTTAGTAGCAAAATTGTGTGTATCAAGTATGTTGTGTACAAACTTCAGATACTCTTATCATATCAACTTTTATTCATTCTGATATGCCAATAACTGTAAAAAAAAACCGCAGAAAGTTACTTATGTATCTTGGGTATTAAGATCTTTAATAATAATAAATTTAGTACACAAAATTCAAAAGTACAAATTTCTCCTTCTGCAAGTTGTAAACCTGCTTACAACCACATATTTTGCTGCACATACAGAGAAAAGTACACTTGGTGTATTTACTTCGTTCTTTCATAATCAATTTTTATTTGCAACAGAATAGTTGATGACATGCTGAACTTCTGGAACTTGCATATCAATCATTTTTGTCACTTTATTTTGTCCCCATTCCCCAGGAAATGAAAGCTAAAGCATAGAAAGCACAATCTGTGCCTAGCAGTGAAAAATTTGTTAGGTAGCTCGTTTGGAAAGAAGGATACCTGAATGCTTCTGCATATTGCTGATATGGTCTTGACTATTAGTTCTATCATCCAAGAATAATATAAAATGTTTTGGTATTCCCAGACAGTCATTTATAGCTTTCGATATAGCAGCTGAAGTGTTGTACTGAGATCACTAGTAAAATCACTATGTATTAAAAAAATCATTGCATATTAGCTCTTTGTTAATCTTTCATTTGCATTATTTGAAATATAGTAGGATTCATTTGTTTGCCTTTTCATGTGTGTATATAGGGTAAGACCAGTGACTTCCCTGGGCTGAGCAGATAGTACACCTTTGTGATATGTGCATATAACTTGAATGTTGATTTCAGACATTGTTACTCAACTTTTCCGGGTGTTTTATTTTTCTTTTCATGCTGAATTTTTGTTATAGATCAATATACAGGGGTCATTCCACTTGACTTGATTTCTGCAAGTTGACTTGATGCCCTTCCAATAGTTTAATTATAATACATCTAATGTGCTTGGCAAGCAATGTGAAACTTGAGCCACAGAGCTGGCTGAAATAGTAAGGCATCTCAGATGTATTTTTATGATGTGGAACACATCTTAGTGTATCACATGTATATCTGAGGTACTACAGTTTTCATCGTCTAGTGTCTGATATATTTGGTCATCTATGTTCATTTAAAAATAGCTTAGATGTTCCAAAACACACAAAAATAAAATGTTGCAAATAGATAGCATTGTTAACATCAAATGTATAATATTATTATTTGCATAATCAGCAATTTAATATTTGCATGTTATAATCTACATACAGAAGATGTGTTACATTCAGAGTAACTGCTTATTAAAACAGAAGTATTGAAAAAATTGAAACTGTAACATTCACTAGACATTACATTATGTCAGACAAAGAAGCTCAAAACAGTCATCATTGTTAATATGTAAAACTGCTGCTGTAGTTTCATAGAACAAATTTGCAATGACCCTGTAATAAAAACTGCATTAGAGTATGTCTTAATTGTTTGACAAATTTCATGCTTTTATCATCAAAGACACAAATTGTTTGTAATTTTCACATCTGTTGAACTATTATGAAGTAGTAGTTTATTAAAAATTATATAAGTTACTTTACAGTAACAGAGTAGCTAAGTTGTAAAGTTTCATTGACTTGAAGTGCAAATTTATGCTGTATAATAGCTATAAAGTTCATATTTATCTTGTATGGTAGTAATTCTACACTATTGATTTTGAAGGTGAAACTGATAATGTACAATAGGAATAATACTGCATTGTCTTGTCATCCAGCTTCATATTGTACAATAATAACAACACTTTGTTGATTTGAAGTTTAGATTCATGCTACACAATGATATACTCCATTGACTTGAAGCAGAAATTTGTTACTCTACAATAGTAACTACTCCTTTGACTTAAAGCTCAGCTTTATACTGTGCAGTAATAACTATACCACACTAATGTTGTCAGATTTAGCTTAAATAGCAACACTAGAATAACATGTTACAATAATGATAAACTAAGCACTAGATAACGATTATAAACCAAATAATGTAATAACATTATTCAATAATAATTGTGGACTGAATTCTAGAATAACATGATAGTTATGATAGACTTAATGCTAGGATAACATTTTACAGCACTGATAGATTAAATACAAGGATAGCATGTTACATTGATGACTATAGGTTAAATTATGCCAATCTTACAAGTGATATCTATATGGAATTTGATTAAACCTAATTCATTTTCCAGAATAATAATTAATTGTTTAAGTTGTAAAGAACACAGTTTTCAGTTTTGTTTTTTTAAACAGAAATAAGTTATCAAGACTATCAGAGCAACTACACAAATTCATCATTTAATTTGTTTCATGCAGTCCTGAGACAAATTTTTTTTGAGTAAGCGAATTTTTTCTCATTTGTTTTTCTATTTTGTGTATGACACTGCAACAGAAAATATGTGCCCTTCAGTTATGTTAATTATATATAATTATTTTGATGAGTTATTATTAAAATTTCCAGGAACACTTTCCTGTTATTAATTCACTATATCATGGAACACCGGTAATTTTACAGACAACGAGAACAGATGCTGAAACATAAAATTAACTTTCAAATCTACTTCTTCTATCAACATTCTACTGTATAACAATATCTGAGATTTTACACCATTAAAAAAAAAGTTATTTTGTTTTCTTTGTTCCAGTTTTTATATCATATATAAGTAAGAAAAGCTTCTGATTTGTTTAATATAGGCTTATGAAGTAATACATTTTCTTGGAGTTATGAACTACCTGTAGTTAATAAGCCCTTTAAAACACAAATGGTAACGCCATCAAATCTGACAAAATACTATTGCTAAATGAGTCTACTGAACTCAAATCATGATATTAATAGATGAGTATTATCATTCTAACTGCAAAGTAATTGTCTTTTATGACAGAGAAGACTAAAATACAGAATTATTTTCTGCTTTGACATAGAACTGAATTAGAAAATTTTAGTGGTTGCAAATTATATATGTAAAGAAGTTTGTACACACATAAAAATGTCACATTTTTTTCTTTCTTAAAAAGTTGGTAATTAAATTTCAAATTTTCAGTTATCTGCAACAGCAACAGTTCTAAGTGTTGCCTTATTCATATAATTGTGAAATAAAACATGAAAAATAAACACATAACTGTTTATTTAATGCTCTACATATTACGTGTATGATAACATATGATTTGAAAACTAAAGGAGAAACAAGTTATAAGATTAAACTATAAAAAGTGACAGAAGTTCTTGAGATGAATGTATATACATATTCCTTTATTAAATATAGATGGGGGGATTGATATTGAAAACAATATTGAAAAGTACAAGAACTGAGAAGTACTCTTCTTGATGACGAGAAACCCAATTGAAGTAATAATGTATCTCAGATCGACTGATATAGGTATTAACACTTTTATTGATAAGGAGAAAACAATGTTTTGACCTTTGGTCATCTTCAGGTAAAGAAAGCGTGTTTGAATGTAACCATTTATAGACACATGTCTTACAGACTAGAGTATAAATGGGTATGGGATTGTTGCAGGTGGATCTTAGGTTATAAATTAGTATAGGTATAAAGATGTTTATTTGTATTTGTTTAACAGTCTCATTCAAAGTCTCTCTTTCGTTACCTGAAGATGACCTGGGAAGGTCAAAATATTGTTCTCTCTTTATCAATAAAAGTGAGAAGTACTCATGTAATTTTTTACTTCTTCCTGTGTTCATTCAACCAAACATTTATAGTTCTTACTCCAGCTACATTATACTAAATTTCTAACCTTTCTTTCCATCTTCTTTAATTTGTTTTTGTTAAATATGTTGGTTTAAAGTGAGAGTATTTGCTTCATTACCTTGCGAGATGGAGGATTACATTGTTTTTTACTTTGGGGAGGGATAGCAAATTGTTTAAAGATTCTGTTAGTGACCTTATGACCGTGACCGTGGCCAACAAAGAGATAATGAAGAATATTTCAAGCGTGACTCAAAGCAATGCAGGTTCTCTTTTTCAAGGTTTGTTTCTAGAACACAGATATAGATGGTTTCATCAAGTTTAACTCCTGTGGAACCTTTCAGTTTGACTACTATGTGTGTGTCCCGTCGAAAGATATCAAGAAATGCAAGTATTTTAAAACCTATAAACACAGCCTGAATGGAACATGCAATAACAAACCGAAATAAATATTGATAAGGCTGACGCATTGTTTTAGACCAGTGGAGAAGCCTTTAAATAACATGAACAGTGTTCAGTGCTTAAACATATAAATTAGTTTTCTTTTCTTTAATCCTTTACAGTTTGCTGATCACACTTATATTCACAATAATTTTGGTAATCGAGGTTTCCTCAAGGTTTACAATAAGTGATGATAACATATTTATGAAATAATTTTAATCCCATGAACCAAGCACTCACCAAGCACTCTATTTTCATCTAAGCTATGATATATAAATTGTGGAAATGTCACAATAAAGAATTTTAATAGCAGGACGTTGAGACTGAAGCATTTTTTCATCCAATATATCATAATCAATTTCTTTAACTTTGTGAACCATGGTGGTTCAAAATTTCAGGCAAGAGCTTGTGATATACTGCACGTTGAAACTTCTATTTTAGCTGATCCTCTAAAAGTAAAGTACATACATGTATCAAATGAATAATAAAAGAAAACAAATTTCTGATATTAATATTCAGTGTGAGACTGCTATTTATTTGACTCTTAGAAAATGCAAATAAAAGCTTTAGATTTGATAAGAAAATATATCTATATTTTAGTAAGTTTTTTTTTGTTTTGAATTTCACGCAAAGTGTAAGACAAGAGAAAAGGCAGCTACTCATCACCACCTACCGCCAACTCTTGAGATTCTGTTTTACAAATGAATAGTGGAATTGACCGCCACATTATATTGCCACCACGGTTGAAAGGGCGAGCATGTTTGGTGCGACGGGGATGCGACCCTCGGATTACAAGTCGTATGCCTTAACAAACATAGCCATGCCGGGCCCCTTTATTCTTTTTAATTACATCTCTCATCCGCAAATTTAATTTTTGAAAGAAGGCATTTGTAATGCGCTTTCTCAAATGCTTTCCAAAAATCCAAAGCATTTTCCATTTGTATTGCCTTGGACAAAGTTAATAATATTCTTTAAACATTGGACTAACATTAGCCAACTTCCAGTCTTCTAATACTCTTACACCACGAATTTATTTTAAAGTATGAACTAGCAGTTCACAGATAATAATAAAATAAGACCCGGATGAGACAAGCGTGCAAAACATGCTCTCCCTCCCATCTATGGAGGCGTTACCATGTGACGGTCAATCCCACTTTTCGTTGGTAAAAGAGTAGCCCAAGAGTTGGCGGTGGGTGGTGATGACTAGCTGCCTTCTCTCTAATCTTACACTGCTAAATTAGGAACGGCTAGCGCAGATAGCCCTCGAGTAGCTTTGTGCAAAATTCCAAACACAAATTAAATATTCAAATTTCTTTAAAACTGTAAGATAAAAGTTTTCTGGTCCAAGAAATTTATCAATTTTGAGGTTCTCAGCTTTTTTCTAATAAGTTCAATACTTAATGTGATATCTTTCACATAAGTATTTTTCGAATACATGAAAGATGTAATTGTTTTGTTAGTTTTGAATTTTCGCACAAAGCTACTCGAGAGCTATCTGTGCTAGCCGTCCCTAATTTTGCAGTGTAAAACTAGAGGGAAGGCAGCTAGTCATCACCACCCACCGCCAACTCTTGGGCTACCCAACGAAAAGTGGGATTGATCGTACATTATAACGCCCCAAGGCTGGGAGGGCGAGCATGTTTAGCGCGACTCGGATGCGAACCCGCGACCCTCAGATTACGAGCGCATGCCTTAACGCGCTCGGCCATGCCGGGCCTGGTTCGTGATATCTGTGCCTTCCTTCGTAAAAATTTAAGAGACGATAATTTGTTAATTTACTATATCATAATTTTCCGATAATATCTCTCAACTTTTTTACACTTTCAACTCTTTACATAAATATTTTCTATAAAATAATTTTCTTTCTCCTATACGTATATACCCCAACACAAATGTAAGCATGAAATCTTTAACATTTACAATTTTATTTAGCTCCATCAAATGTACTGATTCGTTCATATTTTATCGTGGTGTAGTTGTTGATTTTGTTTAAATCACATAATTAACAGAATCGCTCTAGGACATGTGGTTTAGTTAATTACATATTTTATTCTTGAAATACTTGAATATAGAAGAATATCATGCTGATATAATAACAGTTAAACAGGGGTAAACAATATAGTTCTTGTTTGATACAAGACCTGCCAGGACACTGTTTACTGCATATCTGTTAAACGCACTCCAAGTAAAGTCACCCCTCATCAATTAAGTACATGATTCATTTTAGCAAATGCTGTTAATGTAGATGTGACTGGAGAGGCAAATCTCTCACGAAAAGCAGCTAGATAAGAAAATGTTGCTTACTATCCAAACTGCAAATATCCAAATTAACAAGTAGTGAATGTAGCAATAAGAAATAGCTCCAAAAGATTGTTAAGCGTCATGATCAGTGTGACTGAAATTTACCACAATTAACATGAGCTAAAAGAGTCATTAGTTGAGAAACCAAGAAATGGAAGGAAGTATTAGCCTCTGCTTTCCACGCAATTGGTTATTGGACAGAAAAAAATCGCATTCATTCATTTTGTTTAGAAGATTTGATGGAATTAATGTTATGCTAAACAAAGAGTCACACAACGAGCAATCTGTGTTCCGTTTACCGTCAGTACTTCTTATTTAGGTCAAATACAAAAGAACACAGCCATCTGTTTTGTATCGATTTAACGTTCCTTTGAATGTTGTCGGGTAAACAACCAGATCATATAATGTTTCTTGTGTGAATGAAATATCAGAGCAGGAGATCAGCATTGGATAATGAAGCAAAATCCACATGCAGTTAACTTGAATCAAACAACGATGAATATGAAAATGTGATTGACGCAAAAAAGTTTTATCTCCTCTGCTGGACTTTAAATAGGGCTCAATAAAGCTATATCTAAAGGCCTTAGGTAAATATGACGACAGTTTGAGGTACAAGTGTGAACAATTTCCAGCTCTTTCGAAAGCGAAATATAAAGGTTTGATCCTTTTTGGGCTTCAGATAAGAACATTGAACTCGATTGAACAGTTCCAAAAGTGTAAGGGTTTTACAGTTTCAGATTCATTTTAATTCCTGTGTTTGTTTCTGTGTAGTGTTATTGGGATTTGTAGAACAACCTTGTGTGTAAAAATCAACAATACTTGTTTGACGACTGTGCTTGAAGATTAACGAAATTTGTTTAAACCGATTGACTCCTATAAAAAGTGTGATTGTTCGAGATTGGCTAGATTCAGTCTCGGCGGCTGTAGCTATGATTAATGCCTACTCATCATAAAACTACAGAATTGGACCAGGAACGTTTATAAATTTCAAACATTACAATAACGAGACATTATCAACTCAAAATTAAATTACTCGTGGTGGATTTGGATCGTCGATAAATTTTCAGTACTAGACCGGGTATAAGACTCAGTATTGTTTGTAAATTTGTAAAACTCTTGTATATAAAGCATCATTTGTAATAACTTAGTAATAACTGTTTTTGTTTTGAATTAAGCAGAAAGCTACACAATGGGCTATCTGTGCTCTGCCCACCACGGGTATCGAAATCCCAGTGGCGTAGCAACTGTTTATGCCGCCCGGGGCGGTCGTAAGATTTGTCCCCTCCCCGCTGGCCGTTGATACTCCGTTAACCTTCAAATTTCCAGAAAGTCCTCAAAATATTTATTTTCATGGAATTACAATCAAGGATCTAATTTTAGATTGCTGTTATTAGTCCCAGACTTTCATCTTATTACAGTACTCGTATACATATACAGTCGTCATCAAAGAAAACCAAAGATTTTTCAAAACAAAAACGTATAATTCAAATCATAAAAAAATTGTTAAATTAAATTAACTAGCTACGCAAACAAATATAATAAACTTTCAACCCATTTAAAAAACTAGTTTTAAAAAATTTAAAATAAATTTATTTTTAATTTGCAAATATTATTAAAAAATATTTTTTGTAAGAGAACTGCTGAAGGCATCAAGTAGGTTGAAAATTTACAAACAAACTTTTCGCGCTTTTATTTTCGGCAAAGTTATTAATAACACTATCAAAATTTAGTCCATCGGCAAGTTCCCTCTCTATGGAGAGAACTGCCAAGTCTGTAAGCCTTGTCTGGCTCATTGCTGATTTAATGTAGTTCTTTGTGAGCTTCAGTTTCGAGAAAGAGCGCTCACAGCTGGTAACGCTAATAGCTCGGGTAAGGAAGATGCGTAGCAAGATCACAATATTAGGAACGGAATCCCCAAGGTGGTATCTCTGCATGAAGCTCAAAAGTTCAAAGGGTCTATTGATTTTGTCGTTTCCTGAAACTTCCACAAAATACTTCAATCTCTTTCTTTCGGCAAAGAATTCCTCTTTTTCTATATCTTCATCAACTTCGCCAAGCTGACAATCATAGTTATCATCAAGCAGATTTGACGGTACAAGAAAAACGTATTTACTTGCAAGATCATGAACTTGTTGAAATCTGCAAGATATTTCTTCAGTCAACCTGTCTATGACAGACAGCATTTCCCGTCTCAACTCAGTAATAAACCCCAGCACTGCATCAGTCAATCCTTCACCATCCATTCGTTTCTTTTTGTGGACTCGACGCTCCATGCTTATCCCCATTTCAGAGAAGAGTTTTTTTTGACTCGTCTATTCCAGTGTCCATCATCTTTTCTCTATTATGAAGAAGCCAATCTCTCAGCGCTGTGAGCTTGACAGAACTTTGTTGCAGATCCAGCCCTTTTGTTTGAAGATACTTTTGGGCATCATTAATTTCTGGGAGAACAGTTTTCCAAAGGCTCAGAAATAAAAGAAACGTAAACGACTGTACCGAGTCGAGAATTAAAGATGCATCTGATCTTGAGACTGCATTTTCTCCTTCTCCTGTGAGCTGTTCCAGGGCGATGACAACTTTTGATAATTTCTTCATTACAACATTTACTGCGTCTGCTCGACTACTCCATTTAGTTTGCACAGCCCGCTTGATACTGAGACAGGTCACCTGAATCAAGACGTCCCAGCGATGAGTAGATGCAGAAAAGAACGAGAATAACCGGTCCAGTGTGCCAAAAAAATGTAACAAAGTGAACCGCCACAGAAGCTGCATATACACAAGCCAGATTTAGTGAATGGTTTGTGCATGGCACAAATAGAGCTTTTGGGTTAATTTCGGAGATGCGCTTCTGCACACCAGATCGGTGGCCTGACATAACAGCAACATTGTCAAATGCCTGGCCACGGAAGTCACCAATCTGAATCCCATCGTTCTCCAATTCTTTCAAAATCACTCTAGAAATTTCCTCCGCGCTTTTGCCCTTTGTCTCGATGAACCGGAGAAACAACTCCTCCATTTTCACTTCATTTTCGTCCATTTTTACGTAGCACAACACCTCGCTCATCTGGTCCTTATGGGATACATCAGGAGTGTTATAAAAAATTATGCAAAAATACTTGCTTTCCTTTATCTGGTCGATGATTTTCTTTCTCACCTGCTTTGCCAAAATGCTCACAAATTCATTTTGAATTTCTGGTGACAAATAAGAAGTGGCGATTTTTTTTCCCAGCTTAACTTTCACCAAATGTTCACGGAGCACAGGGTCATACTTGACCAACAAATTTACCAATTCTAAAAAATGTCCTTTGTTTTTCTGACCTCTTTCATCATCATGGATGTCTTCCCGGTGACCTTGTAGTGCCAGGCTCTGCTTGGCGAAAAACCTCACGATGTACAGTAATCTAGCTAGGATTTCTCGCCACTTCTTAGTTTCTTTCTTAATAAGTTCTTGCTCTACTTTGTCAATAACCTTTCCTTCAGCAAGTCGTATCTCTAGCTCCTTCCAGTTGAGGAACGCCTGAGCATGCGATGTGCTAGCTTCGTGTTCATATACTTTTGGATTTAATTTCCACCAATTCATGAAACCCGCATCACCAGAAAAACTCGACAATCCAGTTGAAAACAGTCTGCAACAGAAGCAAAACAAGGCATCTCTAAAAGGAGAATACACCATCCATGTTCGTAAACTTTTCTCTCCGTTTCGCAAATCCCTAAAGAACCAGTTTTTTGTTAGCTTTCTAACGTCCCCTTTTGTTTTCGATCCTGGTCGCGCTACTTCCTTGAATTCCTGATCGATGTGCTGCACAGCAGCAGATCCCTGTCGGACAAGCATAGCGCGAATTTCATTGTCAATCTCAACAGGCCACATACCAACATCTGTAAAATTATTTGCTGTGTCTGTTTTCGCGCCAACTAGTGATTTCTTTTCCAATTCTTCAACTTCACGCGCGTCATCATCATTGACAGTTTTCGCTGCATCAACGCTGTCAATATCGTCTTCCGCAGTGCGATTATCAAAGTTAGCAATATCAAGTTTATCTTTGGTCTCGGCATGATTTTCGTCTTTCTTTTCCGCCACTTCGGCCATAGAAGTCCTTTTGATGAATTTCAATAGCGCGACTTTACTCTTTTTTGCCTCCTCTTCTTTTGCTTTTCGCTTTTTAAGGAATGCCGCGCCGCTCTCCTTCATTCTCTTCATTACGGTACCTTCTTTGAAAATTTACGCAAATATTCTGAAAAAATAAAAATACCAAAATGATGAATGCTTTAAGACTGCTCATGAATAAAATATAAAATCTGGGCTTGGTATAGAACAATTATTTATTATTCCACGAAACTTTACAAGAAATTATTCTTTGATATAAAACAGGAGTATTCAACTTAAAATATTTATTTTCATTGGACATAAAACTGATGCTACAGTTGAAAAATCCGTTTAAAAACAGTATTACACACATTAAACATAAAAACATATTATGACCTTAAAAACTCATTTTGGTATAAAATTTCAGATTTTTTGTTAACTTTTTATTATTTTATTTTTTTTCTATTTTTACCCCCTCAAAATGCCGGCCCCCTGCCTTTGCTTCGTCACTGCGAAATCCGGATTTTAGCGTGTAAGTCCGAAGACACACTGCTGAGTCACTGGGGGACCTAACTAATAACCGTTATTATAAATTGTAATGGTTTTTAAGTTTCTAAAATAAAGCATATTTGTGTTGAAAAGAAACTTCTGTGAAGCAATCTTGTTGACAAATACGACATATTTGATACATAATACCATTTAATTAACTACTAAATCCAAAGTTATATTTTTGGATATTTGAAATAGTAATACGTTAACATACATGATATAATTACAAGGATACTCGTTCAAAACAAATAATAACAGGTAACGTAATAAACTTGAAACTTCTGTGCAAGTTCAGAATCAAAGACAGAATCGTAATAAATTCAAATTCAAATTTACATTTATCAGTGACAACAAGATTTGATCATGTCTGATTATCAAGTTTTTCTTGAAGAAGCCTCCCTCGAACATGT
The DNA here is from genome assembly GCA_011833715.1 of Carcinoscorpius rotundicauda. Lineage (NCBI taxonomy): Eukaryota > Metazoa > Arthropoda > Merostomata > Xiphosura > Limulidae > Carcinoscorpius > Carcinoscorpius rotundicauda. The sequence continues at coordinate 122,672,147 of CM022393.1, read as the reverse complement.
AGAAAAAATATAACAAAAATTAATTGCTTGAAATTGTCGAAAATTTAGAATTAGAGGTTGAAAAATCAATAAGAAAAAAATAAACTAAAATGTGTATTAATGAAATATTAGTCACGATAATTTGTTGTCTGAGGAAACATTGGAGGAATACTTATTGCTGAGTAATAAAGATAAACTAGAAATCCCGTTTAAAGTGAAACAAATCGAGATCGAACAAGCACGCATCGAGGCCTAAAGGGAGAAAGAGCAAGCCCGTATCGAAGTGGAGAGAGAAACAAGCCTGTATCAAAGCCAAGAAAAAGTAAGTGAATTTCGAGGCAGAAAAAGAAATTAGGTTGAAAAAAATAGAAATTAGATTCTAATTCGATCGACCAAGATAAAATGTCAACTTAACTGAATCGATATATTTAGGTACCACCATTTAACGGAGATTAAATTGGTAAATATATCTTATATTTTGAGACAGTTGTTCAAATCATTGAATGGCCCACAGAAAAGTGAATATAATTATTATAAAGTACTTTGACTGGTAAAGCACAAGAAGCTTATGCCCCTTTCCCTTTCTGACCAAACTACACCAATTATGATAAGGTTAAAGTAGCTATCCTTAAAACATAAGAGTTGGTACAGGAGGCTTGTCGCCAAAAGTTTCAAGGTCATTGCTACCAAGAATAACAAACGTATATGGAATTGCTTGCAATAAAAGAGGTTAATTTTTATAGATAATGAAATTCTATGCATAATGGCAACAGTTTCGACAAATTAAGACAATTATTTCTAACTGAAGAATTTAAACGTTGAACAAGTCAAAACGTATTTGGAAGAAAATGAAGTTCGAACACTGCAGGAAGCAGTGTCGTTTTCGAGGATTACACTTTAACTCAAAAAATCACTTTCATAAAAAATTCTTGCCATCTCAGCAAAAACCAGTTTCTGTCCAATCCACCAAAGTTTAGGATTCTTCTAAAACATACGATTTGAAATCTTCAGACAACCATAAGTCTTTTACGAAACCATCAAAGCTTGTCAGTTATATCTATGAAAAGCCAAATCATGTGATGTCTCATTGTAGGAGTTTCAAAAAGAAAAAAAAGGCAACATCCAGTACATTTGTGTCCACTTATGGACATAGTTTCACCAATTCACCATATTTTCTTGATTAAAAGGCTGATGTAGTTAGGGAAGGTTTTAGACACTGAATCTGTGTCTTTGACAAATCATACTGCTAATTTCATACTTGTACAAATTTTATGTGATGCTGGGACAGCTCAGTCATTGTTGTTGAAGGTGTATCGCCTTTTAATTCTTGTTCTACTACTTTTAATTCTATTACGGATCAGAATATTGAGGGTGGTTTTCTTAATGTTTCTCTTTATAACATTTGTTTCACATCAGATATAGTTTCGGAACCATTTGTGGTTCCAGTCAGACCTACTCTGCTAAATCAGAGTGTATCATTATTGTTGGAAATTAAGCCAAAAATAAATCTCGCACATTTGTTCAGAGGACAACATTGTAGATTTGTTACAGAAATGTTTTGGGTCTGATATGAATTTAGTGAATTATCCGACTGGCAAGTATTTCAATGTCAATGTTAAACGTGAAGGATCTGGTTCACAAAGTGAAGTTCCATTTGTCAAAAGCAAATTGATCGAAAAGTAAGAAAAATGATCCATAGATCTCTTCACTATTGAAATATACACTCCCAAAATATAAACTGGATAAAGTTCCAAATTGTTACTTTGGCAAAAATGATGTACTCGTGAAAACAGTCTACCAATTGTAGTAGCTTCAGAGGACAGGTCTATAGTTCATCAAATAGTTGTTTCAAAAGCGTATTATTCACAAATATTGAAAGTTTCCCATTGCCTTCTCGTTGGAGGTCATTCAAGTGTGATTAAGACATACGACATTTCTTTTATCAAAAATTAGGCTAGATCTTTCTTACTTCTCTAAGACTTGTCACACATTTCAGTTGGTTAGAAAACCTAATAAAAATTATATTACTCTTTTAAATCCTATTCCACCTTTCAATGAATGCCTAAGTAGTTAAAATGATGGCTGTGTTAAGCCAATATGATAACATTTGTGTTGAAGCACTTTTATGTGTGGTGTGGTTTTATTATTATTATAAGGTTATTATTATTGTGTTACGTACTGTAATGACTTCGAAATTGTGTAATTCTTTGAAAATGTATTGTGTTGTAATAACTATATGTATATATCTTTGTATAGATGTAGTAGTTAAAAAAGTCTAACGCCTATTTTAATTTTCTAAAGAGGGAGTTCGAAGAGATATACTGTCTAACATTTGCATTTGTGCCTACACTTGTTTCTATATAGCTTTCGTTTCTGCATCTTACACGTATTCTTGACTGTATTGCGCAAGTCTTACCTGTTCACGAGATTTGTAGAACGTTCTTCATTGTAAAAATTAACAATACTTGTTTGACAACTGTGCTAGATCATTATCGAAATTTCTACGAACTCCTCGCGATTATCATAAGAAGCGGTTAACCGAGAGACGAGAAGAATATCATTGGACAGCTAAGCCAGTGTGCTATTGTCTTCGCAAGCTATTGGTGTAATCAACACATATTAATAAGAAAACAACAGAACTGGAGTGGAAACGTTTATACATTTTGAATATTACTTTGGATGTTTTTATTTTTACGAGGACACCAAGTATCTTCATTGGTGAATAGTGAACTTGTTAGCGGTGTAAGCTCACTCAAGAAATGACAATATAAACTCAGAATGTATTTGCTCGTCGTAGACTTGGATTTATAAAGTATTTAGTTCTAGACAGGAAAGTATGTTTTGTCTTATAGCGAAGCCACAACGGGCTATCTACTGTATCCACTGAGGCAAATCTAACCCATGATATAAGGATTGTAATTCCAAATACTTATTGATGTTCAGCGGGGGACAAGACCACATATAAGACTCGATAAAGTTTGTTAGTTTGTAAAACTCTTATATATAGCTCATGCTTTGTAATAATTATAAGTATAACTGGTATTGTGTCTTATGCTTGTATATTAAAATATATTTGTGTTAAAAAAGGAAATTGTATGTATCAATCTTGTTTTCAACTGTCATCAATTTGATATATATTAATATTTAATAAACTTTTAAATTCAAGTTCAAATTTCCGGTTATTTCAAATAATAATACGCTGTTTACAAATTTTGGGAAACAACAAGGATCCAAATTAAAACAAATGTTCAAAACATGTTCGATAAATTCAAAGAGTTGAATTGTAATATGAGCTTGAATGTTAATTTCTTACACTTATATATTGTCTCTTTCCCTGAAACTCTTGGTGTCGTCAGCGACGAACAAAGGAAAATATTTTATCAGTACATCAAAAATGGAGATATCACGGAAGGAGGATCATCATGGAAATGACTGATTTCTGCTGATGGTCATTGAAACAAGATGCTCAAAATGCAATACATAAAAGTAAGACCACAACCTGTAAATTTGAGAATAAACGACGTAAATTCACAAAAAGGTCAGGATGAATGAGAGTGCACATTCGTTAGGCGTAAATATTTTCCCTTTATTTTCAATTTGATTTTATTTTTAAAAAAATATTAATAATAAAAAAATGTTCATTGTAGTAACCGAAATAATAATTCCATCTATGTAAGTGTTTGTTCACATCTTGATTTGTAAACAGATCTTTATGCAATAGAATAAAGTGATTATTATTTTCATAATCTGCTGAATTATAGAAAACCTATTATGAAAACCGTAACAACTTTTATAAAGTTCAAATTGCAAGCCTGTATAATTAATTACACAGATTATATGATAGTCACTGAGGCTTCAGACGGTATTAAAATTTTTATTAACGAAAAGCAAAGAACAATTTTTCTACCTTTTAAGGTCATCTTGGTTAACAAAGCCATCTTGAGATATATTTTTACTTCAAGTGGGTTTCTCGTCATCATGAAACTGAGACTTTGCCAATCGGGAACAATTTCTGAGATAGAAAATAGAACTGATATAGTTCCCAATGACAGGGAAACTTCTGATGTGTCACCTAATTACAAACAGTGATCCATCCAGTGTTTATAAACTGAGCACCAAACAACACAATGGCCAGTCTGTGCTCTGCCTACCACAATATCGAAACCTGAATTCTATCCTATGATTCAGGTATATGCTTGATTTTCACATAAAGCGTTGGTTAAGTACTCATTAGGTACCTGTTGTTTTAAACATTCACACAAGATATAATATTTATCTTCCCATATGAGTGTGGCTAACCACACTTTTAAAACATACACAGTAAACTTTACAATTGGCCAGTTAGGTTGTTCCAAGATTGGAAATACCATAAATCCATTTTCCATCTGATTTTCAATCCAAATTAAAATACATCCAGAATAATAGAATATTGATGTAAGTATCGTCGAAATGCCATGGTTTTAATCTTTTTCTTACAAGTACAATCCCCTCATCCTTTCCCTCACAAGATCTTAACTGGTATGAGTAGAAGGCTACCATTAGATGTTATCCATCGTACGTTTTCGTATTTATACAAGTCTGATGATAAGTTTAAAAGTGGTTTTAACCGGTTTTTCGAGAGTAATAGTAGGTCTGACTCGGCTGCTGGATTAAAGGCAGAGACAAGACATTAGGTCTTTAAATTTTTTCCACTGAAGTCTAGCATTTACAATCTGAGAGCTTGTGTTATAAATTTAACTTTTACCTAACTGAAATATTTTTCTCAGATATAAAAGTTTCAAACTGCACCAGACTTGAAATAATTTGTCAATAATTAATTTTTTTAAATATTTTTCGTGTCTTTTCGAATCATTTTTACATCGGAAGGAAAAACAAAATGAACATATATAATAAGAGATTTAAAGAAAATTTGACATTACCAAGTAAATCACATGAAGTATTACGACTTTAACTAGATGTTTTGTTGTTACTTACTTTTTATATGAAGATTAGTTTATTATAATTGTTATAAAAAACACTACATACTGAATTATTCTGTTTCATGCATATGTTTAAACTAAATATAAATTATTATCATTATGCTTTTCGATTCCATGAAGGAACATAGGGCCGCAATCACTTGTGGATTCATTGACAGGCTGTTTTTTTAAGTGAGTAGATTGTTAGCCTACTGCACAACCCCCGACCAGGAGGATAAACCTTAGCTGTTCCTAATTTTACAGTATTAGACTAGAGGGAAGGCACCTAGTCATAACCACCAACCGCCAACTCTTGGGCTACTCTTTTACCAACGAATAATGGGATTGACCGTAATATTATAACGCCACCACGGCTAAAAGGGCGAGCATGTTTCGTGCGATTGTGATGCGAACCCGCGACTCTCAGATTACGAGTCGCACGCCTTACGCGCATAGCTATGCCGGACCCAGTGTATAAATATGCTACTATTATCAACAACGCTTTGGAACTGCAACTGTAATAATTAAAAACAGATAGTAATTAAAGTCCGATATGGGTTTGCGGTAAATTTACGAGCTTTCAACACTAAAATCCAAGATATTTATTGTTAAATATATAGCATTATTCTACTTCCTTACTTTTTACGGATTCGTCGTCAACATAAAGAAAACAAATTGATTTGATCGAAAATCGTCAATTAAAGCGAGTAATTCCATACTGAGTACTGTTGCTCATACTGTCTTCAAATTCACAACAGGGATTGCAGTTAAACATACAATCTTTCATTTCCAATTCTGAGTGGTATTAAATATACCTTCGCCCTCCAGTGGCATATCAGTACATCTTCGAATTCACACCACTAGAAACCGAGCATTGATAATCGCGGTAGGCAGAGAACAGAGAGCCCATTGTGTAGCTTTGTGGTAAATCTAATAAGGCAAGCTTTCAAAGCCGGACAAAGGAAACGTCATTAGCGAAAAAAGTCAACGAAAAGCAACCCATATAACTTACGGTAACTTAATGGAGAAATTGTTTAATCTGGCTAAATTTGCTAAATTTCAGACCGCTCGCAAAGAAACTTTGCCAAACTGAGTGAAGGCACATTCCAAGACGTAAAGAAAAAAATAGAAATAACAGTGACGTCCAGAAAACCCACTTATAGAGAAATATATATATGTGAAAACGGCTCGTTTAGGTTGAGAAAATATTTTACGAAGAGGAGCGAACAACGTTTTGACCTTCTTCGATCATCGTCAGATTCACAAAGAAAGAAAGAGGTAACTGACCGGAAGCTGACCACATGTTTTGAATGAATTGTGTAACTGAGTGTCGGAATGTTGAGGGCGTTGTCAGATGTTTGAATATATAATTTAATATTATTTATTTTATTATTTTTAGTATAGGTATAAAGGCGTTCCTTTATATTGGTTTATTTTGGGTTTAAGTTGTTGTATAAGTGAGGCTTCTTTAATTTTGTTTCTTTATTTAGTATCTGAGTGTTTTCTATGGTTATGTTGTGTTTATTTCATTTGCAGTGTTCGAAAACGTGTGAAAGTGACTTTGTGTTCTTTGAATCTGGTTTCCATTTTTCCATTTGTTTCTCCAATATAGAAGTTGTGGCAGTTATCACATTGTATTTTATAGATAATGTTGGTGTGGTGTTTGTTAGTGTAGTTTTTTACATAGAATAGACCTTAGTTTTGTGCCTGGTTTTTGAATAAATTTGGTATTAACTGGAATGTCATATTTTGTTACAAGTTTTTGCCAAATGTTGGTGATTTGTTTGCTGATCTCGAGAATATATGGTATGCAGCAGTATATGGTTTTGTGATTTTTTATTCGTGAGATATATTGACTTTTGTTCGTATAATATCAATTTAAGCATCCCACATAAATCTCCAACGTCTAATGTGCTAATCTGATTTAGAAAGGTGGCTTAGAGTGGTTATATATAAACCTTTCGAATAGTAAGGTTGCACAAATAAATGTTACTTTATCCCAATATTTTGCAGAAAAATCTGAATATTATCTTAAAGAAAACAATGCTCCCATGTGGCACAGTGCTATTTCTGCGGATTTATGCTACTTGAAACCATATTTTGATTCCCGTGGTAGGCATAGCACAAATATATGCTTCTCTACTTTTGTATATAAAAGGAACAAAAAAATAAATAAAATCCTTTAATGTAGATAACGTTTAACGAAACTGGGAAAATGATATATAATCCTATTAGATAATAGGAAGCATTTATTAAAAATTTGAGAATCGCGAATTTAATTATTAGTAATTTAAAAATAAAAACAAAGAAACAGTATTTATAATTACAAGAGAAATACATATACATAAGAGTAAACAAAAACACAGCAGAAAATGAAATAATTTGAAACAAATGAATAATTTAGAGTTAGTTTTAATCAAGTGAAGAGTGTTCATGCATAATGTTTCTTTATTAAGCAGTTCAGTATCATGTTTGAGTGTTGAAAGAAGTTTAGAGACAGGAGAAAAACCGTATCTTTCATTTTTCGTATTGTGCTGATAAATAGCGCAGTTGGAAGGGCTTATAGCCATCATTCCAGTTTCAACATATATTCCAGTGTGTTCACAGTTATTGCTTACAAATTGCAAACAATGACCAAACGTTATATGTAGAGGAAAAAATGTTTTCACTGTGATAATCAATTTCATTGTAACTTTCAGATCAATTTCAAGATAGTAAGTGTTACATAATTTGAAACCATTTTGTCATTGGGGAGCATTGTTTCCAAAAGCAGGTGCAGAAGGAAAGTTTAAATACAATGGGTAACTTGGATAGTTTAACAAATAAATTAGTTGAGAAAAAAGAAAGTAATTTTATCCAGGATATGTAAAGTTGTACGTATATTATTTCTATGGCATGATTTAAAGTGAATTATCTATACCAAACGGCAAGTTTAACAATTTTAAGTATCATTAAATTAAATGTTGATAAAATAAGATGTGATAATCTCATACAATACTGTTTGTTTCTTTTGAAATTTCGCACAAAGCTACTCGAGGGCTATCTGTGCTAGCCGTCCCTAATTTAGCAGTGTAAGACTAGAGGAAAGGCACCACCCACCGCCAACTCTCGGGCTACTCTTTTACCAACGAAAAGTGGGATTGACCGTCACATTACACACCACCACGGCTGGGAGGGCGAGAATGTTTAGCGCGACGCGGGCGCGAACCCGCGAACCTCGGACTACGAGCGCACGCCTTAACGCTCTCGGCCATGGAAGTACTTGTACTGACAAACTCTTCTTCATAAACATCGATGACGTTATTAGGACGATGCACTCTTGGTATAAATAACTATGTGAGTAAATTGACACAAGTTCAAGACAGTATCGATCTTCCTTGGAATACCGATAATACTTGTGCGATGATATACTTGTGGGTGTTAGAAAAGTATATTACGTTTAAATGTGCATAATGTTTTGAAAGGAACATGTGATGTTTTATTCAAAGTATGTAATGAGGAAAAGTCATACACTAGTAAAATCAAAGTCTTACTCTGTACGTGTAACCGTTAGAAATCTTCCAGAATAATTTCTCTTGACGTCAGTCTGCATTAATTGTTCAACATTTGTAACTAAATTTCTGGATTGCACAATGTGTGAAAGTCCACTTTTGTAATTTGTAAATTTCTGGATTGCAATATGTGCAATTTTGCACATTCTGAAAGTTCTGATATTTTACTTATTGTCTCTAAAATCTGTGTATTGGTTACATCAATAACTCTCAAGCGTTCCCTTTAATTACTTGTTAAAAACAATTGTAAAATTATCATTTTTCTTATAGAACAGTGTTCTAAAGCACACTGTGTGAAAAAAGCTATGAAAAATTCAGAAATGTATTCCACAGTGTACGAGTTTTGTGCAGTTTACCACAAGTCAATGACGATGTGAAAAATGTACAAATATAGTGAGTCAATCTTTTATTTTTGTTTATAGGTAATGAATTTTTACAAAGTGAAATCTAAGCATTAGTGACTTGCACTGTCGGATTATATTTATTTTAAATCCGAGTATGAAAGTTCTGATATTTTAGTTATTGTCTTGGTGATCTGTGTGTTGGTTGCATCAATAATTCTACATTTACAGCGTATTTCTTTAAATGCTACGGTGATAACAGTCGTTAGCTATGTGTGAAAGTCCACTTTTGTAAATGATTTTGTGGTCAATTACTAAAAGCGTTATTGCATGATAAACGTTTTACTGACGATATAAGATGTTGAATAAAGTGAAGTTGTAATTATTGTATGATATTGTTTCTTAGTACAATTTATGCATGCAGAACGTATTCTGTGCGTAGCTAAAGATATATATTGGTGAAAAAATTACGTAAAATGTTGTTTTTGATATTTTTTATATCACTAAAAATTTTTAAACACTTGGTTGATAATCAAAATAATAAGTTTTGATTAAGGTATTGTCCTTTTAGGATATGCTCATTTGAAATTACATGAGACATTAGAAAATGTGTTTGTTTTGTATTATGATACCAATAGTGCTGTCTGCATTTATGATGCATGAATTAATCCATCTTCTTGTATATTTTACAGACGAGCTTGATCGGCACTATATAACGTCATGGCTCAGTTGTGGTTCAAAAACTATAGTTATTTATACAATCAAGGAAAATAAGTGAAAATTAAAATTTAAATTTTTGAAATATATCATAACTGATAAAATCAGTCTTTCTCCAACCACTATAACATTGAGCAACGATATGAAGATTTGCAAAAATATAAAGACCCAAATTATTTACGATGAGAGATAAAATTATAATCCAGCTTATACTAAACGAAACATTCTTCCATATGGGTCTGCTTTTTTTGGCATCTCGTGGAACGAACTCCTTACCATGGTCTGTGAAACCAAATGTAGGTTTGTGGAGGGCTTTGAGGGAGGGTTCCAAGTGTATTCAAATATGATCCATATAAGGTAAGTCCCATTACAATTTTTTTCATTGGAGTTTGAGATGGATAGCTGTCTATTAGAGATGTTTGATGTGAGGTATAACAGGAAGTGGTAAGTCACAGATTGTAAATAAAGACTTAAATTATCATTGTGAAGTAATTTATCTTTTTCTTGAAAACATTGTATGGTTTCACTGTGAATTTTATCTTTTGTACACAAAATTAATGCACAACATTCCAGCATTTAATTTGTTAAAGACTTACCTGAAAGGGTTCATGACAACTTACAATGTGGAAAGCCAACTCTTTTTAGCTTTGACAATCATACGAGTGAAAACGGTGAGCAAAAACGAGTGTCTCAAATTCTTACACGTGGAAGTCACAATGTGATTTTGTTGGTGTTTGACATTGTACATAATCTATTTCATCAGGGTAGTGAAAGCGTATCAGGGTATTTTCAATTTATTATATTATTAGCAAATTTAAGCAATTTATTGACTGTTCTTTTATCTATGGACTGATATAAATAAATTAGAGCAGAGGTTTCAGAACTAAGACTTATAGTATACTACTTGTGACATTACTGTAGTTTGACGGAAGTCAAATTGTAAAAATCTATTGCTTTTTGTTCTCCAGTCAATCTTCTTCAAAATTGTTAACTTGTCCCTCACACTCACAGAGACAACTTTTTCCAAGCCTTTATGTTGCCCCTTGTCAAATGATTCCCGGAAATACGCTAAATATATATTCTAACTCTCATCTGTATAAACAGTAACCCTATTAAAGAATGTCAAAAGATTTATTAGGCAAAATTTTCTGTTTTAAGCATTATTAAGGATTTTTTTATTCGCTGGACAACGTTTATTTCTAAACACCACCAAGATATAAATATAAAGGTAAAGGAACAATATTAGGTTTATTCAATGACATAAAAATATGAAAAATGTGCCTTTAGAGCCCTGGAAGCTCTTGACTCTTCAATTAATTTTTATGCACTCTCCTGCTTTTCCGAATTAATATTCTGTATTTTGATATGTATGTAATGGGACATATCGAATAGTAAGAGGTCTTCCATTGGAAAAGAGTATAATAGAAAGTATATACTTTTGAGAAACCTGTATGATATTGAACAAAAAATATGATACTAAAACTGTGTGTCGTTGAAAGTCAGTATGACAAAGATCAGAAATCTAAAAAATTTAGTTTAGATAACTGAATACATTTTCAGTGCAAAACAGATTGAAATTATGATAATTAAATCAAAAGTTAAAGCAGAGAGAAATAACCTCAAATCACTTTTATGAGTATGAACATTTTGCAGATTCAGCAGTAAAATAATGGTATAAGAGAAAGGTTTAAAAATTGCTTCTCTAAGCTGTTATTCATGATCAAAGCAATAAACTCACTCATGTATATTTATATATATACATATAAAAGTAAATAAAAACGTTTGAAATAGGAAGTAAATACATGGATAATTATTATCAATCCAACAAAAACAATATAAAGAAGATAATAGGTATGACATTTGCGTCACGTCGGCACAATAATATACACAAGAATTAACGTATTCTAACATATATCTATATATGTATATATATATATATTACAATTTATTTTATTCTACTATTGTACGTTAAAATTCTATTTTAATGTGTGTCTGAGTTATTTCATAGGCATGATGTGAATAGCATCCTTTAACCAAGTTAATTATGAACTACTTAGTCCCAATGAAACAGGCTTTGGATATTATAGGAGTGATTTTGTGAAGGAAAAGATGTTTTTTTAATTTCGCATCAAGCTACTCGAGTGCTATCTGTGTTCGCCCTCCGTAATTTATCAGTGTAAGACAAGAGGGAAGGCAGCTAGTCATAACCACCCAACGCTAACTCTTGGGCTACTCTTTTACAAACGAATAGTGGGATTGATTGTCACTTATAACGCCCCCACGGCTGAAAGGGCGAGCATGTTTTGCGACTGGGATTCGAACCCGCAACCCTCGGATTACAAGTTGAACGCCTTAACACGCTCGGCCATACCGAGCCAAAGGAAAAGAGAACAAATAATTACTCAAGACAACAAAATCAGAATATGCATGTTTCAACAAAAAAGTGAACAACATAAACATTTACAAAGTATTGTTCATATCTATCTTTTCGGTGGCGTCACACATAAATCAAACAGAAAATAGGAAGATATTGCAACACAGCTACTTATTAAACCTATCACCGATACACTGCACCACAATAAAGGATAAGCATAATGCCAAAAAACATCGATGAATAAAACATATTTTAGTAATGGAATGTTTTCTGCGTTTTTACGATCATGTCGTTGTAATTTCTATTTTGTCATAAAAAGCTGCCGAAAAACTAGTCGCTTGAAGCTAAGCAAACGTTTTAATATCCCTCAAAAAGGGCGAGCCAGCAAATGAACCACAAATCTATAAGCCCGGCATGGCCAGATGGGTTAAGGAGTTCGTCTCGTAATCTGATGTTCGCGGGTTCGAAAATCCCCGTCGCACCAAACACGCTAGCTCTTTCAGCTGTTGGAACGTTGTAATGTGACGATAATTCCCACTATTCATTGGTAAAATCGTCCAAGAGTTAACGGATGGTGTTGATGACTAGCTGCACTCCCTCTGGTCATACACTGTAAAATTAAGGACGGCTAACGTAGAGAACCATCGAGTAGCTTTGCGCGAAATCCAAAACAAAATATCTTTGTGAAATATACATTTTATGTGCAGCAAGATACTTATGAAAATTAAACACTCAATGTCTAAGCATATGCAATTGTTTACAATTAAAAACATGCACTTAAATTTTGATATATTTATGATGTACCAGCTTTTCTAAATGTTCTTTTACAGCTAACTTCGCTACTTGACTATCAAAAGTGGATCTTGTAATAGAGAAATAAAGCTGCCTCACTTCAGCAACAAATGTGACGTCACGTATAAAATGGAAGATCAGGAGAGGTGGGTGATCATATCATCTCAAAGATTACGAGTTAAAAGTTTCAAATTTTGTGTGTGTGGCGTCTTAAACATGTTTTAGAAAGGTCTACTTTCTATAGTTAATCACTATCATGACCATATGCTTTGAACAAATGTACTGTCATAGTACAAGTCATTAATGTCTGGATTTCATTACATCTCAATTCACGTTATTTACTTTTTTTTTACAGACACACACTGATAAAGGTAAACTTGTCAATGCAATAAGAAATCGTCTACCGTTCAATGTGAGGTATGTTTTTGAAACTTATGTATGATTCTCATAACTGAACTATTTTTCCTTTACAAATTATATTTAGAAATATTCTCTGTATTTTACTTTATCTGCTAAACATTCTCAACGAAAGGAAGACAAGTTATCATTGAAACTTCTGAAAGTGTCTAAAAGTATTACACAGTACCTTCTAGTTACAGTATTTTTTTAATTTTAAAACACACAGTGACTGGCAAGTATTTTGGAAACATTAAAATTTCATACTTGAAATATACTGGACACTACAACTTAGCATACAAACGCTAAATATGAAGTGAGAAGAAATGTTCATAACGCCACATGCAAATTTTCAATTATCAGTCTTGATCAACCGGAGAAAAAATAAGTTATTCTTATAACTAATAACAACGACAATCTTTGCTGTGTGAAAGCTCTAGTATTAGCCTCAGTATCTCTCGAAAAGAATTTAAAATATTATATTATCAGAAATCAACTATGGGCACTTCTGACACGTAGGCTAACGAATTACATTATTTGTTTGATGTTACAAAGGACCACTTGGCTGAGGAGGTATTAGTAAATTTGAACATAATTTAAATGTTAATATACATGTAAGTTCATCGGAAATATTTAATTGTAAAATATGTAAAGATTCTTTCTGATCAGAGAAATCTATTTATGGTATCACGATCACATTGTCGATGTTATAACGTCAATGAAAGGTTTCCTCGGGATAAAATATTACTGTTCAAAAAGTGATAAATAATTTTAGCATTTAAAAATGGACATTATTGGTAAGAGCATTTTAACGTCTGCTGAAGTGATGAATGTCTCAACGGTCGTTCTGTTGTTTGCTTTGATTGTAACAGAATTTATAAATTTGTAGAATGTTAGAATTAACATAAATCAATTAATGATAGGCAATACAATTCTTGGTGTAATAAATTTTACGAAACTTTTGCCATTGTAATGAAAAGAGGACAAAAATATCAAAGGAATTATACAGCGATAATATATATTGTGATAACTTTTGATGGTCACTTCACATTATTTTATTCATCAAAGAGTAAACTTGAGATTATGGTGAACAGTGAAAAAATTATGATCATTACTATCAGAAATTTGCAACAAGAATAAATGACAGCTGCAATTTTATATCCATATCTTTGTCATTGTTTCAAAGAATTGCAGAATGGATATTTCCTCATTTTTTAACATCAAGACTATCAAAGTTCTCTTTTTGTGTCAGTTTTTACTTTCCTGACAAAGATCAGCAACAACTAAATATTTCTGGATTGGCGCTGTCAGTGACGAGAAGAAGACATTCTTGAGTTTAAAGAAGAGGTGAACAAATGAGGAAATATACTTTTATTCTTACATATCATTAATTGTTCTTTATTTTCTCATGAAAATATTTGGTTTGAAAAAAAATAAAATTCTTATCATTGAATCTTATCAATTGTTTTATTGAATATCGTCATTTTTTTCTTTTTATCTTTATCACAACGTGATGTGGGTATACTTCAAAGGTGTGTTGTCTTCAGTTCAGCTATGTTTCTCGCAATCTGAGGTGTAGACCTATTTCAATACACAAATATTGTTATTGTGTGCATGCGTGTTTATAGGAGTACGTTTACACCATCACGGTCAGCAACTCTAATACCTAACCATGGTTACGATACGTTATGACTGTCATACGAAAAATGCCAATTTTAAATAGGTCCATATGGTTCATAAAAAGTTGTGCTACTAATAGATAAGAAAAAAAAATTAGAGTCTAAGATACATACTCATAATAAAATGTGAGTAAGAATTCAACAAAATTATAACTACCAACATTGAGTTAATGAGTTTTCCTAAAGACCACAAAGTAGTTTCTTGCCATTAAGTACGAGACGTCTAAGGAAGAAGAATTAATGCTACAAGATTTTTGTACAATGTAAAAGATAGAAAATCAAGTATGTACACTTCACATATTTATATCTATGAACAAATATGTATTGTAAAGGTATTTTGGATCAATTAAATGTACTGTTTTACCTTAAAAATTGATTATTGGATATTAACTCTGAGAATTAACAGGAAATATACTTTCTTTGCCGTAATATGTGTGTCAGTTTAAGAATATCGCCACTATGTGTTCACTCGGAGAAGCAAAAAACTTTTATCGGTACATGGGTTACAGAGATGGTGATAAAAGGAACTGAGTGCAGCTTTGAGATAATACAGATTGGTGGAATTTGCCTTTTCCTTGAAAGATCCAAACACTGTTTAAAACCTATATAGACATATTTCTACAAACCAAACAGGAACGTCAGGCTGGCTCTCTCAATCTGTTACATCAGATATAAAACAAGAATATATTTAAACAGTATGCTTCAAAGGAAGAAGTGCAAATGTCTCATGAAAATATAGAATTTAATCCGGGCAGGGTATGTTCCAAAACTTTGTATTAACTCTTCCTAGGATCATTAGGGTATCTCTAACGACAAATTACAACTGACCGACGTGACTTCTGTTAACACAATATCATTTGTTAATGAATAATAACAAAAATTATAAGAGATGTTAATTTCATTAATAAAGACGTTGTAACTCTTTATTGGTAACTCTAATATGAATATCTGCCCCATGAAGTTTAAACCAACACATTTCTTGCATTGATCATACAAGGACATGCTCATTTGAAATTACATGCCACATTAAAAATTCATCTGTTTATTATGATGCAAATAGTACTGCATAAGTTCAGATGCATCAATGACCCCACCTCTAGAAGATTATCACGGATATTTCACCAACGAGTTGAATGTGCACTAAAGACATTGCAGGTCACTTGTGGTTTAAAAACCATAGTTATTTACACAATGAAGGAAAGTCATGCTCTGAGATAATAAGGCTTACTTTTAAGATTATCGACTGTGAAAAAGTAAACTTTTCATGATTGAAATATATGATAACTGATACATTCAGTCTTTTCCCGACTACAATACCATTGACTAAAGGCCCGGCATGGTCAAGTTTGTTAAGGTGTTAAACTTGTAATCCGAGAGTCGCGGGCTCGAATCCCGCCAGCACCAAACATGCTCGTCCTTTCAGCCGTGAGGGCGTTATATATTTACGGTCAATATCACTATTCGCTGGTAATAGATTGGCCCAAGAGTTTGCGTTGGGTGGTGATGACTAGCTGCCTTCCCTCCAGTCTTATATTGTTAAATTAGGGACGGTTAGCGCAGATAGTCCTCGAGTAGCTTTTCGCGCAATTCAAAACAAACAAGTAAACACTGAGTAATCATAAGAAGATTTGCAGAAATATAAAGACTCAGACCATCAAGTAGAAGGGAAACAATTGTTGTCCAATTTACACCAAATGAAACATCCTTCCAGAATTCAACACTCTTCTAAATAGACACTGCTTTTATTTGTATCCCATGAAACTAACTTCTTTCCATGGTTTATGAACCCCAAAAAAGCTATGTGGAGGGCCTTGAGAGAGGGATCAAGTACATTCGAATATGATCTAAATAAGGTAAGTCACATTATAACTCCCACCATTAACGTTTGAGATGGAAAACTGTCTATTACAGTGTTTACATGTTTAATGTAAGATACAACAAGAAATGTTGAATCACAGATGGCATATAAAAGATTAACTTATCATTGTGAAGTAATTTATTCTATTCTTCAGAAACTCTATAGTTTTATTTTTGTTTGTTTGTTTTGGAATTTCGCACAAAGCTACTCGAGGGCTATTTGTGCTAGCCGTCCCTAATTTAGCAGTGTAAGACTAGAGGGAAGGCAGCTAGTCATCACCTCCCACCGCCAACTCTTGGGCTACTCTTTTACCAACGAATAGTGGGATTGACCGTCACATTATACACCCCCACGGCTGGGAGGGCGAGCATGTTTAGCGCGACGCGGGCGCGAACCCGCGACCCTCGGATTACGAGCGCACGCCTTAACGCGCTCGGCCATGCCAGGCCTAGTTTTATTTTAAATTTTAACTTCTGTACAGAAAAATAATGCACAACATTTCTATCATCAATTCTGTCATCATAGCATTAAAATCAAACTAATACATATTAGTCACGATTGTCAGTTTGTGGTGTGGAAAACACTTAGCAAGCAATCATTAAAGTAAAATTTTATTTCAAAGTCGACAATCAATTACGTATTAGTAAAATGTAGCATCAATTTAAGAAATGTCACATGTCTGGATGGATAGATGAAATATTTATGACTGACCAGAGAATAGAGAGATATGCACAAGTATATAAACTGCAAGACAATTTCAGAGAAAAATAAGATGAAACATTTAATTAATCTGAATGAAAATGAGTTATAAAGTTATGGTGGATTTTATTACCTCTTTGTTCACTCATATATATTGTGTAACCAAGTATTGTTGGTGATGCGCATGTACCACTGACTAGACGAGAAGACAAGAACTGCAGGGCATTCAAGTGCGAAAAAATATTATGGTGTTTGTTGTAAACCACAAATTTGCACAGTGGGTAATGTATATTATGCCAATCACGAATATAAAAACCCGGATTTTTGTGATATGTCTCCTTATATCCACTGCTGCGCCAAATGGGAGAAAATAAAATAGCAGTTTACTTTTTCATTAACTGTTATTTTATTAAAGTATCAGATTTTACAGAAAGGGGCATTATTTATTAGGACTGGTTATAATGTTGAATAGAGAAGTTGGAAAGAACATCTGTTGATTATGTGGAATATGTTCGTAAATTTGATTAACAAAGTGACTGATCGTACTTAAGTCGTTGTTTACTTTGGATATGGTTCTTAATTCTTGGCTAAAAGCCTCGGTTTTTGCGTGTGCTAGTTTGTTACCATATTTATGTATGGGTATGTCTCACAGGTATGTTTTGTGCAACTCTTTTACCAATAAAAAGAGTGAATTTAACCGCACTTATAACACTCCCACTGTTCAAATGGCGAGCAAATTTGGTGGGTAAGGGATTCGAACCCGTGACCAGCATACTGCAAGTCTCGCACTATAACCACCTAGCTGACGAGTTTGCTTGGCAAAGTTGGCCATTTTCGTGCGTGTGCAACGATTTTCTTCTGAATACTGAAAAGAACAAAAACACACAAAAAGTCCTGTTAATGCTAAGTTTTATGGTTTGTTAGTGTCTCTTTATGTGTAGAAAGTATGTAGGTTGAAATTCCCATGTGGTCTCTGATTGTTTTGATACAGGAAAAAGTTTTCTCATTTACTAAATTCGTTCGATATAATTAAATGTTTGTTTCCCATTTTTAAATCTTATGAAAAGTTAAAGTGTACAAATTATAGATCATGAAAGGATATACATCTGTATGTAAACGTATTTACTAGACAACTAAAACAGTCTTATTTCGATCAAGAGTCAAAAATATTGGAAATTAATTTGTGTGTTTGTGGTTTGGAGAAGTTACCAACACTGTCAAAATCATCAAAAAGTTTAACTTTAGAAAAACAATAAAGCAACATCAGCAAAAACTATTTTTTTTGAAAAGTTATAAAATTATAAGTACTGTCAGGAGTATTATAACATTTCTACCATTTTTAAAAATGTTGGACACTAAGTACTTCTGGTTGTGCTAGTTATTTTACAATTTGAACAAAAATCAGGATAAAACCCTGTTTAACATAAATCTACTAATTTCAGACAGTCTGCAAATTGAACTTAAAGAAATTTATTGAAATAGTTGTATTATTCCTGTTATTAAAAGCCGGCATAGCCAAGCGTGTTAAGGCGTTCGACTCGTAATTCGAGGGTCGATGGTTCGAATCCCGGTCGCACCAAATATGCTCGCCATTTCAGTCGTGGTGTGTTATAATGTGACGGCCATTCCTACTATTCATTAATTAAAGAGTAATTTAAAAGTTGTCGGTGGGTGGAGATTGCTCGCTGTCTTCTCTCTAGTCTTACACTACTAAATTAGTGACAGGTAGCGCAGATAGCCCTCGAGTAGCTTTGCGCGAAATTCAAAACAAACAAACATTATATCACACTTTTGTGCTTATATATAAGTACAGTGAGAGCCCCTGCTTCTAATATGATTTAGAATCAATGTTAAGGGGTACATAAGTTTGGTATATTTGCTCTTGTGTTTATTATAAGAGGAGGTATGCCAAAAGGCTGGTGTGAGCAGCAATGTCAGAGGGAAAGAAAGAAGAAATGTGCAGACAAGAAAACCAGTGATGAAATGAGAGTTTTCAGTTGAACATCATCACCTGTCTGACACGAAAGCCACACCGTTTGAATAGTCTGACTTTGGAATATGACTTTGAAAATGGACCACATTAATCAAACAGTAGGTTTATTGTACACATGCAGTTGTCAAGTGTTATAGTTTTATTACACAAAATCACTCACAGGAAAAAGCAAATTCTCATGAGAAATCAAAATTATTTATTTAGGAGAAGGTTGGCAAGAGTGATGATTGTCATTTATGGAAGTCTAGAACAAGACAGGATAAAAGTACAACTGAAATGTGATGGATCTATGAATGACAACGGTGCCAAGGACACCTAATATAAATTGCCCAAACTGATTTGTTCAGCAGAATGATGATATAGATGCTATTTTGAATATTTATGAAAGACTTGATGAACAAGCTGAAAGGACATTATTTGAAGCTACTGAAGGAAGTATTAATCCAAGATTGTTTTGATAATTTTCTAGAATCTATACATTGAGTTGCTCAACTGTAGTGAATTGAAGAGTGTTATATTATTTGATCATGTTATTAGAACATTTCATGTTTTTCTTATTGAGTATTATTCCATTATATTATCATGGAGTTTGCGGAATGTTATAGGCCTTTATCAGGCGAAAATAATGCATCGAAAATAATGTCGTCTAAGTTAGGTAGATCTAGACTATAGGACTGTAAGTTTAGCAACAAAAATCATATTATGGTGGATTTTAATGTACAGTTATCACACATTGTATTGTGATAACAAAACAGAGAAGAATAACTTGTCTTGCCAATTATTTTCTAAATTAATGAAACCAGCCTTGTAGATACTGAAAAAATAGGAATTGTTTAAAGCTCTGAATACAACTGTGATAACCAACATTGTAACAAACATTTATATATTCATTTGACTTGTTTTAATATATTATTGAAAATCAAGATAGCTGAGTGTTGTCTATTTCAACAAATCACAGACACCTAGTGTAATAAATCCATGCATAAAAACCTGATAATTATCTTTTAATGTTGTCTCGGCCAACTTTTAATTTTCTGCCTTGTTCTTCTGACTGTTGGCTTGTTTCTTTTTTATTTTTATATTTTATGTCTGTTTTTTGTTTCAAGTACTATGTCCATTTTTGTATATTTGACTTTGTACAGTTTTGTCATTTCTTTCTGTTTTTGTGTTCATGTTTTTTGTCTCAAAGTTGACAAAATAATCTGTTTTCTGTTGAATTCTGGTCTCTTGATATATATTTATACAAATGCAGATGTAATTATTATTCAAAGATTATTATTGTTTTTCTCCTAGTTAACAGTTAAAATAATAAGAAAATACCATAGAAAACCAAAAAATTATGCAACAAAATATTCCAAATTTTTAAATGAAATGTATTTTCGAAAAGAAATAATTGTATTCTGAACGAAAATCTGTTAATTCAAAATGTAGCATTGATTGAAGTGAAATTTTCGACATATATACTTGTATAACTTATCAATTATCTTATAATTATGAAACTTAAGGTTATAAATAAACCTGGTCTGAAATTTGAAAATTGAACAGTATCTATATTTTAAGATACTAAATTTTGTTGATAATGCTATATATTCAGAGAAGAAATACCTCTTAAAATAAGTGTCATGTTTAGTAAAAAAATACTTAACATAAATTACAATTTATAAGAATAATATTCTCAGTTTGAAATGAATTGTCTGATTGATTGCATACAGTTTGATAGCTTGAAATACACAATAAAAACCTGTCCTTATAATGACCTTTTGTAAACGATAACAATAAAAGTTTTAAATAAATTATTTTGAAAGAATTTAGACTATATTTTATTCCTGTTGCTATATATGGACTTCAAGAATTACATATAAAAGATAAAAATCATGCAATAATAGTTATCAGAACCATGATCGGGAAAACCTTTCATTTCATTCACATCTAGTTTTGATCTTTTATCAAGCTTATAAGCAATGTCAGAGTGTAAACTTTATCACCTAAACACAAGTCGGAAACAACTGTTTCAATTAAATAGATTTATTAAAACTGAAGGTAAACTCATTAATATGCTAAGTAATAGTAACAGAAAATTTGTACAAGTCTCAGGAATGACAGCTAGATTGCTTTTATTTACCATAAAACATTTTCCTTACTTCCATTTGAACTATAACAGAAGAATTGGTATATGGTTAATTGGTATTTCATTTTATACTGAAGGGTCCTATTTTGTACTTCAACCATAATTTTCAATCCATGAAAGAAGGCATTAGCATAAATTGGACTGGCACATGCTACCAGATCCAACTGCTATCCTAAGTGCTTAATGAAGCAAGATTATCTAGGTAGAAAAATGGAAACTTTCTTCTTCAGCAAAAGCTGTCACATTTCTTTCTGTGGTGAAATTGAGGTTGGGAATTCATTAGTATGCTAACTGATCTTAGAACATGCAATCGATTTTCTTATTATAGTTTTTGCACATATTACATTAGCTTGATTTCTTAACTGGATTGTTGCATTACTCAGGTATGTCAAGTGATAACAACATTGCTGATTGGAAAAGAATATTTCATATCATTTATTGTTAAAAATAAATACGTATACAAACAGATAATAAAAGTGTTATTATTCAGGCATCATATGAAGTTGATAATTTGTTAGTTAAAAATTCAGTCGAAACAATGACTTTAAAACGACAGTAATGCATTTTTAATGGAGTCCAAGATATGGATATTAACATTATGAAGTTAAAAAAATTTGAATAAGAGCATTCAAATATACTGACATTTAGGCATAAATTGTGACACATGACAGTGTTATAAGGAATCTTACATCCTAATACACAATAGAAAGTTTTATCATGGAATCTTGTTGCATGCAGCTATTCTATGACAATTGAACACTGAGCATATCTTCAACAACAAAGCTGTAAATACTTCTTACCAACACTGTTTCATAGTGATATATTTCTTGGTATGAAACTGTTACGTAAATGTGTAAATATTTTGTAAACGACGGCATGTCGTGTTGTGTTTGGATTTTCATTTTTATTATCTATGTTTCCATATTTATATTATTGTTTCGAAGTTTAAACTAATATAATATGTTGTTATTCATTTAGGGTAACATTTAGAATTTTCTTGAATTAAGTAGACCAATCATATGTTTGTAAATGAAGTGCTGGTGACTTCGTGTCTAGACGTGTAGTCTCGTGCAAGAACGGATATGCGCGGATTGCTCTTGAGATCTTTAGAAATTTCGCGGTCTTTCGAGGAGTTTAGGCCTACAATATATAAACAGACGAAGATGCGAGAGAGATAAGAGAGATTCAGACGTCAGTTTTTATTCGAAGAAAAGAAAAGGAGAGTCAGACATTAGTTTTATTTCAAAAGAAGAGAGTCAGTTATTTGAGAAAGATTAAGTGTTTGCTGTGATTATTCAACTTGGATTTGTGACTGAAGTTAGATCTACGGAAGCTGTGATTCTATTTCGTCAATCTCTACGATTCATCTGAATTACTGCTTGTGCTGAGAGTCGGTGAACTTATTGAACTATGAACTGTTTCTGAACTTCTTCATTTAAGCTTCGGAATTTCTTCGTGGGACCAAATTCACACCCTAGACTGGAATTTGAGACTTTCATTTTATATTATTATATTAGATATAGGCCAGTACCATTTTGTATTGTGATTAATTTTGAAGTTTGAAACTAGTATTATTTTGTTCTGTAATTAATTTCAAATGTTGTAACTTAATATCTGTCACTGTTATTATATAATTTATGTTATATCTGTTATATTTGTTAATAGTTTAGTGTAATAAATTATACAAGCTGTTATCTGTGTTTTTCTGTTGCGTTTAGTCTACGAAGAACATAAAACATAAAGAATACGAAAGAGAAATTAACTTTTGAGTTAATTATATATGTATAAATGTAACATTATTTACCTGACACAAATTCAATAGTTCTGCTTGTTCTAAGTTAAAACCTTGCTTCAACACAACGTAGGCACGTGGAACATCCACCATAGAAAAATCCACTATTCTAATGACAGCAGCATCATCAACGGCAGGTCGACTGCACAACAACGACTCAATTTCTGTTGGAGAAACCTGATGAAGTTCTGTTTTGATCATATATTTTATTCTGTCTGTGATGTATAGATTTCCTTCCAAGTCATAATACCCATAGTCTCCTTTTGTAAATATTGAAAATACATATCGAAACCACTTTTTGATTATAAACATAACAAATATCCTTTACTCTTCTTGTAAATACACCTGTTATAATTTTTTACAATTCATAAAAACAATTCCCTTTTATTTAAAATATTTTTATTGAGCTCCCCTTTTGTGTCTGAGAAGAAAAATACATTAGAAATGATTGACAGAAGAATTGTTTTTTAAATAATTATCAGAATTAAAATGTGGATAACTAATGTTGTTGTTTAAAACAATGGTTCTCACACACTTTTTTTGGGCTCCAATTTTAAAATAATTTTGGATGTAATGACTAATATACATCTAAGGTAACAGCAAATTACTATACATATGCTGAATTGTCCATTAATTCGTGTTTCTATTTTAATGAGGTAATGATCAACCCATAAATCGTTTTGGGTGTTGAGTTCCTAATTTTAGAAATGATGGTTTGAACAAGAGGGAAATAAATTTAAGTTCATTTCTTTCTGATCCTACAACGGAGGAGAGACACATCATTGGACTAAAAATTTCTAACCTTAATATTAATCAGTAACAATGTTTTCGGTTCAATTAGTCCTTCAAATACTGATGGATAGTTACTTTTTTTCAATATTATAGTGACATAAAGCTTGTATAAAATTAGAATAAAAAATTAGTGTAACTCTCAGTAAATATAGCTATATTGTTCTTATTTATAACTAAATACATCTGTAGCTTTATTTAGTTTTAACTTTTCAATTTTCACTTGTGTTGCAAATGTGTATGTTTTTTTAAATATATTTAAATTATTGTGCTGATAAGCTGAAATCCATACCTCCAGGCACATATATACTATGTTTGAAAACCTGCGGTGAGGGGATAAAATGGATAGAATTCCAACTATTGATTTCACATTGATCAATATTCTTATTGATGTAGACGAAGGTCATGGCATTATCACATCAGGGTCAATAGACTAGTCTGTTATGGTAAGGTGAGAGAAGTGTCAGTGTTGAACATGAACAGTGAGTGTTGTGGGTACAAGTTTTAAATTGGTGTTTCCTACAAAATTTTTATATTTAATGAACATCTGTTTAGGTATGATTTATTTATCTTTGTTTCATGTTATGGTGGATTGGCTGTATGGGTCTCAGATAATACTTATATTATTATAGAATGTTGACATCCTATAATGTGAAATGAGACCATACAAAAGGCCTAAACTGAAAAACGTTCTTCTTCTCATTTATCGTGTAGTCCCTGTTTTCTCTACTCATTTTCTGAGAAATGTCACAGTTCTTTTTTTCAAACGTGTTGAAGAGTTATTCTAGTTCTGTTAAGAAGATTTAGTTACAGCCATACTTATCTGGGCATTTACATCTTAGAACAGTAATTAATTTTTTTTCTTAACACAGCTCAGAAGTAATCTACTGGCAACTTTGATATTCTGGCAGAGTTATATTCCATCATTTTAGATATGGTACTGGCATCTATATCTGGTTCATTATATTAATCTTTTTCACAAACTTTAAGGTCTTATCAACAACTGAAAATATCTGTTGGCAAAGCAATTTCCATCCCCTTTTGTTTCTGCACACACAAAAACACAAACGTGATATTGTAGAATATTCAGAAAATGCCCATTCAGGCCTTTTGTGCAAGACGATTGTGAAGTTTCAACATTAGTCTTTGTAACATATTTCATAGGTCAAATTGTTATTTTACTTTTGACCTCCAGGAGTTTTTCTATGAAAAATTATTGATCCACCAAAGAAATAATGGTAGGTACAATAACAACCTAATAGAACTACAATCTAATACCTACACCAACTACTTTTAAATGAGAATGGATACTTTCATTCAAAGAATCAATTTCCATCAATCTTTGGGTGATTCTTTATGAGATATATTTTTCAAATTTGCTGACGTTTTTCATCATAAAGAAAAGACAGGTTTAGTTCTCTGAAGGCTTTGTAACTCTAATTTTTTTGGTTTTAACGAATGAATTAAAGATCTGTTTTTGGCATGCGTAGATATATAATTTCGAATGATTTTTGTCTGTGCTGTCATATAATGAAATCATGTTACTCTCATATAAACTATATTATTTTATTACTTTTAGTATACATTATTAATAATAAGCTTTTTTTTTGTTTTTAAGTTTCACACAGATCCACTCGATAGCTATGGGGCTATCTGTACTAGCTGTCCAATGTTTAGCAGTGTAAGATTAGAGGAAAGGCATCTAGTTATCACCACCCACTGCTAACTCTTAGGCTATTCTTTTACTGGAATTGACTGTCACATTATAACGCCCCCACGGCTGAAAGGGCGAGCATGTTTGGTGCAACAAGGATTTGAACCTGCTACTCTCAAATGACGACTTGAAAACCTTAACCCACCTGGCCATGCTGGGCTTATAAATAAGCTAATTTCTATATATTATCCTGTACATTGCATATCGTTCAGTACAATTTCCAGTGTCATCTTTCTTTTTCTCTCTCAGAAATTATTCTGATCAAAATTTTAAATTTATTTGTCTCACCTCAAACAGGTCATTGTATGTACATATCTATTATATACTTCAAAAGCCCAGTGCAAAAATGCTCATTTAACAACTTGAAAGATAAAGCATATCCTGATAATAAAGATGTCATAGTTTCATTTTCAGCAGGTTTTATCTTCTTTGTTTACTTATAATGCCCAACTTATTATGCTTTTAATTATAACAATGCAATATATAAAACCTAATATTTAACTGATAATTCTAGTACAAATGAATATCAGATACAAGGAAGCAAAAAAGGTATTAGTTACATGAGGTTATTTGCTTATATTTGGAAAAAATATTTTAACAGGAGATATTTTATTTACCTGTAACTAACCAACCATTAGTGGTTATTGCTTGTGATGTTAATTCGGGATTACTACGATAACCTTTCATCAGCTGTTCACCTAGAACGTAAATCTCACCACATTCATTTGGTCCCAGATTTGAACTAGCGACGACATTTATCACCTGTAAAACAAATTATGTGCTATGGAAATTAATCACTATCGTGTTTAAGAGCTGTAATGAATTACTTTAAATTAATACAATCTTAATGGTACATATTTTATTGAATTAAAAAAGTGTAGCGTAAAAACATCAAAAACCAATTTTAATACTAATGGTAAAAATTTGTTATGATTCATGTAGTTACTGATAGTGAGATTAGAAATACGTACGTTTAATTCTATTAGAATAAAACTGTTAAGAAAGTTACAGAACTAAAGATTTTCTAAAGTGCTACCTTTGAAAGCATAGCATCTAAGTTATACAAAAATTATTAAAGAATTTTGAAAGCACACAAAGCTTTACATTTTCAAGAGAGAGTGTTGAAACAGATGTGAGAGACTTGAACACTGATGTTCAAAATTGCCCCAGGAGATTAAAAATTCATTTATTGAAGAGTGCAGAAACTTAATTTGAAGATAAAAAGAAAAAGAATTTTATTAACGATTACTGAAATTTCCTCTCTGTTTTTAACATTTCTACTAATTCTGTTGTGTTGCACACAGAGAAGAATGTTTGATCTTCAATGATATTTCACTGAAATTTGTTTTATAGTTGATTATCTAGCATATGTAAAGATGAAGTTGATTTTAAGTTTCATTCAGAAAGTACCAGTCTTCATGTCACTTTCTTCTTAATTTCAAAAAAGAATTTTGTTTTCTCAATGCAAACATGATTACAAGAATATTGTTTTTTTTTATATTATATTCCTTTAGCTTTATTGTCTCCCTAAACTGCAAAATGTGGGTTTACTCTTCAGACTGATCATAGCTTGCAACAGCAGCCTGGTATATGTTATTACGCAATATTAAGTTGATAGACTATCTTCTGTAGTGAATTTCTTCTAAAATGAATTTCAATAAAAGAACCCTAAATGTATTATTTAAAGAATTCATTAACTTTTTATCACCAATAACTGTCAGAAAAACATTATACATCTAATTAAAATATGTCATAGCAGCTCCTATTTGCAGTTTAAATATTTTGTAAACAATATCTTACCCGAAACATATGAAATGTGCTGTTGTTTCCTCATTTTTTAGCATTCTCATGGATGAATTGGAAAGTAAGTTCTTCTCTAAATTAGGACAAATTGCATATTTCTGTTTGCTTTATGTTGCCAATACATTCAACTTGGTTCGTTATGATAAAATTAAAACAAACGGTTTCATAAAAAAACTAAACTCAATTAATCCATACATGGAACTGAGTTAAGCATTTTTCATTCCACTATTTCTTCATTAAGTTCATGTTTTTCAATTTTGCCTCTTTATACTCAAGAGTCTAAGTCCAAAAGAGAACAAATAAGAGGAGTTTGTGTGGCTATCTTCTTGTAGAATTTGGATACTCTATCTCCCATGTTGTGGAATTAGAAACATTCTCTGAAACAACATGAGATATTATGTTGGAAACAGAAAATTATACACCCAATTTTTAGAGTTTCCTAGATGTTCAGTAAATTTGAAAGATCAAGTTTTATAAATAGATATTTTAACTCAATTGTTACAGGTGGAATTTTATATCACCAATTGGAATATTCCATCATACTGTAATCAAAATCTGCTTTGTTATTGGTCATTACAAAACTTATTTCTATATCTTGTCTGATGTTTTTGGTGAAATCATCCAAAAAAATAACTGAGGGTGTATAGAAACAAATCATGTTACACACTAACGTGTATTCTTCAGAAAGAATAATTCATTTATGGATGATCCTCCCTCTCCTGTTAACCAGAAGCTTTATCTAAACAGTTGGAGTTTTATTTCAATATACCACATCTGTCTGGCACAAATGTCCATATCTGTGAATTTTCTCACCTCTAGATAATGGTATGGAATACATACCGGTCTAATTCCTGCAATAAGCTTCAAACACACATCTTAATTATTTGATATTATTATTCACTAATGTTCACGTTTTGTTACAGCATTTTTATCTGTTTGCTTCCCAAAATTGTAAATGGTATTCAATAAAAAACAAACAAAATGTACTTGTTTAAAACGTTTAAATGTGTATATATTTTGTATTTATATTCAACAAATGCTTCAATCCTTCCTCAATGGGAACTTTTGTTCTCTTTTAAAAATTTATTCACACAATCTATTACAAATTACTGAGAGTTACCTTTAGAATATCAATAGTGAAGACAAAACTCATCTGTACCTAAATAATGCTTCTTTATAAAGGATTCCCAGTTTAAATACACATTTCCATCAAGTGGTTATGGGTATTTTAGATCCACTGCTGACATTTTATCCATGAAATAAATATGTTCTAGTCATTGTTCATTTTTAACTAGGTTTCAAGAAGCAAACCTATTTCTAAATAAAAAGCAAAAACAACTGCTGAAGCATTTCTGAATAAAATTATGCCTAGGAATGGGATACTATAATATCTATTAAGAGAGTTAGTGGGAAATGTCATTTTTAAGTTACGAATAGAAAGTACCATATTTGGTTTGCACAGAATCAAACAACTTGATTATCTCCCAGTTGCTGACAGTTAAGTACAGATATTTAACAGAACTTTATAAAGTATGATCTTTCAGTATTGTTGGCAAGATCAGAAAACCCGAGATAAGCAAGTTTCTTTATTACTATTACCTTTAAGATGTGACAAGAATGACTGTGGTAGAAATGCCATGTTTCCTATGAAAGAAATATTAGCACTAAAAAATTACTGTGGAATAGATGAAAACTGCAACATTGAAATACTGCACTGTAAGAAAATAGCATCTCTTTTAGCAAATGAGCAATTGACTAAAGCTGCTGAATATGAAGAAAAGCAGATGAGTAAAAAAGCACAGAGAAGTGAAATAAAATTAGAAGACAAAGTTTTAAGAGACACACCTAACGTTAAAAACATAAAACAAAAACTAGAAGAACTATAAAGAGAACTATTTTAAGTAATTAAACAACTAAGCACAAATAACTTTGAGATTGAAAAAACATATGATAAATTTAAACAACCAGTATATGTTAACAGGAAAAGCTAGTACGAAATTCAGAAGCATATACAAGAATTTCTAGCATTGATGCATCTTTTTTTCACATTTAACTTTGAGAATAGAAGCACCAAGCTACACAAGTATTAATGTTGTCAGCAAAAGAGGTCATCTTCAGGTAGGACAGTTCTGTTTTTCTTACAGGAAGACTGTCCTTTGCAATTAGTTGCATTGAGATGTTGTAAAGGTAGTAAATTAGAAAAAAGCTTGATAAGTATATGCATAACAAGGGGTTATTTTAAGTTCAATTTAAATTTAATTTAGTTTAAGATTTAGAATGGCTGAGATGGACAAATACGTTTCTGTTGACCTAAAACATTATGTTACGAACTTACAAAGAAAGTTAGAAAGAGTAATTAAAAAGCTTATCAAAATAACAATAATCTTTGACTGTAACAAAGTTGTAAGTGGTAAAGATATTCAAGTTAGTGACTGTAGTGACTTATGGCTAGAACAAGTGGTGATGAGGTCCAATGGCAAATCAACTAGAATTAACACTTATACCTGAAACAACGTAAAAGTTTGTTTGTTTGTGTGTAAAACAAGTTATCATATGTAAACCTTAAAGTAATGTGAACATAGTTAACGTGACTCAAATATAATAATAAAAGCATTCAGCAACATGATACATTATTGAGAAATACCACTATAATGATAAATAAATCAAGATTTTATATAATTTTTGTTTAATAATGTGATATTGTCATGTGCACTACAAGTAGGCATATTTATAGGTATACAAGGAAGCCTGTGATACTGACATAAGGATTTGTTATCGGACAAAATTTAAGCATCCTTCCATTACAGAATAAGGTGAATATGGAATTTGTTGAAGAAGGAAATTCTTTTTTATCCAGTTTATTGATTGGTTGTCATTTTGTTGCGAAAACGATGGGGCTATCTTTCATCATTACAACTGGTAAGAATTTCATGAGTAAAAAAATATTTTACTATTATGACTATGCAAACATTAATAACACTCTAATTGTTATCAGAAAGTCCCTACATAGTTTGTTATTCAAAGTGATTGAGCAATGATTTAGAAGAGTCTTTGGAATCCTTCTAAGGTTGGGGAAATGAGAGTTAATAGCCTGGTGCCAAGTATCAAGAAAGTCATTCTCCTGCTAAGTCTCATTAAAGACGACCAAAAGAACAGCACTCTTAGGGCAAGAGAGAGAGGGTGTAGTATTTCATAGTGAACCTCATAAGGTCTGTTGATATTCTTGAATTATTCTTTTTTCTGTTGGCTGAATTTGATGATATCAATTTCTACTTTTGTTCTCACAATTTGTAGCCCCTCCTCGGTCAATTTGTACTCTTTTTCTTTCTTTCTTTATTTCAAGTCTCTTCTTTCCCTCCTTTTCTTCTTTTGTACTTCTTTTTCCTTGTAGTCTTTATTTCTCTCTTCTGTGTCTACACTTTTCTCTCACTAGATGTTCTTGTTGTTTATCAAACCTTCTTAGGTCACTAACTTTTAACAAAAGCTTTCATTCCATTTAGTCCATTTATTAAAATCAGTTGTCATGGTTGTGTAGCATTATTGGAACCTCTGTTATCTCCAACTTTTTGTGTACACAGATTTGCTTTCAATGTCATCAATACCTTCTTTCACTACTATTTCACTGTTTACAATTTTTGTTTACACTAATTCACTTTTTAGTAGCTTTATTTAAGAATTTAGGTTTTATCTCAATGTATCACAAATAAACATGTAAAAAATGAGTATTTGTACTTTATACTCTTTTACTCATTCTTCATGTGACTATGTTTTTATTGATTAGACAAAATAATCTCTGTCAATTAGAGTAAATGATCATACGGTTATTGTCATTGAAAGTTGAAAAAAATAGCTTAATTTTCATGCTAAAATAATCACCTAAAATATACCATTTACAAATTACACGATGTTATTTTACTAATTAATATTACAAACCTTTAATTCAGTTGATGAAACTAACTTCCCAATAGAATTAGGAAGAACACTTCCTTCTTCTACGATAGAGACAAGCATCATTTCACTAAAACCGCATGCTAAACACAAAAATAAAGATCGTTTGAATTATTATTTTAATGATTCCATATTTATGGTTTAAGTGACAACTGTTATTTCTTTGAAGTAGTAAATTTAATTGTTTTTCTTTATAAATATCACTGAAAAAAATAAAAGCAAATTTAATTTCTTTACCATATTATGTAAAAAATTAGTCTTATCATCTTGACCCTAACACATTATCTGTTTTGCCATAGTATAATAAAATCTTTGAGAAATCCCACCTGTAGCTTTTACTGCTTCAGAGAAAAGTTTTTGCTTGAATTACTTATCAGTTCATACAGTTATTTTTATAAGTATTCTTCTAGGTATTTTAAATATTGATTCTAAACGTGTATTTGAACAGAAAATAATTGCCTTTATTCTGTCATCATACAGATTATACTAATCGTTATATCTCATAACTCCTGACATTTATTTTTATGAAGTTGTTATATTATCTTTTTACTTCAGATTTGTCATTAGTGCAAATTGAGAAACTAGTGTTAAATTGTAGCAGATATTATTCTCATTAGTTTTACACATTTTCTTGTATAAATTCGAATGTGTAAAATCTGATTGTGTAAAATTATTCTTTTAATAGAAATGTTTTTGGCACAGTAATGAAGTCTTATTGGTTCAGCCTACAGGCTACTTGTTCTTCCATTAGGCGGAACTAAAGCTGCTTTAAGAATGTCTTAAAATGTCAGGTAATAATACAATATCATTGCAAATATAGCTTACTTTCTACAGGTTTAAAATGTGTTAAACATAAAAATATATATTACAAGAACTTGAAATATCGCTTTTGAATTCCACTTGTTAAAGTGACAGTATTATAAAACAGAAATAAATACATGAGTACTGCAAGTCTTAATCAGCTCTTATAAGGGTGTCACTCTCAAACACTGGTGATACAGTAATAGTTAAATGTGAAAAATAATTAAAATTAGATACACCTCTGTTGTACTCTTTGAAAAAATCATATTTTTCTAACAAATATTTAACTACATGATACTTAATAATTGATATCTGCAATTTATTTCTTACCCTGTCGAACAATTTCCAAGAATGGGAACTTTTTCATAATAACCTCTTCATTTGCTTTACAATTTAAAGGTGCTCCACCTGCTATAATCTCCTTAATGCTGGTAAGATCATAATCTTGAACTTTTTGGTCAATTAGTAGTTGATAAATCAAAGAAACAACAGTAAAAACGACTTCTGGCTGGAAAAGAAAATACACCAAATAAAGACATGAATGATAATTGGGAAAATATTACAAAATATCACAACTTCTTAAATATACATAAAATGTCTTTAGATTTTCTATCTTTCAATCTCTATTGAAGTTTACGTAAAACATATTAAAAAATAAAATCATTGGTCCCTTACTTCCAGGCACAAAAATCCCGAATTTTGATTTTCTGAAGGATTGAGGAAAACCTGTTCAACACATTCTGAAGCTACTCCTCTGTTAATAGTAGAATTAACAGTTAGAATTAGACTGTTCGTAATTAAAGTGACGTTACTTCGACGGTACAAGAACTAAGAATGATAATTTAATTTAATTTAATTTAAGACTTCGACAATGGTGTACAGAGAAAGAAGATACCTTTCCTGAGCCTGCGAAAGACCTTTACTGGATGCTCAGTTACATAATTTTCATGTTTTAAAAGAAATGTTGAATTGAGTGGCGTGAAACTTATATATATTTTTGTATATACAGTATAAAAGTTGAAGATATGATGAAACGACTGAACAAAAAAATATATATTCTTAAAAAAGTTCTTTAATATACTCATTTCTATAATGAAATTTTATTTGATATTAAAACAATAACTTAAAATATTTTGACAGTCACGTTTCTCATTTTGTACCTCAGTGGTGAAAGAGGAATTATCTAATTAATTAGACGATATATTTAACATGATATTGAGTCTCAAGCCTTTCTTTTATTTCCTCTACTTGTTTTGACTTTTGCGGCTCATTCATATGCTACTTTCTTGTGAAGAGCTAACATAACTGTAACTCTTTGTAAATTCTGACTTTGTGATGAGAAATAACTTCCAGAACCGAGTCAAAGTCATAATATGGAACAAAAATGAGTGATACATTCATTTTTATGACTGAGCACAGTAATATTAGGGAGGTTAAGTGACAAAATGGATATGTTGAGAGGACGATATCTTCCACTGAGCATTTAAGTGAAGTAGGATGCCTATTAAAAAAATACACACATTAATTTTTAAATAAATTTAGAAAATTGAAAAAATAAGAATAACATAATTATATTTACTTGACAGATACTTAAAATTGCTAATTTTATTTAGTATTTGAGTTATTTTCAGACTAAGAATTGGAACTTTTACATAATAACTTCTCATTTGCTTTCAAATTTACAAACGTAATAGCAAGTAGACTATTGCATATATTTACCACCATAAAAACTTTTAAAACTAAGTTAAAAGAGAATGGTTCTATTTTCTACCTGACACTTAGTGAACACTGTTAGATGTAATTGGCTACTGCAGTACAAAAAAAAAGATTTTTTTATACAATAAATCTTTCAATCATTAAGGTAGTATTACGAATTTCATAATTCAAGCTGATTCAATTATAATGTCCTTCTCACGTAAATTGCATAATGGAGGCAATAATTCCATGGTGAGTATGAACAACAGCTTTTTGAAAACCAGTTGTTCCACTTGTAAATGTCAAAGCTAAGGGAACTTCTTTGGGGTTGATTTTTGAAGGGCCAATAAATGTTAAGCCATCATATCCTTGTATTATGTCATAAAAGTTAAAACAGCCTTCAGATTTTCCAAGCACGAAAATATCCTGTTTGAGAAAAATTATTTTAGTATCTAATATTTTTACTGATGAAGTATTGTTATCTTTACTCTAAGTGTTCAGTACTTCACAACAGAATTGATTTATGCTTTTAGAGCGGAAGTACAAGGTAATTTTATAAAAAAAAATATGTGACATTTATCAATTAAAATTATCAAATGATTCATATAATCCCGTTATCTATTTTTATTATATTGATCTATAATTTATAATATCATAGAATTTATAATTTTAGCGATATCACATATTATGCATACATTTTTTAAATATTTAAACCCAATTAATGTTATTATAAAGAAGATAACTCGCTTGTATAAGAAAAAATATACTCTTTGTAAATTTTATCATAATGCGTAATACTAATTGTGATGAGGCCTGGCATGGCCGAGCGCGTTAAGGCGTGCACTCGAAATCCGAGGGTCGCGGGTTCGCGCCCGCGTCGCGCTAAAACATGCTCGCCCTCCCAGCCGTGGGGGTGTATAATGTTACGGTCAATCCCACTATTCGTTGGTGAAAGAGTAGCCCAAGAGTTGGCGGTGGGTGGTGATGACTAGCTGCCTTCCCTCTAGTCTTACACTGCTAAATTAGGGACGGCTAGCACAGATAGCCCTCGAGTAGCTTTGTGCGAAATTCCAAAACAAACAAACAAACTAATTGTGATATGAAATGCAGGAAAATCAGTTCATAAACGTTCACACTAGCTCCTCAGTGATTCAACGGTTTGTCTGCTGACTTCCACCGCTAAAAACCGGCATTCAATACTCGTGCTTAATTTAAAACACTAACAACTTAAACAATAGTCAATTTAATTAAGAATATTGATCTCTGATATACTTTACAATCTAACGTATCACAAAATTCTACATTATATTCAGAGACTGTTATAACAACATTCTTTTATAGCTTAATAGTTTAGTAAAAGTATTCTTATATCGTCATTTAAGACATTAG
Source organism: Carcinoscorpius rotundicauda (assembly GCA_011833715.1). Classification (NCBI taxonomy): domain Eukaryota; kingdom Metazoa; phylum Arthropoda; class Merostomata; order Xiphosura; family Limulidae; genus Carcinoscorpius; species Carcinoscorpius rotundicauda. Next base: position 122,636,751 of record CM022393.1, on the reverse strand, counting down.
ATCTCTAAACACTAAAGTACAAGAAATTATACTCTATATGATTATACATCGTAATAAAAACACAAAAGAACATAAATTTATCTAAATCTTGCCTTTATGTTCTCAAGGTTGTGAGTGGCTTTTTTCATTTTTTCAATGACTTCTATTTCCGTTAATATATAAACAGCATTAGTGGACTAATGAGTATATCGTAGCTCATCTTATTGGATAAAATGAAACAACCACGTTTTTCAATGTCTTTATACTTTGATGTTTGAGAGTGAACTACTGAATAAAGGTTTACTGAGTTAGAAAACAGTAACTTTGATTAGAAAACTGAATTAAGGATATAATTCATCAATGCATGCATATCATACTCATATAATATATTTTTATTAAACAATGAAGAAGTCAAGAGAAGAAAGAACGTAGCTATACAAAAGAAATAATGCTTGTTGAAATAATTGTATTAAACATTTATGAAAAGAACTAGAGTTTAATTAAAAAAGTAAAACTTTTGTTGAACAGATTAGAGTAGTTATAAATACTATCCTACAGTGCACATAACATTTTTATCAGATCTCAGGAATATTGTGTTACAACTCATAAAATGCAGCTTATTTTGTGTTCTCAAATACCATTAAACATCAAAGAAGTAAATTCGTTTTGACTTGTAGAAAAATCCATAATTAAAAATTTGTTAGTTATAATAGGTAATGACAGGCGTTACACTATAGAGTAATTCCGCAATTATTGTCTTATTAACAAAAATGAGTATCAAAGTGTTCACTATAATAATTAATTTCTTTCAATATGAAAAGATAATTAAAGGATTTGAAGTTAAATGTATAAAATCTTTATTCTTCAGAAATCTTTACCATAATCTTCTCGTTGATAAGTTTTAAAAAAAATGTTTGATCTGAATTTTAAGATATCTTAGTAACTTTAATGAATTAATCCTTTTCCTAATTACAGTTTTTATGAAATTGCTCTTCGTTAAAAATACCATTGCTTCACATTAACTTAATCAATCTTTGTCACTTTGTAGATATTGTTATATATATCATTACAAAACTGAAATTGCAAGACTGTGTGTGTGCATGTGTCTTAATATAGGAAAGACACATTGTTCGATTTTTGAGTCCACCAAGGGGAAAATTAAAACCATGATTTTAACACTGGAAATGAGTAAAATTTCCACAGTGAAAACAGAGACAAACTAGAATATTAAAATGTTTAAAACAAGAACAATAAAATAGTTTATTCTTGTTCATAGAAATAAAAAAACAAAAAGGACTTTAGCTTTCATGCATTGTCAGCATCAATATCTGTGGAATTACACTGAGAAGTTGTCCTGCAAGAAATAGTTAAAATAGTTACATTTGTTGCAAACTTCAGTTCCTTTCCTTTACGTTTTTAGTGCATTATCTCAAACATCTTTCATAACATTTTATCATTTCATGACAGGAACATGGCATTCAATTCCCTCGTCGAACAAAGAAGGTGAGCAATGCAGAGAAAATACATTACCTCAAAAGATATGTCAGTGGAGCAACGAAGGATGTGATCAGTGGCTATCTCTTGCTCAACTCAGAGAACATCTTCCAGCAAGTTAAGGCAGTCCTTAAGATTTCTATGGCAATCCATTTGTTGTAACTGAGTCATTTAGAAATAAGAGAGGCAAATGGCCCATGATCACAGGAACAAATAGAGAAGGTGTCAGGAATTTATTAGATTTCTTGAATCAGTGCAAAGCAGATATAACTGAAGTGAAACGTCTGGATATCCAGATTGAAAGCAGAGAGAACCAGAAGCTTCTTAGAAAAATACCGAATTGGGTCATGATAAGATGGTTAAAGATTAGGTATAAAAATATAACACCAATCATGAATACCTGTCATTTCACCAGGCAGATGTGGAACTCAAGCAGAATAAATAACTTTGATGCTCACAATGATGACATCTAAGGGCCAAAGAGTTAGCTGCCTTCGAATCCACAACCTGACGGTACATGGTTTGCACTCTGTCACAAATGTGTCTTTGCCAACGACTTACACCAGAAACTATCTATTTGTCGACGTGTCACATGTTTCATATCTTGGCCCCATCTTCATGGAGTAGTGCACAAAACTGCACTGCTGCAAGACTGTGAGATTGACCTCCCGATTGGGTAAACCTGCTCACAAGCTTTAGCCTCGAAGAAGTTTATTACTGGTGAGAGCAGCCACCCGTTTGACACAGAATTTGGTTTGAAATGGAGCATTGTGGTACATGGACCTGGCAGAGGACTCAGAGGAGATGACAGGGATTTCTTATAGAATACTTGTGAGAAAAATTCCAGAGGCATTACAAATGGCACATGGAATGTGCCAAATATAAAGTCCTCTGCATGTACAAGACATCCATGTGAGAAGAAATAAGCACCCCTATAGCTTTGTTAATCAAGCGCGTAAGAATATCTGATTAAGAATGCTTATGAATAGATTCACTCTGAGGTTAGTATGGTCACAACTACGTGGGATTTTTTACAATATAAACCGTAGACTTTGGAATTTGAATCAGGGACTACCATGTTTCTGGTGGTCAAACGAGGCATTGATTTGTTTATCTTTGGGAAACTGTCAAATATTGTCTTGAGTTTGACAACGTAAAATTCGGAATTTGTAAGATATTTAGTACAGGTCTTAATTAATTGTTTCTGTCTTCCAACGATCCCGTGGTGAATTGATATGTCTGTTAAGCTTTAATTTCGTGTTCTTATCAGTAACAAAATAGCTTTTGTTTACAATTGTCTTCTGTGGGACTGTAGCTCGAATATATTTGTGTATTTGCTTATATGAACTTTGGCGATGTTGCTAAACTAGTTAATTTTTATTGTTAGTTTCAGGGTGTGAACGGTATCAATGTGGATCGTCACATTAAATTACATTCAAACATCAGTGATTGTCTGTGAGCTCAGATGTGGCAACAAGATTCTCACCAGAAAGTAAAACATTAACGTTAACGTGTATTTTTGTTGGAAATTATAATGTACTGAAATCCAAAAGGAAGTAGGAAAATCAAATGACATTACTGGACGATGTGTAACACTTTCTGAAAGAAAAATATGAGAAACTCGTTCTTTGACATTACTGGACGATGTGCAACACCTTGTGAAAGAAAAATATGAGAAACTCGTTCTTTGTAGAATGAAAAAGTGATTACATTTTTTACTAAAGTTTTCATATACAATATAAGAAGAGAGGACTTACTGATGATAGTAGAGAAAATAGTAAATTTGTTATCGTAATTGGTTTTAAGTCAATAGACTAGGCCATACTAGACCAATGTTTAAACACAAGAAGTCAATCTAAAAGAATTGCTAACGTGTCAAAGGGAATGAAGTAAGGAAGTTCTGTATAAATGATTTTACACAAATGAAAAGTCGTTAAATGAGATAATTGCATTTTGCCCACTGCAAGGGTATTTCTTTAATATTTCAATGTCATACAACACCTGAATAATAGGTTGTATTACGTGAGGGGGTATTTTGATACACACGAAACTTCTTAGACTTACATTTTTACCCACAATAAACAGAAAAAAATAGATTGTATTCTATAATCTAAATTACTTTATGTTCCATACGGTTTTCCAAAAACAATAACTGCCCCTGCACTAACTGCTCCAAGAACAGCTATTGGGAAATTCATGTTGTTAGTCACACAGATACAAAATACATCTCCAGTTTCCAATCCTTGCCGTATGAGTGCACTTGCAAATCGACGACTGTAGAAAGCAACTTCCTTGTTGGTATAAGAAGAGGAACTATCGTTCTACACCTATGTTGATAAAAAGTAGAACTAAATTTATTTGTGTTATAAATGAATAGCACAATGAAATTTTTTACGGTAAATTGCTTACATTTATTACTATCTCAGCAGTCACAATTTAATAGTCTAACAGCAAACATTGATTTTTAACAAATACTTAATTTCCCTTGATGTAAAAAATCGAAAGCTAAGTTAGAAAATGCATCATAATAAGCAAAACTTCCTATTATAGAAAGTATGAAACGAAATTAACTTCATTCTCAGATGAAGCAAAAACATTGTGAAACAATGGTGTAGAAGAGAGTGCATAGTGATTAAGCAACTGTTGAAAATACAGTTTCAGAGAAATAAAGTATCAGGTTTTGAAGTGGTATCATGAGCTCACAATAACTAGGCTTTCATACTGATGTTTTGGTGGGGTCTATACAATTGTAAAAACCTAGATAAGCTTCTTTCAAAGAAAGTAACTGAAACGATCTTGGAGTGTGTAATATACGGGAAACACTCGGCAAGACAACATTCATATCATGGTGGATGCATAAAAAGGTACAGGCAATGAATTGGTGTAAAAATAGAAAAGTGTAATGACTAACTAAGTATTTACCCACAACCAGTCAGCTAGTCATGAGGTATAGTGTAGTAATAGCAATAATAAGAGTGTATAGTTTAGTATGTACTTTACCTTACGAAAATTTCATGAATAAAGAAGTAAAAGAGGCACTAACTCATCAAAGATGAGGAGTGATCTAAAAAATGAGAAATAGGGGTGTTCACTTTATTGAGGGGAATGAAGTTAACAGATTGGGAAGATATGAGGAAACGAAGGTGTTGAGCATACTCAAAACACAGCAAATGTTGCAGATCGGGAGGAGAAGGAATTTGAGATAATTGAGGATCAGAGAAGAAGTGAAAAAAGACTCTGTGTGAGATACTAAATGGAATGCAGAGGTTTGCAAATAAAAACAAATGTGTCCCCATTTTTTCATTACCCAAGATAAATCAATGTATACAACATCATAAGTGTAGATGATTTATTTTAACTGTATCAGCGCAAAAATTTTTCCAAACTCTTCGAGTATACACAATTCGCATATAAAATCTGATTCAGAAAGTTAAGTGCAAGATATTTAAGCTTTATTACACTCGAGCTCCAGATGATCAAATATAATTGTTTGGTTCTCCTTGCATAAAGATACATAAAAGTAGAATACCTTCATGCTTTCTCATATTTTGCATCAATATCTTTTTATTTTACTTAACTATAAAACTTTGTAATTTTAAATTTTAGACACAACTGAATAACTGAGACACACTTTTTAAAATGCTTAACTGAGGTTAGATTAAACTGGAGAACACTTTTTCAGTAACTTTGAGTTGCATTGGATATTTTAACTGATTCTAAAGGAGTTTAAGGCGCTGATTTCAAATCTGAAATTAGTTTTTCTCTACAAGCTCTAGTTTGTATGCAATATGAGATTAATGAAATTGTACAAATGTGAACTTGCGTAAACCATGTTTAAACATTTTCACGTCCATATATATAGATAGCTTCTGATATTTGGATCATTCTTCTTTTGTTTCAGATCAAACATGGCTTCCAAAAATAGATATCATTGCAGAAACAAGACTGATGCCTTCTGCTACATATGTGGATGCTACACACTCAATCGTCAGAGACGTAACATATCCTCGTTCGTCAAGCGTGCCTACAAAGCATATTTTGAAGTTCATCTTGTTGATCAAGACAAGCAATGGGCTCCTCATGTTGTGTGCCACAATTGAGAGGAAATGCTTCGAGACTGGACCAAAGGAAAACTCAATGGTCTGCCTTTTGTTGTTCTAATGATTTGGCGCAAACCCATCAACCATGTAACTGACTGTTATTTCTGCATGGTAAACACAACGGGTGTTGGGAAAAAAACCGACATAAGATAACGTATCCGCACATTCCCTCAGCTATTCGGCCTACTCCGCACTTTGAAGAAGTTCCTGTTCCAGTTTTCAAAGGCTTGCCTTCATTGGACGATAAAGACATTGGACATGATACAAGCGAACAAGACTGTTGTGACAGTGAATTGTCAGAAAGTGTACACAATCGGAGAACTGTTCTTCAAACACTGAACCTTTCCCCATCCCCAAGCCTCTTCCCCAGGCTGAACTGAATAATTTAGTGCGGGATTTAGGTCTTTCAAAGAAAGCAGCAGTGCTTTTGGCATCAAGATTACAAGGCAGAAATCTTGTTTATCACTCTGTTAAAGTATCATATTTCAGAAAGCGTGACCAGTTTTTTGTGACCTTCTTTTCAGAAGACAGACAATTTGTTTGCTGCCATGACATACAAGGGCTTCTCAAAGAACTGGGTGTACCTTACTATAGTCCTGCTGAATGGAGACTCTTTTTAGACAGTTCAAAATGCAGTCTAAAGTGTGTTCTTTAACATAATGGAAATGTTTATGAATCAGTACCTGTCGGTCACTCAGTGCATTTGCGGGAAGACTATGATGATATGAGAATGGTCATGGACCTATTAAAATATCATGAGCACAATTGGATCATTTGTGTAGACTTAAAGATGGTCAACTTTCTTCTTGGACAACAGAAAGGTTTCACCAAGTTTCCATGTTTCCTCTGTATGTGGGACAGCAGAGCACGAGACAGACATTGGGTCCAGAAGGACTGGCCTATTCGTGACACCCTTGAAGCAGGCATGCCAAATATCATACAAGACCCAATTGTCAGAGATAAGATCATCTTTCCTCCTCTTCACATCAAATTAGGTTTGATGAAGCAATTTGTCAATGCACTGGAAACCGAAGGTGAAAGTTTCCAACACATCATCACAGCTTTACCGGGGTTATCATTTGAGAAGGTCAAAGCAGGCGTGTTTGATGGCCCACAGATTCGAACCCTAATTCGTGATGATCAGTTTGTTGCTAAGATGACCGCTTTAGAAAAGGCAGCATGGTTATCCTTTGTGACAGTCGTTCAGAACTTCCTTGGAAACAATAAGGCGGAGAACTACAGTGAACTTGTGAACAGAATGCTCTTCGGTTTTCGTGATCTCGGGTGCAACATGAGCATCAAGCTTCATTTTTTGAACAGCTCCTTGATAAGTTCCCTGGGGGCTGTGAGTGACGAACAAGGAGAACGATTCCACCAAGACCTAAAGGTCATGGAAGAACGCTACCAAGGGCGCTGGGACAAAAGTATGATGGCTGACTATTGCTCGAGCATTAAACGAGATTGTCCAGATGAAGTGCACAAACGCAAATTCCTACCTGAATAAAGTACACAAACAAATTGATAAGCTATTCCTATAATAACAAAAAATTAAAAATAAATAAAAATGTCAAATTGCATAAAATCTGTAGCATGTAGACAAAAACAGACTTCAGATTTGAAATCAACACACTCAAATTGACTATAGAAAGGTCTTTTTTAAATGCAACAAAATGAGTGTTCCCCAGTGTTACCATATATGCCTCTATCTCTGATTACCACATCTTACTTATATTATCGCCTTATCGTATCATGTATAAAAATAACTAAAATATGTAGAATATTTTATTTTGCTAGATACTAATGCCAACATTATATACTATATGGTTGATATATTATTTTGCAGTATTTTCACCCAAAAGTTATTATACTTATTTGAAAAATTGAGTCCAAGACAGAATTTCTTAATGTTATTTACATTTTATATACATTTACACTTACATTTATTTATATTAACATTGTATACTTCGCAAACTTATGTGGAACCATAAGAGCTCGACATCATAGAAGGCTCATAATCTTACAATGTAGTGTGTTTCAGAATGACTCATATAGAGATCGTTTTTTTAGCATTAATACAAATAATGCTTTTAACTTGTTCACGGAGAATCAAGGGCAAGAGTTTTGTCAGATGCTTACTTTGTTTTTGCTTTAACTAAATGTACAGATAATATGAATTACCTATGGGACGTGAAGATGATGCATTGATGAGAGACTTTCACATCCGTAGAAAGCACCCAGATTGATATGAATAAATATAATTAAAGGACATCATAAATATCACTCTATAAAAAGAAGAGAGTGGATGTTTGCCTGGCGAATAACATTTTTCTGTACTTAAAGTAATTGATACATTGAGTGAGGAAAACAATGACAAAGAGTTTCATCTCAGACTAGGAATGTGTGATGAACTACCAAATTCATAAATAGTCACAAAATGCCTTCAAATTATGCATGGTACAGTAACAACTTGACTACAGTAAAATATCCTGTTTTATTGAAGAGGAACGATGGGTATTTATGTTTGTCCTAAGTGTTTAATTGCTCAAACACAAACGAGGATACATTGTTTCACAATCTTAATGTTCTCGATAGCAAAATGAATGTAATCACTAGTAATTTAGAGTATTGCTAAGGCAAATATGAAGTGAAAATGATATTCTCACTGAAATCACCAAAAATAGATAGACAAGTTGAAGCTGAGCGTAGATAGACCAACATTTCATTGTATGAGATGAGCAGCACCACATGGACTAACAGACAGCCATTATTTCACATGTGCAACAGAGAATTAGATTATAACTATACGATTTTAGTTAGAATTAGGTAAAAAATGTGACTATTCGCTCAATTCCTAACTTGACAGAGATCACCAAACGTTTTTAATCTTTAATTGAGCTACACTACTCTAAATTTATAACCTTTCTGAATATCTTATTTTATTTGTTTATCGTTCAATATTGTTAGTATGAAATGAAAGTATTTGCTTAATTACTTTCCGGAATGGAAGATAACATTGTTTTTACTTTGGCATGGTGGACCAAGTGGTAAAATTTCTAAAAGTGATATGAAGCCTGAGATGATGGTTAACAGAGAAGTACTGGAGAATATTTCTTGCATAAATAAACCTAAGCTATTTAAATTCTCTTCTCCGAGATTTGTTTCTGGAGGACAGAAACTAAAGATGGATTCATCATGCTTTACGCCTGCGGAACCCTTCAGTCTGACTACTCTGTGTTTGTCACACCGAAATATATTACGGAATTAAAATTGCTTTTAAAACCTACAAACACGATCCAATGGTACTGTGTAATAATAAAACCGAAATAAACATTGATAAATCTTACGCACTATTCCAGATTATTGGAGAAGTATCTAAATAACATGAACGTTGTCTCGTCATTAAACATATAAGTTATAGCATTTGTTTTCTTTAATGTATTACGCTTTTGTCATGACGTTAATATTTAAAACAATTTTGTTAAAATGGATTTTATTCACGATTTATAATAACATATTAATAAAATTAACTTGACTCCCACAAACGAAACACTCACCAAAAGCTGTTTGTCTCCATTTTCTTCTAAGTAATTATATATAAATTCTTGAAAAGTCACATCAGGAATTTTAATAGGAGAACTTGGAGACCGAATAATTCTTTCATCCAATATGCCATATTCATTTTCTTTAATTTTGGGAGCCATGGTGGTTCATAAATTCAGATAAGGACTTGTAATATACTGCACACTGTGAAACTTCTGCTGTAGCTGTTTTTCTATAAATAAAAAGTATTGAACTGTGTTAAAAACTATAAAATAAAACATCAATTCTGATATTATTATTCGGTTAGAGACTGGTATTCATTTAAATACCAGAAAATACAAGTAAAAAGTAATAATTTTAATAAGATATGAAAACTATCTGTTGTAGATACTATTAACTGGTTTATTTATGAATTAATATTTTAATACTGTTTAGCTATTACTATTATTATAAAATTAAAAACTGACGATTTTTGTATGTGGTATTTAAAACTTTTTGATGTCAAGAATATAGAAATGATATGATTAAGTAATAAACATATCAATAATGCGAGTTAATTGGAACGAAAAGGCATTTGTAGAAGAGAGTAAAGGTATGGCTAAGGAAAAGCGAAGCATCATGTTAACTGCCATAGAAGTTACAAGCCAAACAGTATTTGTTAGCCTATTTTTTGTTTGTTTGTTTGTTTTGTTAACAAACAAATTTGTTAGCCTAATGATAAATACGTTTGAGAAAAACTAACTATATTGAAAGAGGCAAGTATAATTTATTTTGTCAAATAGAGTTCTAAAGGTATTGGACCTCTAAATACAATAATGGAGTTGATAATTTTATCAGTATAGGATACAATGACGATAACTCGTCACGAAATTGTAAGTGAAACACATAGAATACTAGTACAATAGTATTTGATTATTTACTGAAACTAATGCAACGTGATAAACATAAGTGAACTTTTGAAAAGAAGACGAGAACTATATATGTATGTATACATATACCATTAACGATACGTGAATGATCACCATAGTTTTAACAATTTGTTTTACACATGTTTAACATGTTCTGAATATATATATTATTTCGAAAACAAGTAAAGTGTGTGCTGTTGATCATCGTCGGATGTATGGTTAGAGAGTCACAGACACCTACTGTAAAAATATTCCAAACACATAATGTATATTTATAGTATCAATAAAAAGTGAAAGCCTTTTAACTGACAACTGGCGATAACTTAACGTATGGCAAAAGGGAAACATATGATGGTGATGTAAATACATCAGACCAATACTCAGGATCACTGATTTTATGATTTTATGATTTTATGATCCTCTTTGGCAAGTATTATTACTCAAGTATTTTCGACAGTCTCTCTCCTGATTCAGAATCCTCAGCAGTCTATTGATAATTTGGCGTGTTTGTTGAACAAGTAGGAAATTTGAAGGTAGTGTTTCGGGCAATAGAAAAATCTGAGAGCATTTTCTACACTGTTTAGAAGGCACCGTACCCAACAAGATGGTCTATTTGTAACCAAGTCATTCAATTAATGTGAATGAGTGTGACCCATTGTTGCTCAGTTGGAGGAACTAATTTCATCTGTTGCATCAGATTTAATAACAAACTGAAATGGACATCTGGAAAGACTTCAGTTGGAAAAATAATCCTAGGGTTAATTATAGACACTGAAGTGATGGAGAAATGGAAGTATCCAAACACCTCTTGGCAAAATTGAACAAAATGCTTGCTGCAATGGAGTGTATCAAAACTGCACTTCAAGAAAAAGGAAGAGACTAGAGTTTTATTAAAAGATAAAATAAATGAACTCTTGAAATATCCAGCCAATTCAAATGCCACGTATGAGAAAATTACTCAAGAAGTTTTTCTGATGAGGCTGTAGCACTTACACCAACATTTTTTGTGAGTACTGCAGGGTGGAGTACCAAAAGCTGCTTGACACAATGCATGAGTATTTGAAGGAACATTTCTACTGGTCGCCCACATTCTTTAAAATCGAAGAATGTTCTGCTCATTCCCGGAAATACTGACAATAGTGTGGAAAAACACCGAAAATTTTCTGGGAAGTTATCAGGTAAGAAATTAGAAATGTTCATTGTAGCTGGAAAATCTTACAGATTAATGACCCTTTTGATCAAAATAAGACTATTGTGAGGTTGCTCTTTGTTTATCCTGCTTCTTTTTTTAAAGTGAAGAGGATTTTTGTACTCTTAGAAAGCTGCAGATTTAGCTTCGTTATTCTGTGAAAGAAAGATGCTCAAAAATGTAATTGTTTGCCACATTTAAGAACAAACTAATTACTTGGAAAGGAAAACACTCTGTCAGCATTTTTTTGGTGCAAATTACCAGGTTTGGCATGCCCAAGCGCGTTAAGGCATGCGAGTCGTAATCCGAGGGTGGCGGGTTTGCATTCCCGTCGCGCCAAACATGCTCGCTCTTTCAGCCGTGGTATCGATATAATGTGACGGTCAATCCCATTATTTGTTGGTAAACGAGTAGCACAAGAGTTGGCTGTGGGTGGTGATGACTAGCTGCCTTCCCTCTAATCTTACACTGCTAAATTAGTGACGGCTAGAACAGATAGCCCTCGAGTAGCTTTGTGCGAAATTAAAAAAAGTATAAAATTACAACCTTAGAAATAACCATGAGTTATAAAAAACACAGAGAGATATTGAATACATGCATGAGCTTCGTAGATGGAAGGTTATTGTATATATTATCGCTGTGTAGCAGATACTTTGAATCTTAGGAAAAGATGTTTAAAATTGTTATTATTCTTTTGTTTATCTGTGAATGATTCGTTCCAAAATTAAACTAATTTTCAAGAGGTATTATCTTTGCAATAATTAGATGATATTGACATTCGTAATATCTAGTAATAGGGCGCACCATGGCTAGGTGTTTAAGGTATTCGACTGTTAATCTGAATCAGAAATGCGTTCTGTCAAACGTTCTCTCTGTTTCATCTGTGGAGTCCAATCTGGCTCTTCGTTGGTGAAGTTAAAAACCTTGGTTATATTTGATGTTTTTTTTTTAATTTCTCGCAAAGCTAGACAAAGGCTATATGTGCTGGTCGTCCTTAATTTAGCAGTGAAAGAGTAAAGGAAAAAAGGGAGTCATTACCACTCACCGCCAACTCTTGGCAACTTTTTTATCAACGAATTGAAGGACTTACCATTACTTAATAATGATCCCCGGCTCAAAGATGCGACTAACATTCGAACCCGTGACCTTCAGATAACGAATCGAACGCCTTATCCCATCTGGCCATTCCGAGTCTGGTTAGATTTAGTGAATAATTAATAAACAAAAAGTTATCTTGTACTTCATTATTTGTTAGAAAACTGAATAATTGGGTACAATTAAATCATGCAAACTAATTGTAACTTGTGTTGGTTTCTTTCTGAATAACAAAAATAAAGAAATAACAATTAAAATGTAATAATGGAATCAGTAAAATTAGTCACCTGTCTCTAATTTGTCTCATGTTTGGACTTAATTAATTTTTGTTTGTTTGTAATTAAGCACAAAACTGAACAATAAACTATCTGTGTTTTACCAATCAACAGAATTGAAACCTGGTTTCAATCGTTGTTACTCTGTCGACAATCTACAGAAACAGGGGCAGGAAAATACAAAAGGTCAGTAATGTCTATTTATTTGGCCTGGCATGGTCAGGTGGGTAAAGTTAAGGTGTTTATCACCGAGTTTAACAGTTTTATACCATTCTCTTTCGAATTCAGTCTATTTCTCTGTGTAATAAATAAAGCCTACAAACTTACATCATCTTAACTAACTCTTCATAAATAAATTACTTCCATGCAAAACATTTTTTACCAAACGGATGCGGGTTGGAAAAATAACTTCTTTTCCATAACTAATTTCTTTGTTAAACCACCCAAAATTCTAATCTTCCCTTACACACCTGTTTATGATATCTCGAAAGTCAAAGTTACTTTATTACACTGTAGTTAAAATAAATTACAAAATAATTATTATCCGTAATTTGATCTGAAAGTTATTACGAAACTGAAATTTTGACTCAACACTTCTTTCCACTTGAAATATCGTTCGCCGAGTGTCTGTTGAAGTCATCTCATCGAATTAAAACACGTTTAGATGTCCCTCCCTAACACAGCGGTAAGTCAACGGATTTACGCTAGATTCAGGAGTTTGATTCTCTTCTGTTTATTCATCAAACAGCTTAATGTGGCTTTGCTTTTAGAACCCCCCCACACACACGTTCAGACCTTTTATGTTGATGAAACCGAACGTCACCTAAAAGTACGAACGTGAGAACACATTGACAAATACATAGAAACTGGAAGAAAGGTTACAAACCTTCCAAACTTTGCTGTCTATCAGCACCATACGAAACGGAACATCTTGTTTCTTTCTATTTCTAAAATAATCTCAACAATCAAACATTATAATGAATTTTCTTATAAAAATAGTTTACATAACACTCTCTTTCTGTTCCTGAATAATACAGTTGTCTTCACTTGATTAAAACTTAATAAACTAATTATTTTTTCCCAGTATTTTCATTTTCCGCCCATATATTTGTACATTCAAACTGTTTACTCTAATGTATATATTTCTATTGTAAATACAAATACTCTTTGTTTGTTTTGGGCCTCTAGATTACTGATTATGGTATTGTAAGGATTCTGAAACGTTTAATAACTGCTACCTATTATTACGTTTCTCTTTGAAAGCATAAGTAATGTTACGTGCTTATAAACATTACAAGCACATTCCTACTTTTAAGGCCTGGTTGAGGCACCCGACTCACAAACCAAGGGTCTCTAGTTCGAATTCATGTCACACCATGTATGCTCGCCCTCTCAGCCGTTGGGGGAGCTATATTGCGGCGGTCAATCCCGCATTTCGTTGGTAAAAGAGTAGCCCAAGATATGGCGGTAGGAGGTGATGACTAGTTGCATTCCCTCTAGTCTTATACTGCTAACTTAGGGACGGATAGCACAGATACCCCTTGTGTAGCTTTGCGCGACATTTAAAACAAACCAAACCAGTTTATTTATTATCTCAATCTCAGCATCTATATTGCCCCCCGCTAGTACAGTGGTATGTGTCCGGATTTACAATGATAAAATCAGGGGGTTCGGTTCCCCTCGTTGGGCTGACTAGATAGCCACTTGTGGCTTTGCTGTACGAGAAACACACAAACACACTTAGCATCTATATTAAACATTTTTACTTGTATTGTGAATATATTTGATTTATCAAAAGAGAGCAATGTATCATATGGCTGAAACAACCTACCAAAAATACAAAGTGACATGTTAGTGATATTTCACTTTCTGGATCTCACACAGTGGAGATATGCATACTTACAATAGATTGCTCTTCTAGGATCTTTTCCGCAAACCAAATGTGGAAGCAATTCATTAAGAAATACAATACTTTTGAAATAACACTTCTAATTTTTCTTTTCTTCCTATATATTTAATTTCGTATGTTGATAAATCTTTCAAAAGAATAATTTCCAGCCTTATTTGGTGTAAACATGTTCAAAGTTATTTACGATTAAAAACTCAAATTTGATAAATTTTTATACACAACTACACAAATAGTCACATGAGTTATCAGTCGAAGTTGACATTGCATTTTCACCTGAGAGTTAAAATGGACTATTTATTTTTTGTTCACTTGAATTAAAAAGGGCTTATTGAGAGCAGTAAGTAAAACAGTTAAGATGAATTGACGTGAAATATTCAAGTTTTAGTTAAGTCAAGTAAATTAAATTAGCATTTTCTAACTTAAATTTTCAAAAGAATCATAAGTTGGATTGTTGCTATTACTCACTGTCAAGTTTTCAACACAAGTTTACTAAATTACAATATATTATTCTAACTAAAGAGCGTTTAATGTCACGCGATATTAGCTTAAAAATAGTGTAAATAATAATGCTTGATAAGGCTGCACCGATTTCATGTAGGTGTAAACAAAAACCTTCTGACGATGACCGAGGAGGTCGAAACGTCCTTCAATTATCTACATAGAGATTTCTCTACCCACTCCAACCGTTTTTATATATATAATCTACATTTCTCCCGTTGTATCTATGCAATTCTAATCTAAACACCCAACAAAAAAATTGTATATCCTTGTTACTAGTCTCTTAAAAGTTTACTTTAACCTGGAATTTAGATATAAAACAGTCTCCTGGAATTTATCATCTATCACACTCAATAAACTGATAACCCTTAGTAGCAGTAGCGAGACCATTCTTAATCATAGAGGATAGTTATATTGAATTAAATTTTATTTTTAAAGTTCAATGAAGTTAATATTGTAGTTAACGTGTTATTACTACACAATTATCAGATTTTATGAGAAATAAAAATATTCCAAGCTACTATATAACGATAAAGCGGTCTAAGAAAAATATACCTACGTTAAAATTGTACATCGATAACACAGAAACGCAAAAACGTTAATGATATGAACTGTCGAAGCAGGAACAACACGTGTAACAAACATTCACAGGTGCTAAACTCATTGCCACGTTGCGTAACTCGAATGTTCTCACCCTCACCTGTACATGACAATGAAATAATACAGAATAAGAATACTAACTTTTAGAGCGATATTAAAGGAAGTGAAAACTGAAACTGGAAGTTTCTATATGGAGAGAAAAACTTCGGCATTTATGTATTTTGTATCAAAAACTGCTGAACCATGTTTATAATTTACACACATAATGTTTCTTATCCACTGAACAAGTCAACTGGCAGAGAGAATCAAAAACGTCTTTGTGATTTCCTTTCTTTGCTTGTTTTTAGAATAGGAATATGTACTGTATTTGTCATAGATTAATATTCAAACATCCAGACATTTTATTGAATAAAACATGTGACTTATGTTTACCGTGGATGAAAGATTTTGTGCAGATTCTTATCCTTACCTAAACTGTATCCGATATCCTGAGACTTATAGTGATCATAAAACAATAAGCGTTAATAATTACCATTGAAGATCGAAATGTTCATGTTGTGCGTGATAGGTATTTCATACAACTTATTTCATTTTTTAGAACTTTTAATATGATTAACAGTGTTGGCCTGGCATGGCCGAGCGCGTTAAGGCATTCGCTCGTAATCTAAGGGTCGCGAATTTGCATCCGAGTCGTGTTAAACATACTCGCCCTCCTAGTCGTGTCGGCATTATAATATGACGGTGAATCCCACTCTTCGTTGGTAACAGGGTACCCCAAGAGTTCGCGGTGGGTGGTGATGACTAGCTGACTTCCCTCTAGTCTTACACTGCAAAATTAGGGACGGCTGTCACAGATAGCCCTCGAATAGCTTTGTGCGAATTTAAAAACAAACAAGCAAATTAACAGTGTTATAAACAGTTCTTGCCCATTTTATAATCCAAGTTCTGTAGTTCCCAACTCTTGTAACTTACACTGACGACGTCGTTTTACATTGCACACTCTTGGGTAAGTTTGAAGTTAACATGAGTTTCACAGAAGCGTATCAAACTGTTAAAGATAAATATGGCTTTAAGATGGTATAGAGATGTATATGAAGTGTCCAACCCTGGTATTTTAACTGAGCAGTTTTTATGTAAAAAGTTATTCCCAAAATATGACGCATATCATAATGGTTATTATAAATAACAACGTAATTAGAAGGTGCGAATGGTGGTTTAATTATGGGGTAATTAAAAAAAACTAGCATTCTCTACTTTCTGTAATTAAAATACACTAAGGATGTTTTCAAATCTGTAATCTTAAGAGCTGACGTTTGTCAAACAACTCTAGAGAAACAAAAATATCACAATCATCCACCAGGATGACGGAAATGGAGTTGTTATCTTCAAGTAAACTGACAATGTGAAGAAAATTCTTGAAATTCTTAACGACTGTAATAAGTTCAATTTTATAAACAAAGATCCTTATACCATATCTCACAATTTGTTTGTAAAACTTAGAGTTCCTAACAACTTAAATGAAAGAAATATTCTTTTTGTCTTCGTTTACAATAATTTATATTTAACGGGCTCCCATCGTGGAATATTATACGGTCTGTTGAAATTTCACAAACCATTCACCTTATTTGAAATGTTTATTCCGTCTCTGGCACTTATATCTTTGAAGTAGCTAAATTCCTTGTGCTCTTCTTTTCATCTGTTACTAAGTACTAATTTACAACAATTGATTTTTCCCGAGAAATCAGTCAGCTTCCGCCCTTAAAAATAACGTAATGGCTGTCTTCGACATTGGACTTGGACTTTCTAAATCTGATTTTAAATCTATGTTTGAAATTAACCTAAAATTAACATTACTAATATAAAGCGTCTATCTCGCGGCGTGGTCTTCGTTCAAGGACAGGAACCCGCTAACTTTAATAGATTACAAAAAGAATGGCCTTCAGATGCTTTTAAAACAGAAAACATAATTATACATTTACCTTGTAATCAGGGGGTTGAACAACTCTATTGACATTGAAATTATTAAGGTGGAATAAACTAAACAAAACATAAAACACGTTTAAGTGGAACGCATGATTTCTCATATAACTAAAAACCAACTAATCTGATTAAAGTAGTTACGGAAAATACCCCAAGACATAATCCAGCTGATAAATAGTGGTATCACATTGTGGTATCATAAATACACAGTAGAACAAACCAAAACACTATCAGTATTTGTTACACAGTGTTACCAATGCCAAAAATTTGGACATGTAGCAGCAGCATGCCGACCAACTGCGCGCTGTGTAGGCTGTGGAGAAAATCATCAAATATCACAGTGTACAGAACAAAACTCCAAACCTAAAGGCAAATGCAAATCTATTTAGGTACACTTATACCAACTTAAAAATCCAAACATGAACAAGCCACAAACAAACAAAATCCAAGAACAATCAAAATCAACTACTGCTCAAACACCACAAAACACAAACACACAACAAACTCATATGCTGCAGTAGTCATGAAAACATCATTCATGCAGGAAAAATCATCAAGTAATGAAGATTTACCAAAAATATCTGAAGACACACACTAAACCACTTCTATGAATAATAAAAACACTCTAACCAATGCCATTACTTCCACCTTTTCTGAAATATTAACAGAATGTACTGATCCAAACAATGAAAACAATCTAAAAAATATAATCATTAAAATACTTGTGAAAACACTGAATAATACCTATTACAAAAGTTAACATACATCATGAACTCTGTTAAACATGGATAAATTCATAGTATTACACATCAATATCCAGTGTGCAATTGCTTCCAACACCTTTTCCCGTTAAATGTGTACATGTGATAAAATCAAATTTGAATAATAATAATTAATAAAATAGTGGTAAATTGAAACAGCCACCTACGTAAATATACTTAAAAAGAAAAGAAAAAATATGAATATACATTGCCCTAAAAAAGACCAGTATAAAGTTGATATTACTCCATATTAATAAGTTAATTTCAACAATTATACACAATCAATTAAGTGATGGAACAATTGTGGTGCTTAAAAACCTCTTTGCAAGAAACAAAATAAATGATTGCTGCAAAAGAATAAATGTTGTGTGTCAAAACTTCACTTCGAGAAAAAGTGAACAGAGGAAAGTTTTAGCAAAGTACAAAATAAAGTAGCAAGATAAATCAACTTCTTGAATATCCGATTGATTCAAAAGTCACGTATGAGAAAATTACTCAAGCATTTTTACGAGTGAAGATGTTGCACTTGCTTCACCATTTTCTTTGCAGTGGCATTGAGTTGGGTATCATAAGCTGCTAGACAACGTACATGTGACTAGAAAGTTATTTTATATGTAATTAGAAACGTTTATTTCAAGTAACACGTGTCATTACAGCACTGAAACTGGAAAAATCTTGAAAACATGTGGCCATTTTGATCAAGTTCAGGCCATTGTGAGATTGATCTCAATCAGTGATATCGAGAAACCCACTTGCTGAAGTTGAAAGGAGTTTCTGTGCCATACTAAAGAACAAATTAATCACTTGGAAAGGAAAATACTCTGACAGCGATTTCCTGGTGCTGATCACCAGCTTACCAATATTTTTTAATCATTACTATAAAAACAATAGAATTTCGCTGTGATATTTCACTTTATAAAGGCAAGTACTGTTATTCTTCTAAGTGCTTTTTTAAAACTATTATTGTTATGGTTGTTTTATTTGTCTACCAAAACGAGAATTTTCATCACAATGTTACTATTCGTGATCTGCCACACTGTGCAAATCATATCAAAAAATTTATATTTGTAGACGATGGAAAAAATGAAGATTTAATAAATAGAAGTTTCACCTCCTTCAAGAACTAAAATATGTACTATAACAGTTACCATGTTTGTAACTTCTTCCTTTTGAAATTATTTTAACTAAATAACGTTTTCAGCTAAAGTTTATACTGTATCAATTATTAAGACAAGAATTTGATTTGTTTAGTTAAAGTTACCCTGAGCATTGCTGATGTAAGTGTTATTACTGTTTCAAACGTTTCATTGACACCTAAATATTGCTCAAATTGAAAAACGACAAACCGATTTTTTATATAAAACGGGAAAAAAACTTAACATAGACGTGTTTGTGTTTTTTATCTTATAGCAAAGTCACATTTAGCTTTATGCTGAGTCCACTTAGGGGAATGGAAATTAGCATAGAAAAGAACCATTTTACTTTGTAAAGTATACCATCTTTTACATCTAATTTCAATGGAACCCAAACAACTTTAGAAATTAAAACTTCGCCCCCATTGCAAACAATTTGATATTTGGTCACTAGATTTGAACATAGGATCTTCTTTGCGCAAAGAGATTCATAACTGCAAGGGAAATATGAAACACGAGTTTCATTTCTACTTAAATGTCTTTTTGAAATAAATTTAACATGTATTAATCTTAGTAATAACCTGCCCAGTATCACTTGGATACAAGAATAAAAAGTTCACCAGGTTCAATAGCTGGAGGTACTGCGGTTTGTGTTGCTTGCGTGTGAAAAAAAATTCGTGGTATGCTCCGTGGAGCATTTCCTTGAAATGCTCTTTTGAAAATTTATGAACAGTTGAACTAGCGACTTTGTAACCTAAATTTAAGGCACTCTTTTGAAACAATCACTTGTTTAGTTGCGTTTCGTGTGTATTGCTTTAAATTTGTTTGTGTCTGATAGGATGTTCTTTATTTTTTGGATGTATCCATTGATATTCATTATGATTATAGCGTTTTCTTTACCTGGTTTGAGAATTTTAATGTTTTTGTCTTGTTTTACGTTTTCAATGGAATTAATTTCTCTTTCTATAAGATTATTTTTTAACTTTCTGTTTTGTGAAATTATGTTGATGGTTTTATGATTTTGTGTTTTGTAGTTTCATTGTCAATTCTGATTAAATCTGATTGGCTGCAGCAGATTCATCGGGTTCAGCCTATGGATGGGTTTAAAGAACCCATGCAGTGTCTTTGCTGGGCCTGATAACTTTGAGTTATATATTATATATATATATATATATATATATATATAGGCCTATATATTTATTTATGATTAAAAAAATAAGACAAACACCTCAGTGTGCCATTCTGAAAGTTGCAAAAAAGGTGGTGTCAGCCTGCATAATTCAGGCTTTTCTTTTATGTTTTTATTAAAAACTTTCACGGGAGGACATGTCCTCCGGACCCCTACAGCATAGATTTGCGCTTACATCAATCACTTAAACTATCCCCCACCCAAGGCCATTTCTGGCTACGCTCCTGTTTGTCGTTAAGCGCAAAGTTACCCAGAGGGCTATGAATGCCATGCGCATGACGAGTATCGAAACTCAGTTCTTGATTGAATTAATGTTTCCCAACCTACTGGTGTGACAAATTGAAATAAAGAAACTAGTAGTTTACTTTTTAATAAACTATTATTTTACTAGAAGTTACAGCTTGTACAGAAAGGAAGATTATTTATAAGAGCATGCACGAGTTTCAGTCACTGGTGTGACCATTCTCAAAAAACAATTCTAAAAAAATATTTATGAACTGAAAATGTATAACTGGTAATAAAATAAAGCAAAAAGTGCTTGTAACATCTCAATTTATATTACTGCTAGAAGAGCTATTAACATTGGCGCGCTCTTCATTCAAAAGAACCGCCTAGATGATTTTAAAAAAAGGCAGAAAACGGTAAAGCTGGTGGCCAAGTAGAGAGATTAGTCCCGAAAAACGGTTCACTAAGACATCACAAAGCCTGTTATAAAAGCAGTGCATATTTAGCTAAATTTGTTTGATACATTCTTATTTCTGGAAACGCGCTTTCCGAAACTTGAGAGTGATACAGGCCTTTGTTAATACGTTAGCACCCTGCTTTATATTTCATAAAACAACCAACCTTACCTGGAGCACAATTTATTAAGATGTTTACTGTTTTTAAGTGAAGCCACGGAGTCTGCATGAACATTGTTTGTTATCTATCACAAGACTAATGTCATTACTAGTATTGTTTTACACACTTTTACGTACCTATATGTAAAGTGAAAACCCTCATTTCCGATGTGATGAAGAAACAAGTGTTAAGGGGTTTAATATAGAGCATTGATTTGGTGCATTTGCTTTCATGTTTATTGTAGAAGAATGTGTGGCAATAGGGATTTATAAGCAGCAATGCCATAGAGAGAAAGACAGAATGTGCAGGCAGGGAGGCTAGTGATTATCAGCTGAAAATCAACATTTGTCCTGCACAGAAACCAAACGGTTAGGATAGTCAGGAAATAAAAAGGCTTGGAAATATCCCATATTAACCAAAACCGAAAACTACCCGTTTTAAAGATAAATGGTTCAATTATATTTGCTGGCTCATTTACAGCTCTTGTTTAACAGGGCTGTTATTCTTTTATTACACAAAAACATTTAGAGACAACAATTTTGTATCAAGTAATTACAGCTTACTTTATACAGCTGTTAAATATGTTAAATATAACATGTATAAGTAGTAGAAGGTCAGTTGGAATTATACTTGTTAAACTTACAGTTTTATGAAACAGAAATAAATTTCTTCGTTCTACAAGTCTTAGTCAGCTCTTATTACGATGTTGCTGTTAAACTCTCTAGTCCCAGAGTAATATTTACGAGTGAATAATAAGAAAATTAGATATATCTCTGAAGCAGTTTCACAAAATCGATATTTTTTTACCAAATATTTACTTACAAACTTTTATATATATAACATATGTCATAACTGATATCTACAGTTTATTTCTTACTCTGTCGAACACTTTTCAAGAATGAGAACTGTTTCATAATGACCTCTTCATTTGCTTTCCAACCTTAGTGTTTTTCGATAAATGATGAATCAGGGGTATGTAACTTATATATATAGACAGTACAAAAGATGAGTACACAATGAACCGAATAAACAAAGAAAAAGTGTATCCTTATAAAGCACTCCTTTATATATTTCCTTTTGTCATCAACTTTTATATTATATTAAAACCACAAATTCAAAAATTGCATAATCGAAGCAATAATTCTATGGAGAGTATGACCAATAGCTGCCGCTTAACCATTTGTCCCACTTGTATATGTCAAAATCAAGGGAGCTTCTTGGAGTTGATTTTTGAAGGGCAAATATAAGTTAAGCCATCATCATCTTGTATTATGTCATAAAAGTTAAAATAATCTCCAGGTTTTCCAAACACGAAAATGTCCTGTATGAAAAAAAATGACTTTAGTAAGTAATATATATTTCTTTTTATGATCAAGCATTATTATCCTTACTACAAAATTGTTTAGTATATCACAACACAATTGTTTTATCGAGTTAGAGCAGATTTTCAAGGTGAGTTCTCAAAAAAGTGTCACAATTCCTTATCAAAATTATCAAATGATTCATATAATTCTCTGTTATTTATTTTTAATATATTGATTTATAATCCATTATTTTGCAAAATTTATAATTTTCAAGTAATCGCCTATTATTTAAGTTTATTGTAGTCTAACATATTTCTCAAAAGTACATTAAAGTATAAAAAAGTATGTTTTATATTATTATACATATCATAAAGTGCATACATTTATTTAAATCTTGCCTTAAAGTTGACAAGGTTTTGTTTAGCATTCCTGATTTTTTTCGATAATTTCTTTTTCTGCTAATATATAAACAAAATTAATGGACTCCAAAGTATATTTCAGTTTATCTTATTGGATGAAATGAAACAAAAACAATATCCTTTTATTTTGTTGTTTAATAGTAAATTACTCAATAAAGGGAAAAGAAATTTTTAAACGGTAACTATAATAAGAAAATAGATAAATTAAATAAAAAATATAATCCATAACTGCACACATAACATACTTATATAAATTCATTTTATAAAACAATGAAGAATATGTGCGGAATATAGAAAAAAAAAATTACAAAACATGATAAAAATCATGACTTTTGCTGATAAAGCTGTTGATAATTTTGTTTTAATTTCTAGAAATAATTTTACTAAACATTCAAATAAAGAACCAGTATTTAACAAAAAATTAAAATCTTTATTTTACAGTATGTTCAAAATATGTTATTGTTGTTAGAAATAGTATCACACAATAACACATGATAGTTTTACTTTGAATGTGAACATGTGATTATAGTAGTTAAAAGAATAAAAATTTTGGTTTCAGTAATCTTTCTTTTAATTTTCCTGCTGATAAGTTTCAAAAAAATATTTTGTAGAATATTTTAACATATTTTCAAAGCTATAATGAATAAGTATTTTTAATACATTTCTTACACAAATGTCGCTCATAAAAATTACCCCTGCTTCTTATTAGCCAAATCAAACATAGTCACTCTATCGATATTGCTATAAATATCATTCAAAACCTGAAATTAGAAGTGTGTGTTTTACAGCAAAGCCACATTATGCTATTTGTTGTATCAACCAAGGGTAATTGAAACATTGGATATCACCAAAATCACCACTCTCTCAGCAGGAGAAAAATTACCAAACGATATTTTTTAAAACTAAATTAAAAGAAGTTCAGTTTTTATGTAATGTCAAGACTAATAACTGAGAAATTACACTGAGAAATCGTCTTATAAGAAATATATAAAATAATTACATTTTTTCGAGATTTTAGTTTCTTTTCTTTATGTTTCAGCACATTATCTTAACATTTTATCATTCCATAAAGTTGACATTTTTTAACTTTCAAATTTTCATTCATGTACTTTCCCTATACTTGCAGCTACTGTGTTTGAAAAAAAATTATATTTGTAATGAAAAAGAAACAAAATAACCCAGTGTGCAAGTTTGTTCATAATTAAAATTTCATACGAATAAAATTTAGAAATTTTGAGCATCTTCCATAAGATTAATCTTATTTAAACTTCGTTTAATTCATTATGTCCTGAGAAGGCGTAGTGAGATTGTGAAAGAACTATGTGAAACACATAAAATTCTGTTCAAATGTTGGTAACGTATGTAGATTATCTTTCACCTCAATGAATCAACATGGGTCAATTTCAACACTGTTGCAGAAATGGTAGTAATAAAAGTACTCATTTACTCTGGTATGTTGCAGTACTTCCATACAATTATTACTAGATTTTTAAACAAATTATTTTAATAATACTCCTTTTATTTTAACAATACTCCTTACATGCAGTTTAATAACACAGAACTCAATTTAAAAACTACTTCAAATGCATTCAAATGAAGCTCAGTTGGTATTAAGGGGTCTAATGTGTGCCAATAACACATTTCTCAAACCATATCGCCCCTACCAGCCTGTACTGTTGACACAAGGCAGGATGGATCTATGGATTCATGCTATTTACATTAAATTTTCATCCTATAATCTCCATGTCACAGGAGAAATCGAGATTTGTCAGACCAGGCAACGTTTTTCTTATCTTTAATCGTTCAATTTTGGTGACCCCATGCCCATTGTATCTCCTTTTCTATTCTTAGTTGTCAGGATATGAACCCAGCTTGGTCTTCTGATGCTGTAGCCCATCTGCTTCAATTTTCAACACTTTGCGAGTTCAGAAATGATGTTCCGAGCACCACTATTGTAAAGAATGATTACGCTGTACAACAATATTTTGAAAAATTTTGCTGATTGTAACAGGTACCCGGTGGGTATGCACAAATACAGTTTTGGTTTTGCTTCATCACTTAGGAACTCTGAGAAATAGACAGTTAACTGTTTACCGGAAATAACGTATTTAATTGCGTTTATGTTTTTGATACGCTATTAAGTTCAACATAATTAAAAGCGTTTTGCTCCTGATTTTCGTTTGTATTCAATGACTGGTGCATCACGTTGCAGTGTCTAACAGTTGTCATCAAGCATTGACGGATTCCAGTTGCCCTGATATCGTTTTTCCATGGTAACAATGTATTCTCCATTCTAATATTTCATCGAAAAACAACTGTCTGATTGCTTTATATATCAGTTACAGCCACATAATTTGCTATTTGGCTATTTACGTTAAATAGCAGGTGTATGTAATAAAGTCGCTACTGGGTATATAAAGTGTAATAATTCTCCAAATAAATAGACCTTATAAAGAAGGTTAATTTATAGGAACTAAAAACATTAGTTTAGATTATGTATTGCTCATTATAACCATTTAAAGCAGACCTCAACAAAGATCTAGGAGTACCCCCAAACACTCAGTACCAACTACTGGTAATGTGACTTTACCACTCTTTGTACCCCGAAACAGAGGTTACACCAGTTCATTGCTCATCATCACGTTTGTCCCCAAAGGTTTCTCAAAATAATTGTAGCATTACAATTCTATACAATAATCTTTATCTTTTAGAGAAATTTCTGCATATAAATTAATTTTAGTTGCATCATATCTTGTGTTTTCGTGAGCAGGATTTGCCATGCATTCAAATAGATACTTGTAAGTTGATCGGTTCAAGCCTAACTGGACCTCTCTTATTTTTAGATGCTAATACACGAATACCAAATACCTGTAACTTGGTTAGTTTTAATTAAATATCATAAAATAAGAATATACAAAAAGACACGAGACAAAAATTAGTATTTTACTTAACTCCAGTTGTTATTCGCTCTTCTACACTTCACGGCAAGCACCACATAAATTTAACCACAGATGCTCTTTCAGGTTGTAATGTGAGTTGCCGAGTTATACATTGCCCTCTACTATAAAGGTAACTAGTAACTTCAGTCTTCTTTAGAAAAGGATATATCATAATTATACATTCCGAAGTATACACTTGTGTTAATTTTTAGCTTTTCACAAGTATGTAAAAAGCAAAAGTGTCGAAATAGATAGCTGTTTAACGTCTACATAACCAATTAAACTAAACTAAATTGGGTGTGTGACTTTTGTTGCACCAAAGCCACATCGGGTTATCTGCTGTGTCCACTTAATAATTGGTGCAATCCGTTGTAAAAAAAATAGCATCAAGAAGAGAAAAGTACTGAGAAGTACTGCCAGATGCACATGAATACCTTTTTCCATTTATTGAATATAGGAATAGGTGCACATTTTATCGCATTTCTAAATAGAATTTATTCACAGTTAGATTTGATTATTTTTCTGTAACAGATATCTGATAGATTTTTAATTTGGTAACATAATTTAACTTCATTGCCAATTTCTTTTGCGTTCTACCCATGACTCATTATAAACTGTATAAAGTATATTTATTTACCTACAATGCTCGTTTATTAATTTTGCCTTCTTACATTTTAATGTTTTACTCCTAAGTACGTAAAATTTGAGGTAATTATTGATGTTCAGGTTTAATTTTTTTCTTGATTTGTAAATTTTGTATAAATTTCCTTTCCTTCTTAATATCATTTTTCCATAAAATATGAGAGAATTAATTGTCATTTTATATCATACTTACTTCAATTCAAAGACGGAGAAAGAGAGATAAGTGAATGTGTTATATTGCAGAGAGTAAAGACTGTAAGAAGGAGAAAAAACATGG
This sequence comes from Carcinoscorpius rotundicauda, assembly GCA_011833715.1. Taxonomy (NCBI): domain Eukaryota; kingdom Metazoa; phylum Arthropoda; class Merostomata; order Xiphosura; family Limulidae; genus Carcinoscorpius; species Carcinoscorpius rotundicauda. The sequence continues at coordinate 122,609,680 of CM022393.1, read as the reverse complement.
TAATAGCAATATTATAGAAGGTAAAAAAAGTACCTTATTATTATTGTTGTAACTTCCACTTCTAGGTGTTAGTGTTATTATTATTGATCTTTTACAAATATTGAAACTAAGATATGAAACTATTCAGTTGCTAGAGCAAAGAAGATCTTGAGGTGAACAGCATGATAGAAGCAAACTGGTGATATCAATTTTGAATATGTATACCGTTGGAACACTCACGAACGTGAAGCAATGGTAATAAGAAGCCACTTGTGAAACAGAGAGGCGACAGCAGGTAAACAAACTCCTTAAAGATATCTTTAATGAAGGAACAGTAAAAGTCATTTTACAATGGAAGAAGTCAAAAGAAAACTCCATTTACAACAATCTGAAGCGGGGATAATTAAAAAGCTGTCAAAATTATTATGGAAGAAGAAACATTGTAAATCAAGAGTAATGGTCGACAAGTAGAAGAAACTCTTATTGGTTCCGAATACTAATCTGAACGTTGTTAAATGTTTTTATTAATCTGCAAAAAGAAAATATATGTCAAAGAAGTCAGAAAAAGCGTTTTACAGACAAACGAGAGTTCAAAATCTATCTATAATGTCACGTAATCAAACAGTAAATGTTGCAGTATGAAACAGAAATATAAGGAGGAAAACTAAAAAGTCTCTTTCTATCGACAATGAAAGAGTAGACTCAAAGTGGACATAGGAAATTTCAAATTTTACAATTGTTAGAGTTTGTTTGAAGAAAAGAAATAGGTGTTTGATTCTGATCGGATTCACTGAAGCTGACTTGGTACATAAATAGGCCAGAGAGCAGAGTTTCAATTCTACCCACGATAGTAAAAACACACAAAGTGCAGAAAGTACGTTACCACCTCTTAACAGAGCAGACATAGACAATTAGTATTAAAAATGATACCCTTAAAAAGAGATTGTTTGTTTGTTTGTTTCTTTTGAATTTCGCAAAAAGCTACCCCCCGTTGCTAGGAAAATTTCCCCAACTGCTTGCGCTCAATTGCCAGGGAAGTTTCCTTCACTGCTTGCATCCCGTTGCTCGAGAAATTTCTTCCTCAGCTCGCCCCAGGTTTTGGAGAAATTTCCAAATTTCTCCCCCCGGTTGCAAGGGAACTTTCCACCACTGCTTTCCTCCCGTTGTTAGGGAAATTTTCCGCACTGCTTACCACTCGTTGCTAGGGACATTTCCTTCACTCTTTACTCCCGTTGCTAGGGACATTTTCTTCACTGCTTACCCCCGTTTCTAGGCATATTTCCCTTATTGCTTACCCCGGTTGCTAGGGCGATTTCCTCCATTGCTTGCGCCCTGTTGCTATGGACATTTCTCCCACTGCTCACCCACGTTGCTAGGGAGATTTCCGACACTGCTTAATTCCCGTTGCTAGAGACATTTTTCTCACTGAATACTCACAGTTTCTTCGGACACTTCCCACACTGCTTACCCGCCGTTACTAGGGACATTTCCGAAACTGTTTACCACCGTTGCTAGGAACATTTTCCACACTTCTTACCCCCCATTATTAGGGACATTTCCGACACTGCTTACGCTACGTTGCTAGGGACATGTGCATCACTGCTTACCACCCGTTGCTAGGAACATTTTCTTCACTCTTTACTCGCGTTCCTAGGAACATATCCCCCAATGCTTACCCCCTGCTGGTAGAGACATTTCCCCCACTGCTTACCCCCGTTGCTTGGGACATTTCCCTTATTACTTACTCCGGTTGCTAGGGCAATTTACCCCATTGCTTGCGTCCTGTTGCTTGGGACATTTCTCCCACTGCTTACCCACGTTTGTAGAGAGATTTATCCCTCTGCATAACCTTGTTGATAGAGACATTTTCGACACAGCTGAATTCTCGTTGCAAGAGACATTGTTCTCACTGAATACCCCCGTTACTTGTTACATTTCCTTCACTGCTTACGGCCGTTGCAAAGAATTTTTCCCCCACTGCTCACTTCTTCGTTGCTAGACACATTTCCCTTTCTGCTTACCCTATTGTTTGTGATATTTTCCCCACTGCTTACCCTCGTTACTAGGAATATTTCGAAGACTGTTTACCCCGTTGAGAGGAACATTTCCTATTCCCGTAACTAGGGACATTTCACGCAATAATTATCCCCTGTTGGTAGAGATATTTTCCCAACTCCTTACCCCAGTTGCTAGGGAGATTTCTCCCTTTGCTAGGGAAATTCATTCCACTACTTAATCCAGTAGCTAGGGACATTTCCGACACTGCTTAACCATTATTGCTAGGAACGTTTCACCCATTGCTTACCACCTGGTGTTTGAGACATTTCCCCTCTGCTTATGGCCATTGCGAGGGACATTCACCCCACTGATTACTCCCTCTTTGCTAGGGACATTCCCTTTTCTGCTTACCTCCGTTGCTAGGAACATTTCCATCATCGCTTACCCTTTCGTTGCTAGGGACATTTCTTTTATTGCTAACCCCTCGTTACTAGAGGCATTTCTGACACTGTTTACCCCATTGCTAGGAACATTTTACCCACTGCTTACCCCCTATTGCTAGAACCATTTCCCACACTTCTTACCGCCCTTTGTTAGGGACATTTCTCACACTGCTTACCCCCGTTGATAAGGAATATTTCCCATTACTTACCCACGTTGCTTTGGACATATCCCCATTGGTTACGCCCCGTTGATAAGAACATATCGCAACTGCTTACTCCCGTTGCTAGGGACATTTATCTCACTGCTTAACCCCATTGCTGGAAACATCTCAGACTCTGCTTACATCCTGTTGCTAGGGTCATTTCTCACATTGCTTAACCCCCATTCCTAGGTAAATTTCCGATACTGCTTACCCTCAGTTTATATGGACATTTCTTACACTGCTTTCCCCCGTTACTAGAGACATATCCCTCCCTTCTTCCGGCCCCTTTGCTAGGAGCATTTCTGACATTGCTTACCCCATTGCTATGCACATTCCCCCACTGTTTACCCCCGTTGCTAGGGTCATTTCCCTTAATGATTAACTCTGTTGCTAGAGAATTTTACTCACTGCTTACCCCTGTAGCTAGGTATATTTCCGTCACTGCGTACCCCCAATTTCTATGGACATTTTCCACACTACCTACCACCGTTGCGACATTTCCCCAGTGCTTACCGCACATGCTAGGGAAATTTCTTCCACTGTTTAACCCTCGTTGCTCGGAAAATGTCCCCCACTGAATACCCTCGTTGCTAGGGACATTTTCTTTACTGCTTACTCACCATTGCTAGGGACATTTTCCTTACTGTTTACTTACCATTGCTAGGGTCATCTCCGACACTGCTTAACCCTGTTGCTAGAAACATTTCACTCACTCCTTACACTTTTGTTGCTAGGGGCATTTCCAACACTACTTACCATCGTTGCTAGGGACATTTCCCTCACTACTTACCCCCGTGGCCAGGGACATTTCAAACACTGCTTACCCCCTTCTTTTGACATTTCCCCCACTGCTTATTGCCGCTCCTAGGGGCATTCCCCCACTGCTTACTCCGCTGTTGCTACGGACATTTCCCACACTACTTACAACCGTTGCTGGGGACATTTTCCGCACTACTTCCCTCGTGGCTTGGGACATATCAAACACTGCCTACTCCCCGTTCTTGAGAAATTTCACCCACTGTTTACTCCCCGTTCTTGATAAATTTCACCCACTGTTTACTCCCCGTTGATAGAGACATTTTCCAAACTGCTTACCCCATTGCTAGAGACATTTTCGACACTGTTTACCCCCCGTTGCTAGAGACATTTTCCAAACTGCTTACCTTATTGCTAGGGACATTTCCGACATTGCTTACCACCCGTTGCTAAGGACATTTCCCCTGCTTACCTCCGTTTCTAAATACATTTCCCCTGCTTACCTCCGTTTCTAAATACATTTCCGACACTGCTTACCTTCCATTGCTAGGGACATTTTTCACACTTCTTACTCCCATTGCTAGGAACATTTCCCTCTCTGCTTACACACCGTTGCTAGGGAAATTTTCTTCACTGCTTACCCTTGTTGCTAGGGGCATTTCTCCAAACTAAATTCCCAAATTTGATAGGGTTATTTCACACATTTTTTACCCTTTCACTGCTAAGGACATTTCCACCACTCCTTACACCTTGTTGCTAGGGTCATTTCCCCCACTACTGACACCCTGTTGCTAGGGACATCTCCCACTTTTTTTAATCTTGTTGTTAGGGAAAATTCTGACACTGTTTACAGCCTTTATAGAAACATTTCTATAAATTTTCAAATTTCTACAAATTTCCAAATTTGTAGGGACATTTCCCTCTCCGCTTACCCCCATTTGCAAGGGACATATCCGACACTCCTAGCCACTCGCTGCAAGTGACAATTCCCTAACTGCTTATCCTTAGTTTTTAGAGACATTTCCTACACTGCTTATCACTTGTGGCTAGCAATATTTCCCACATTCCTATGGACATTTCCGATTTTTCTTACCCCCGTTGCTAGGGAAATTTTTTCCACTGCTTACCCTCCATTGCCAGGGACATTTCTCTCACAGCTTACTCCTCGATGCTAAGGATATTTCTTTCACTGCTTCTCCCCATTGCTAGGGAAATTTCCCTTACTGAATACCCTCGTTGCTAGCGATATTTCCGACACTGTTTACCTTCCGTTGCTAAGAACATTTCACCCACTGCTTACCTCCGTTGCTAGGAACATTTCATTTACTGCTATCCACCCCGTTGTTAGGTGCATTTCCCTTACTGCTTATTCCCGTTGGTAAGGACATTTCTTTCACTGCTTACCCTCATTGCAGAGGACATTTTTTCTACTGCTTACTCCTCGTTGCTATGGACATTTTTGATAGTGTTTATCTCCTCTTGCCAGGAACATTTCCCTACTGCTTACCCACGTTGCTAGGGATATTTTCCGACACTGCTTACCCTTCTATTGATAGGGAAATTTCCGACACTGCTTACAAACCTTTGCTACGGACATATCTGACACTGCTTATCTCTGTTGATAATGAATTTTTTTCACTGGCTACACAAGTTTCTACCAGTTGCTATCCACCCCGTTGTTAGATGCATTTCCCTCACTGCTTATTCCCGTTGGTAAGGACATTTCCCTCACTGCTTTCCCCCTTTGCAAGGGACATTTTCGACGTTACTTACCCATCGTTGCTAGGGTCAGTTTCTTCACTGCTTACCTCCCGTTGCAAGGAACAATTCTCCTACTGCTTACCACCCGTTGCTAGGGACATTTCCTACATTGCTTATGCCCATTCCAAGGGAATTTTTTCTACTGCTTTCCCTTTGTTGCTAGGGACATTTCCCCCACTGCTTACACCCTCGTTCTAGGGACAGTTTCCTAATTGCTTATCTCCACTGCTAGGGATATTCCCCCACTATTTACTCCATTGCTTGGGATATTTCCCACACTACTTATCCATTGTTAGTAGAGACATTTCTGACACTGCTTACACCCTCGTTACAAGAAATGTTTCTTCCACTGCTTGATCCCGTTGTAAGGGACAATTTACCCACTGAATACCACCTGTAGCTTGGGATATTTCGAACACTGCTTACACCCTGTTACTTGGGACATTTCTCACATTTTTTATCACTCATTGCTAGGAACATTTCCGACACTGTTTACCTTAGTTGCTAGGGACATTTCCCACACTTCTTACACCCCGATGTTAGGGGCATTTCCATCACTGCTTAACTCCTTTTGCTAGGTACATATCCCATATTGCTTATACCAGGTGGTAGGAAAATTCCTGATGCTGCTTATACCCATTTATAGGGACATTTCTTCTACTGGTTAACCACGTTTGGAAAGATATTTTCCTTACTGCTTACTTCCTTTCCCCGAAACATTTTCGACATTCCTTTTCTGTTGTTGCTAGGGACAGTTCCCTAACTGCTTATCCTCTGTTGCTTGGGACAATTCCCCCACTGTTTACCTCCGTTGCTAGGGATATTTACCACATTGCTTAACCCCCGTTGATAGGGACATATTCCCCATTGCTTATTCCACGTTGCTAAAGACATTTTCGACACTGCATAATCCCATTGCTAGAGATATTTCCGATACTGCATTCAACCAGTTGCTAGAGACATTTCTCTCACTGAATACCCCGTTTCTAGAGACCAATCCGACACTGCTTACACCCTCGTTAGTAGAAACGTTACAAGGGACAACCCCAAATGCTTACCACACATTGCTTAGGCCATTTCGAACGCTGCTTACATCCGTTTCTAAGGTCATTTCCGACACTGCTTACCTTCTTTTATTTAGGACACATCCCACACTACGTACCCCCGTTGCTAGAACACTTCCCTACTGCTTACTCCCCGTTTCTAAGGACATTTTACCCAATGCTTAATCAGCCTGTTGCTAGTGACATTTTTTGCATTGCTTCCCCGTTACCAGGGACTTTATTCTTACTGCTTAACCACCGTTGCTAGGAAAGTTTTTCTCACTGAATACCCCTTTGCAAGGGACATTTCCGACACTGCTTACCTCCCTGTTGCTTGGAACATTTCCCTCCCTGCTAATCCCCCCGTTTTTAAGGACATTTCCGACATTGCTAGCTTTCGTTGCTAGAGGCATTCCTCTACTGCTCACCCCCGTTGCTAGGAATATTTTTCCCACTGTTTACCCTTCATTGCTAGGAACATTTCCCACACTTATTACCACCCGTTGCTTGGGACATTTTTTACACTGATTATCGCCCGTTTCTAGGGAAATTTCAACACTGCTTAGGTCGTTGCTAGAAACATTTCCTTCAATGCTTATCCCCCGTTGCTAGGGACATTTACCCTACTGCTTATCCCTCGTAGCTTGGGATATTTTTGCCGCTACTTACCACGTTTGCTAGGAAAATTTCTCACACTGGTTACCCCTTTGTTGCTAGAGACATTTCCTTCTCTTCTGACGCACCCGTTGCTAGTGATTTTTTCCTCCTTTCTTACATTCCGTTGCTAGAAACATTTTCCTTACTTCTTATCTTCCGTTCCTAGGGACATTTATTCCACTGCTTACTTCCCGTTGCTAGAGATATTTCGAACACTGCTTATCACCTGTTGCTAGGGGCATTTCTCTCATTGTTTACCACTTCTTACTCAAGACATTTCCGACACTGCTTATCCCCGTTGCTAGGGACGTTTCTTCCACTGTTTACTATTTTTTGATAGAGACATTTCTTCCAATGGATACCCCCGTTTCTACAGACATTTACGAAATTGCTTACCCTCATTGCTGGGAACAATTCTTCCTCTGCTTATCCCCATTACTTGGGATATTTCACCCACAACTTACCCCCACGTTGCTAGGGACATTTCCGACATCGCTTAACCGCATTGCTAGGGTCATATCTCTCCCTGCTTACCACTGTTACTAGGAACATTTCCGACAATTCTTACCCCGTTGTTAAGGACATTGCTTCCACTGCTTACCCATTGTTGATATGGACATTTCAAATACTGATTACCTCACTTTCTAAAGACATTTTTCCACTCCTTACCCCCGTTGCCAGGAACATTTCCCAAACTGCATGCCCCATTGCTAGGAACATTTCAGCCACCGCTTACCCCCATAGCAGGGGACATTCCCAATCTTCTTACCCAGTTGCTAGGGATGTTACACCAATGCTTACTCTCTGTTGCTAAAAATAACTCCTTCACTGCTTACCACCAGTTGCTTGGGACTTTTCCCTCCCTGCTTACCCCACGTTGCCAGGGACATTCCTCCACTGCTCACTCCCGTTGCTTAGGACATTTTTTTACTGCTTACCCCTGTGACTAAAGGAATTTTTCTCCTGGCTTACCACCCCGTTGCTAGAGAAATTTCCGACATTGCTTACCCTGTTGCTAGAGTCATTCCTCCTCTGCTCATCCCTGTTCTAGAGACATTTCCTCACTGCTTTCCTTCATTGCTGGGGACATTTCCCCCTGTGCTTACCACCATTGGTAGGGACCTTTCTGAAACTGCTTACCACCTTTGGTAGGAACCTTTTTGAAACTGCTTACACCCATTGATAGGGACATTTTTTCCACTGGTTACTCCGTTTCTAGAAACTTTTCCCTTCCTGCTTACCCCCATAGCTAGGGACATTTCCGACATTGCTTACCCACTTTGCTAGGGACAATTCCTCACTGCTCACCCCGTTGCTACAAACATTTCCCCCACTGTTTACCCCATTGCTAGAGACATTTCGGATACTGCTTACTCCCCCGATCCTATGGACATTTCCTTCACTGCTTGACCCCGTAGCGAGGAACATTTACAACACTTTTATCCCCATTCCTAGGGACATTTCCTCCACTGCTTACACCATGATGCTAAGAACATTTCTCTCACTGTTTACATCCCGTTGCCAGGAACATTTCACCCACTGCTTACCCCTCGTTGCTCGGGATATTTTCCACATTGCTTACCCTCTCGTTGCTAGGAACATTTCCGATCCTTCTTACTCATGTTGCTACGGACATGTCTTCCACTGCTTACTCTGCGTTGATATGGACATTTCCCACACTGCTTATCCCCCGTTGCTAGGGACACTTTCCCCACTGCTTACCACCATTGCTAGGGAAATTTCCCCAACTGAATACCCCTATTGCATAGAAGATTTTATTCATTGTTTACCCTCCGTTGCTAGGAACATTTCTCACACTGATTACCACCCATTGTTAAAGATATTTCCCTCACTGCTTCCCCCGTTGCTAGGAACATTTCCTCTACTGCTTTTCCTCCATTGCTTGTGAAATTTACCATACTGCTTACCACCCATAGCTAGGAACATTTTTGCCGCTGCTAACCACTGTTGCTAGGGACATTTCATACACTGATTACCCCTCCGTTGCTATGGACATATCTCCCACTGTTGACACACCCGTCGCTAGTTACTTTTCCCCATTGTTTACATTCCGTTGTATAGGAACATTTCCCTTACTGCTTACCTTTCGTTTCTAGGGACATTTATTCCACTGCTTACTTCCCATTTCTAGGAATATTTTCCACACTGCTTATCCCCGTTTCGAGGGACATCTTTTCCACTGCTTACTTCCTTGTTTCTATGGACATTTCCGACACCGCTTTTCATTCGTTGCTTGGGTCATTACCCCCACTGCTTACCCCATTGCTAGGGAAATTCCTCCACTTCTCAACACCGTTGCTAGGGACATTTCCAATACTGCTTACCTCCGTTGCTAGGTACATTTCGAACACTGCTTACCCCTGTTGCTAGGGGCATTTTCTACATACCTTACTACCCGTTGTTATGGAGATTTCCGACAGTGCTTAACCCAGTTGCTAGGGGCATTTATTTTACTGCTTACCCTTGTTGTTAGGGTCATTTCCCCAACTGTTTCCCCCCGTTGCTAGCGACACTGAATAAACCCTGTTGCTTAGGTCATTTTGCCCACTGATTATACACCCATTGCTAGTGACATTTCCCCCATTGCTTTCCCCAATTACTAGGGACATTTCCCCTACTGCTTAGTCCCTGTTGCTAGGAAAATTTCCCTCACTGAATTCCCCCTTTGCTAGGGACATTTCCGACACTGCTTAACTTTTTTATGCTAAGGATATTTCCCTTCCTGCTTCTTCCCCGTTGCTAGGGACATTTAACTTACTGCTAACCCACGTTGCTAGGAACATTTTCGACACTGCTTACCTTCCATTGCTAGAGACATTTCCCACACTGCTTACCCCCATTGAAAGGAACATTTCCATCACTGCTTACATCCCGTTTTTAGTGATATTTCATTTGTTGCTTACCCTCGTTACAAGGGACATTTCTTCCACTGCATTATTTTTGGTAGGGACATTTCCCTCCCTGCTAACACCTTGTTGCTAGGGGCATTTCTGAAATTGCTTAACCCCGTTTATATACGAACATTCCCACGCTGCTTATCCTGTTGTTAGAGACATTTTCCCTGTTCTTACCCACTGTTGCTAGGGACATTTTCCACACTTTTTACTACCTGTTGTTAGGGACATTTCTCACGCTAATTACCGCCCGTTCTTACGGAAATTTCCCCTATTGCTGACACACCCGTTGCTAGTGGCTTTTCCTCCCTTACTTACATCCCGTTGATAGGGATATTTCCCTTACTGCTTACTTTCCGTTCCTAGTGACATTTATCCAACTGCTTACTAATTTTCCTTACTGAATTTCCCCTTTGCTAGGGACATTTACGACACTGCTTAACTTCCTGTTGTTAGGGATATTTCCCTACCTGCTTACCCACGTTGCTAGGGACATTTCTCTGCTTGCTTACCCCTCGTTGCTAGAACATTTCATCTACTGCTTACCTCCAATGCTAGGGACATTTTCAACACTGCTTAAACCCGTTGATAGTGACATTTTCTGCACTGCTTATACACCCGTTGTTAGTGATATTTCACCCATTGCTAACCCCCTTTACAAGGGACATTTCCAACATTGCTCACCTTCGTTGATACCGTCATCCTCGCACTTCACATCCCGTTGTTTGAGACATTTCCTCCAGTGCTTACTCACTGTTGCTAGGGACATTTCCGACATTTCTTTCACCCGTATCTAGGGACATTTTCCCCACTGCTTACTTCCTGTTGCTTGAGAAATTTTCAACATTGCTTATTTTTTGTTGTTAATGAAATTTCTGACACTGCTTATACCTGTAGATAATGACATTTCTTCCGCTGGTTAACCCTGTTTGTAGGGACATTTTCCTTACTGCTTACCCCCATTGCCGGGAACATTTCCGACATTTTTTACCCCTCGTTTCTAGGGACATTTACCTAACTGCTTATCCTCCGTTGTTAAAGACAATATTCCCACTGCTTACCCCATTGCTTTGGATATTTCTCACACTACTTACCACACGTTGCTAGGGGCATTTCCGATTCTGCTTAATCCTATTGCTATTGATATTTCCGATACTCCTTACCCACCGTTGCTAGAGACGTTTCTCTAACTGAATAGATCCCGTTACTAGACACATTTCCGACACTGCTTACACCCTCATTAAAAGAAACGTTTCACCCACTGCTTACCTCCCGTTGCTATAGACATTTTCCCGCTGCTTATCACCTTTTCTAGGGACATTTCTCACACTGATTACCCCTCTGTTGGTTGGAACATTTCCGACACTGTTTATCCCCCGTTGCTAGAGACATTTTCCAAACTGCTTACCTTATTGATAGGGACATTTTCGACACTGTTTACCCCCGTTGCTAGGAACATTTCAACCACTGATTACCCCGATGCTAGGGATATTTCCGACACTGCTTATCTCCCATTGCTAGGGACATTTCCGAAATTACTTACCTCCCCATTGTTATGTACATTCCTTCCACGGCTTATCCTGTTGTTAAAAACATTTCCCTCCCTGATTTTCTCTTGTTGCTAGGGTCATTTTCGACATTGCTTACCCTAATTACTAGAGACCTTCATCCATTGCTCACCGTTGTTGCTGGGGCATTTTCCCATTGCTTACCTTCGTAGCTAGGGACATTTCCAAAATGATAATTCCTGTTCCTAAAGACATTTCTTTCACTGCTTACCCTTTGTTGCTAATGACATTTTCCACATTGCTTACCCCGTTACTAGAGACATGTTTGACACTGCTAATCCCTCGTTGCAAGGAATATTTCTCCCACTTCTTACACCCCGTTTCTTATGACGTTTCCGACACTGCTTACACCCGTTGAAAAAGACACTTCTGACATTCCTTAGCCCCGTTGCTAGGGACATTTTTTCTAACTGCTTACTCCCTTTGCTTGGAACAATTGCCCCACTGCTTACTCCTCCAATAATAGGAACATTTTCCCACTGTTTTTCTCCCATTGCTTGGAACATTTCCCTACTGCTTATCCACGTTACTAGGGATATTTTCCGACACTGCTTACCCCCTATTGATCGGGACATTTCCGTCACTGCTTACACACCATTGCTAGGGACATTTTCCTCATTGTTTACCCCCATTGCTAGGGACATTTCTGACACTGCTTACCGCTGTTGATAATGAAATTTTTTCACTGGTTACACAAGTTTCTAGTGACATTTCCCTCGCTGCATACCTCCCTTTGCAAGGGACGTTTTCGACATTACTTATCCTTCGTTGCTAGGAACAGATTCTTCACTGCTTATCCCCCATTGCTAGGGACATTTCTGACACTGCTTACCACTTGTTGCTAGGAACATTTTCCCCACTACTTACACTTCGTTGCTAAGGACATTTTCCTCACTTCTGACACACCCATGCTAGTGACATTTCCCCCATTGCATATACCCCATTGCTAGGGACATTTTCGACATTGTTTACCCCCATTGCTAGGGACATTTCCGACACTGCTTATTTTTCTGTTGTTAGGAATATTTCTTCCACAACTCACCTTTTTGGTAGGGACATTTCACTCCTTGTTTACCCCCCGTTGCTAGGGCATATCCGACTTTACTCATCCTTGTTGCTAGAGATATTCCTCCACTACTCAACCCCGCAGCTGAAGTCATTTTATCCACTGCTTACCTCCATTGCTATGGATATTTCGGACACCATTTACCCCGTTACTAGAGACATTTCCCACACAGTTTACCCACTTTGCTAGAAAAATTTCCTCCACTGCTTACCTTGCCGTTGCTAGAGACATTTCCCTCACTGCTGACACACCCATGCTAGTGACATTTCCCCCATTGCATATACCCCATTGCTAGGGACATTTTCCTCGATGCTTACCTTCCGTTGCTAGGGACATTTATCCCTCTGCTTACCCCCCGTTGATAGAGATATTTTCCACATTGCTTGTTCCCATTGATTGGGACATATTCCTCATTGCTTATTCCAGGTTGTTCGAGACATTTCCGACACTGCATAATCCCGTTGCTTGAGATATTTCCGATACAGCATTCCCCCAGTTGCGAGAGACATTTCTCTCACTGAATAACCCCAGCTACTAGGGACCTATCCCACACTGCTTACACCCTCGTTAGTAGAAACGTTTGAGCCACTGCTTACCCCCGTTGCAAGACACAATCATCCACTGCTTACCACACGTTGCTTGGGACATTTCGAACACTACTTACCACCTGTTGCTAGGGATATTTCCCCCACTGTTTACCTTACAATGCTAAGAACATTTCCCACACGTTGTTAGGGACATTTCTTACACTGATTACCATTTGTTGCTAGGGACATTTCCTCCAATGCTTATCTCCCGATGATAGGGACATATTCCCCTACTACTTACCCGCACGTGGCTAGGGACATTTCCGACACTGCTTAATTCCCTTGCTAGAGATATTTCCGATACTACTTACCCTCCGTTGCTAGAGACATTTCTCTTACTGAATACCCCTGTTACTAGGGACATTTCTTCCCCTTATTACCCCCGTTTTTTGGAACATTTCCCTCACGTTTTACCATATTGCTAGGAACGTTTCACCAACTCCTTACCCTTAATGCAAGGGAAAATCTTCTCACTGCTTATCCCATTACTTGCGATATTGCCCACAATGCTTACCCCTTCCTAGGGACATTTCGAACACTGCTTACACCCCGTTGCTTGAGACATTTTCGACACAGTTTACCTTTGTTGCTAGGGATATTTCCCACACTACTTAATAACTTTGCTAGGGACAATTCCGACCTTGGTTACCCCGATGTTTGTGACATTTCCGTCACTGCCTATCGCCGTTGTAAGGGACATTTCCCCCACTGCTTACTTTTCCGTTGTTAGAGACATTTCCCCCAATGCATTGCCCTGTTGCTAGGTATACTTCCCCCACTGCGTACCCTCGTTGTCAGTGACATTTCCCTTACTGCTTACCAAACGTGATGAGGGATATTTTCCACGCTGTTTACGCTTCGTTAGTAAAGAAATTTCCTCCACTGCTTACCCCCATTTCAAGGGCCATTTCTCCACTGTTTACTCCACCGTTGCTAAGGAAATTTTCCCCACTGAATTTCCAAGTTGCTAGGGACATTTTTAAACTGCTTACCTCTTTGCTAGGGACATTTTTTCCACTGCTTACCCCTCGTTGCTAGAAATATTTCGAACACTGCTAACCCCGTTGGTAGTGACATTTCTGACACTTTTTACCCTTGTTACTAGGGACATTTTACTCACTGCTTATTTCCGTTGCTAAGGACATTTCCCAAATGCTTACCATCTGTTTACCATCAATGGCTGAAAATATTTCTCACATTGCTTACCCCTTCGTTGCTAATGGCGTTTCTGACACAGTTTAGACTCGTTGCTAGTGTCATTTTCCCCAATGCTTATCCCCAGTTACTATAGGCATTTCCCTCACTACTTTCTCCCCGTTGCTAGGGACATTCCTTTCACTGCTTACATCCCGTTCCTATGGAAATTTCCTCCACTGAATACCCCCGTTGCTAGAGAAATGTTTCCCACTGCTTACCTCCCGTTGCTGGGGAAATTTTCCTCACTGCTTACTCCCGTTTCTAGGGACATTTTGACATTGCTTATCTCCGTTGCTAGAAACATTTCCGACACTGCTTACTCTCGATGCTAGGAACATTTCCCTCACTGCTTACCTCTCCGTTGCAAGAGACATTTCCACCAATGCTTACCACCCGTTTCTTGGGACATTTCTTTCACTGCTTGCCCCCGTTTCTATGAATATTTTCCCCACTTTTTACCTCCATTGCTAAAGACATTTCTATCACTGGTTTTTCCCATTGCTAGGGGCATTTCCAATACTGCTGACGCCACCATTGCTAAAGACATTCGTGACACAGCTTATGCCCCAGTTCCTATGGACATTTGCGACACTGCTTTTGTCCCCATTGCTAGGGACTTTTCCATCACTGCCTACGTCCATTGCTTGGGACATGTCCAACACTCATTATCTCCGTTGTTAAGAACGTTTCGTGACACTGCTTACGCCTCGTTACTGGGGAAGTTTTACGACACTAGTTATGCACAAGTTGCTAGTAACGATTCGCGACACTGTTTACGCCACCTTTGCTAGGGACATTCACCACACTTCTTACGCTCCCATTACTAGGAACATTCGCCTCACTGCTTGTGACCCTTTGCTTAAGACGTCTAGCGACACTTATAACGCTCCAGTGGTTAGGGATGTATCGAAACACTGCTTACGCCCCCATTGCAAGGGACATTCTGAACACTTGTTATAACCACGGTGCTAAAATATTTTCGACCCATGCTACGGATATTCGCAAGACAGGTTACGCTCCAGTTGCTAAGGGCATTTTCAACACTTATTACCTCCATTTTCTACACTGCTTACCCCTGTTGCTGGGGGCATTTTCAGCACTGCTTACGCCCCTGTATCTAAGGAAATTGCCAACACTGCTTACACACCCTTAACTAAAGATGTTTCGGGACACTGTTTACGCCCACATTTCTAGGGACATTCGCGACATTGCTTACCCCGATTTCTAGGATCAATTCGAACTTGGCTTCACCGTTGCTAGAGAAAATCCCAACATTGCTTTTGCCTCTACTGTTAGAAACATTTCCAACACTGCTTACGCCCCATAGGTATTGACATTTCCAACACTGCTTACGACCCATTGCTAGAGACATTTGCAAAAGTGTTTAACCTCCCGTTGTTAGGTACATTAGCAACACTGCTTACGCCCCTGTTGCTAAGGTCATTCTTAACACTGCTCAAATTCACGTTATCAGGGACGTTTCACGATACTGCTTACGATCCCTGATGCTTGGGACATTTTCAACATTGCTTTTGCCCCTGTTACTAAGTACATTTTTAACACTGCTTAATCCTGATTGCTAAAAGCATTTCCAACATTGCTTTCCACGTTGTTAGTAACATTTCAAACAGTCCTTATGCCACCTTTTCCTAGGGATATTTGCAATACTGATTATCCGCCTCCCGTTGCCATGGACATTCGGAACACAGCTTATGCCCCCATTGCTAGGGACATTTTTACCACTGCTTACCCCTTTCCTAGAGTCATTTCCAACACTTATTACCCTCTGCAAGAGAGATTCACAATACTGCTTACCCCCGTTGCTGGAAACATTTATTACACTCATTACCCACGTTGCTACGGACATTTGTAACACTGCTTACGCCCCTGTTTCTAGGGGCATTCTCAACACTGCTTTCGCCGCTATTGTTAGGAATATTCCCAATACGGCTTACACTCCCATTGCTAGGGATATTTCCAACACTGCTTACTCCCATTTCTTGGGACATTTCCAACACTTATTACCCCTTGCAAGGGAGATTTCACACAGTTCTTACGGCCCCGTTGCTATGGACGTTTCCCAACACTGCTTACGACCCCAATGCTAGGGATGTTTTGCAACCGTTGTTATGCACCGTTGTTAGGGACATTTCCAACACCGCTTACACCCCATTGCTAGGAATATTCGAAACACTTCTACAGTTCCGTTGCTATGGACGTTTCCCGACACTGATTACTCCCCGATGCTAGGGACGTTTTACAACACTGGTTACGACCCTATTGCTAGGGACATTTCCAACACTGCTTACACCCATTGCTAAACATATTTACAACTCTGCTTACATTCCCATTGCTAGTGACATTTCCAGCATTGAATATGCTCTGTTGCTAGTAATATTTCCAACACTACTTACGCTTCCTTTGCTAGAGATTCTTGCAACTCTGCTTACACCTTCTTTGATAAGGACATTCTCAATGCTAATTTCACACCAGTTGCTTGGGAAATTCCCAATACTGTCTATGCTCCGTTGCTACGGACATTTACAACACTGCTTTCCCCCATTTGCTAAAACATTTCCAACACTGCTTACGCCTCTGTTGATAGAAACATTTACGCCCTTTTGCTAGAGACGTTTTGTCACACTAGTTACGCACCCGTTCTAGTAACATTCGCGACACTGCTTACGCCCCCGTATCTAGGGTTGTTTCGCGATACTTTTTACGCCACCTATTTTAGGTATATTTGCAACACTGCTTACGGCCCCTTTTCTAGGGACACTCTCAACACTGTTTATACGCCACTGTTGCTAGGGACATTATCAACACTGCTTACACCTCCGTTTCGAGGGACGTTTCCAACACTGCTTACCCATGTTGCTGGGGACATTTCCAAAACTCATTACACCCCGTTCCTAGGGACATTTCCGACACTGATTACCCCCAGTTGCTAGGGGTATTCTCATCACTGCTTACACACCTTTAAGTAGGGTCGTTTCGGGACACTGTTTACCCCCAAGTTTCTAGGAACATTCCCGACATTGCTTACTCACGATTGCTATGGTCTATTCTAACTCTGCTTTCCCGTTGCTAGGGTCATATCCAACACTGCTTATGCTCCCTTTACTCGAAATATTTGCAACTCTGCTTAACCCCAAGTTGCTAGGGTCATTCTCAACACGGCTTTCGCCCCTGTTGTTAGGAACATTTCCAACACTGCTTATGCCTCCAATGCTACGGACGTTTTGCGACACTGCTTACGACGCTGTTGCCAGGGGCCTTTTGCAATCCTGCTTACGCCCACGTGCTAGGGACATTTCCAACACTACTTACACCCCTTTGCAAGAAATATTTAGAACTCTGCTTACCCCCGTTACCAGGAAAATACCCAATACTGCTTACGCCCCGTTGCTAGGGTCATTTCCTATACTGCTTACCCCGTTGCTTGAGACATTTTCAACAGTGCTTATGCCCCCGTTTCTAGAAACATTTACACCCGAAGCCAGGGACATTCGTGACACTGCTTACGTTCCCATTCTTAGAGACATTCGTAATACTGCTTAACTCCCGTTGTATAGGGACATTTCACTAACTTCTTACACCCTAGATGCTAGGGACATTTTCGACATTGTTTACCCCCATTACCAGGGACATTTCCTTTATTGCTAACACCCATTCCTAGGGACAATTCTCCAACTGCTTAGTCTGGTTGATAGTGATATTCCCTCACTGCTTATTTCACTTTGCTAGGAACATTTTATTTCTGCTTAACCCCCATTGCCAGGGACATTTATCCCACTGCTTACCCCCGTTGCTAGAAACATTTTCCTCTTTTCGTACTCTCGTTGCTATGGAAATTTCCTCCACTGCTTACCACCCGTTGCAAGGGACATTTCCCCGACTGTTAACCCAAGTTGCTAGGAAAATATCCCGTCCCTGAATATCCCCATGGCTGGGGACATTTGCCCCATTGCAAACCGCCATTGATAGGGACATTTATCCTACTGCTTATCTTCCGTTGCTAGGGAGAATTCCCTTACTGCTAACAGCTTCGTTGCAAAAGATATTTTTCCTTTGCTTTTCATCGTTGCTAGAGACATTTTTCACACTGCTTACCCCCTTTCTAGGGATATTTCTTCCACTACTTACACCATCGATGCTTGGGACATTTCTTCCATTGCTTACCCCCGTTGCTAGGAATATTTTCTCCACTGCTTATCCTTGTTGCTAGGGGCATTTCTAACTCTGGTTCCCCCATTGCTAAAGACATTTCTAACTCTGGTTCCCCCATTGCTAAAGACATTTCTAACTCTGGTTCCCCCATTGCTAAAGACATTCGTGACACTGCTTCTGCTCCCATTGCTAGGGATTTTTCCACCACTGCCTACGTCCGTTGTTAGGAACATGTCCAACACTCATTTTCTCTGTTGTTAGGCACGTTTTGTGACACTTCTTACGCTCTCGTTACTAGGGTAGTTTCGCTACACTAATTATGCACAAGTTGCTTGTAACGATTCGCGACACTGCTTATGCCCCTTTTGCTAGAGACATTCACCACACTGCTTACTCCCCCGTTGCTAGGGACATTCTGAACACTTCTTAGATGCCCCATTGCTACAAATATTTACGACCCATGCTAGGGGTTTGGCGAGACAGCTTACGCTCCCGTTGCTACGGACATTTCCAACACTTATTACCTATGTTGCAAGGGACATTTTCTGCACTGTTTACACCTGTTGTCATTATCAACACTGCTTATACACCTTTAACTAGGGTCGTTTCAGGACACTGTTTACGCCCACGTTTCTAGGGACATTCGCGACATTGCTTACCCCGATTTCTAGGGTCAATTCCAACCCTCTACTTCACCGTTGTTAGGGACATTTCCAACACTGCTTACGCCCCCTTTGCTAGAGATATTTGCAACTGTGTTTACCCCCAAGTTTTTAGGGACATTCTCAATACTGCTTTCACATCTACTGTTAGGAACATTCCCAACACTGCTTACACCCCGTAGCTAGAGACATTCGCAAAACTGTTTACCCTCCCGTTGATAGGGACATTCTCAACACTGATTAATACTTATTGCTAGGGACATTTCCAACACTTCTTATTCCACCTTTGCCTAGGGATATTTGCAATACTGTTCATCTGTCTCCATTGCTATGGACATTCTCAACACTGCTTATGCCCCTTTACTAGGGACATTTCAAAAACTGCTTACCCCTCGTTGTTGTGGACATTTTCAACACCTACGTACTTGTTGCCATGAACATTTTCGCCACTGATTACCACCGTGTTGCTTGGGATATTT
Source organism: Carcinoscorpius rotundicauda (assembly GCA_011833715.1). Classification (NCBI taxonomy): domain Eukaryota; kingdom Metazoa; phylum Arthropoda; class Merostomata; order Xiphosura; family Limulidae; genus Carcinoscorpius; species Carcinoscorpius rotundicauda. Next base: position 122,590,196 of record CM022393.1, on the reverse strand, counting down.
CTAATACTGCTTATGCCCCCGTTGTTAGGGACTTTCACAACATTCCTTACGTCCCCATCGCTAGGAACCTAACTAACACTGCTTACGCCCCAGGATTTGCTAGGGGCATTCGGAGCACACCTTACGCCCCCGTCCCTAGTGACGTTTCAAACACAGCTTACGTCCGTTGCTAGTGACATTTCCAACACTCATTATCCCCGTCGTTTGGGGTGTTTAGTGACACTGCTTACGACGTGCTAGGGACCTTTCGTGACACTACTTATGCATTCATTGCTATGGCCCTTTTCCGACACTGCTTACGCCAGCGATGCTAGGGACATTTGCAATACTGCTTACACCTCTGTTGCTAAGGACAGTTCCAACATTGCTTACCTCCATTGTTAGGGATGTTTCCAACACACATTATCCCCGTTGCTAGGAACTCTCGAAACACTGCTTACCCCCGTTGCTTTGGACATTTTCAACACTCCATACATCCCCCTTGCTAGGATCATTTTTAACACTACTTATGACTACGTTGCTAGGGAAATTTCTGACACTGACTACCTCCCGTTGTTATAGATATTTTGTGACACTGCTTACGTCCCCGTTGCTAGGGACGTTTCGTGACAATCCTTACGACCCCCGTTGCTAGGGTCATTCACAACAGTGGTAACACACCCTTAACTAGGGACGTTTAGCGACACTGCTCGCGCCCTCGGTACTATAGACATTCGCGACACTACTTACTTACATTGCTAGGAACAATTCCAACACTGCTTCCCCATTTCTAGGGATATTTCCAACATTGCTTATGCCCCGTTCCTAGGGATGTTTCTCGACACTGCTTATGTCCCTTTTGCTAGGAACGCTTCGCGACTCTGCTTCCGTTCACGTTGCTAGGGATATTCCACACAATGCTTACGGTCCCGTTGATATGGCTGTTTTCCACTACTGCTTACACCACTGATGCTATGAACATTTTGCGACACTGCTTACGATCCGGTTGTCATGGACGTTTTCCAACCCTGCTTACAACCCCGTTGCTAGGGACATTTCCATCACTAAATACGCCCTGTTGATAGTAATATTTCCAACACTACTTACCCCCGTTGCTAAAGACATTTGCGACACTGCTCATGCCCCTTTCTAGATACATTTACAACACTGCTTACGCCCCCGTTGCTAGGGACATTTTGAACTTTGTTTATACGCTCCGTTGCTTGGAATATTTACGACCACATGCTTGGGACATTCGCGAGATAGCTAACGCTCTCACTGCTAGAACGTTTTCAATACTGCTTATGCCCCCGTTATAGAGACATTCATGACACTGCTTACACCCCGTTACTAGGGTCATTCGCAAAACTTCTTATGCCCCCGTTGATAAGGACGTTTCCAACACTGCTTAAGTCAATTGCTAGGGAACTTTTCAACTCTCATTATCACAGTTGCTAGGTGCGTTTCGTGACACTGCTTATGCTGCCATTGCTATTACATTTCTAACACTGTATACACCTTTGCTCTGGACATTTAGCGATACTACTTACGACCCTCGTTGCTAAAGACATTTTCAACATCGCTTTCGCCCCCGTTAATAGAGAAATTTAGTGACACTGATTACGCCCCAGTGATTAGGGACGTATCGAAACACTGCTAATGCCCGCGTTGTTATTATATTTCCAACACTGTATACGCTCCCGTTGCTAGAGTAATTTTGAACACTGCTTACGCCCCCGTTGCTTGGGATATTTTCACCACTGCTTATATGCCCAGTTGCTAGGGGTATTTAAGATCCCATGCTAGGTACATTCGCGAGACAGCTTACGCCTTTGTTGCTAGGGACGTTTCGCGAAACTACATACGCCCCAGTTCTATGGACATTCGCGACACTCTTTATGCCCCCGTATTTAGAGACGTTTCGCGATACTACTTACGCCACGTATTTTAGGTATATTTGCAAAACTTCACACGGCTCCGTTACTAGGGGCATTCTCAACACTGTTTATACGCCCCCGTTGCTAGGGACATTATCAATACTGCTTATGCTCCCGTTCCCAGGTACGTTTCAAACACTGCTTACCCATGTTGCTGGGGACATTTCCAACACTCATTACACCCCGTTCCTAGGGACATTCACAAGACTGCTTACACCCCCGGTGCTAGGGACATTCTAAACACTGCTTATGCCCTCATTACTAGGGACATTCCTGACACTGCTAAATCCTGTTGCTAGGGACATTTCCAATACTGCTTAAGACCGTTTCCTAAAAATTTTGCTTCACTGCTTACACCCCCGTTGCTTGGGACATTTTCAACACTGCCTACGCCCCCGTAAAGGAACATTTACGTCCCCGTTGCTAGAAACATTCGCAACACTGCTTACACCCCCGTTGAGAGGGATGTTTCCAGCACTGCTTTCATCCGTTTCTTAGGAAATTTCCAACACTCATTATCCCAGTTGCTATGGACGTATCGCAACACTGCTTTCATCCGTTTCTTAGGAAATTTCCAATACTCATTATCCCAGTTGCTATGGACGTATCGCAACACTGCTTACGCTGCCATTGCTATTACATTTCTAACACTGCATACACTCTCTTTGCTATGGGCATTCTGAACCCTGCTTATATGTCTTGTTGCTAGGGTATATTTACGACCCCATGATAGAAACATTCTGGAGACAGCTTACGCTCTCGTTGCTAGGGTCATTCGCAACATTGCTTACTCTCCCGTTGCTCGGAACATTCGCAATACTGCTTATGCCCCCTTACTAGGGACGTTTCCAACACTACTTACCCACGTTCCTAGGGAAATTTCCAACAGTCATTATCCCCATTTCTAAAAACGTTTCGTGACACTGCTTACGCCTCCGTTGCAATGGACGCTTCGCGACGTTAAATACGCATCCATTGCAAGGGAAGTTTTGCTTACGCTCCAGTTGCTAGGAACGATTCGTGAAACTGTATAAGCCCCCGTTACTACGGACATTTCACCACACTTGAAATGCCTCCATTGCTAGGGACCTTCGCTTCACTGCTTTCGCCTCCGTCGCTAGGGACAATCGAGACACTGCTTAAGACCAAGTTGCTAGGTCTGTTTCTCGACACTGCTTACTCCTCCTCATTGTTAGGGACATTTTGCGACACTACTTATGACCCCGTTGCTAGTGTCGTTTCTCGACACTGCTTACACCCCGTTGCTAGGGACGTTTACCGACACTCATTATCCCCGTTTCCAGGAACACTTCCAATATTTATTGCCCCCGTTACAAGGGACATTTCCTACACTCCTTACCCCCGTTGCTGGGGACATTTCCGACACTGCTTACGCCCCCATTGCTAGGAACATTTACGCTTCCGTTGCTAGGGTCATTTATAACACTTTAATTATCCCCATTGCTAGAGTCATTCTCAACACTACTTACTCCCACGTTGCTAGGGACATTTCCGACAGTGATTACCCCTGTTGCTAGGTACATTTTGCAACACTGCTTACGACCCCCGTTGCTTGGGACATATTTAATAGTACTTATACACCCTTAACTAGGGACGTTACACGACACGGCATATTACCCCGATGCTACGGACGTTTTGCGACACTGCTGAAAGGCGACAAACCTCGCCCAAATTATTCATATAAACAGGCAAGAATGGCGCTTAAAATAACCATATAAACATGTGACAAAAACGGTCCCAGATATCTATTTAAAAAGGCGACAAACGGTGCTCAATATTTCCATATATAAAGTTGACAAACAGCGCCTCAGATATCTATATAAACAAGACACAAGTAGAATCCCAAATATTCATATAAACGGAAGACAAAAACTACCAAGATATCTATATAAACAGGAGACAAATAGCGACCCAGTTATCTCTATTAAAAGGCGACAAACGGCGCCCAAGATATACATATAAACAGATGAGAAAGGTGCCAGTGATATTTATACAGATAGGCAACAAATAGCGCCACAGCTATCCATGTAAACATGCTGTATGTTTACATAGATATTTCTATTCATAGGCGACAAAGAGCCCCGCATATATTTATATAAAAAGGCGACAAAAAGCGCCCCAGATATCAATATAAACAAGCGAAAAACAACGCACAAAAATCCATATAAAAGGGCGATAAACGCGCCTGTAATATCTGTATATAAACAGGTTAGAAAGGCCATCACAGATAACCATATAAACAGGCAACAAAAAGCGCCCCAGATATCATTATAAACAGGCGCAGAGAAAGTGTCCCAGATATCCGTATTAAAAGGTTACAAACGGCGCTCAAGATATCCATATATAAAAGCGACAAACAACGCTCCAGATATCCATATAAACAAGCGCAAAACAGAACTTTAGATATTCATATGAACGGGAGACAAACAGCTGTCTAGATATCCATATAAGCAGGTGGCAATCAGCTCTACAGATGTTCATAAAAACAGGCGACAAACAGCGCCTCAGATATCTATATAAAGAGTCATGAACAGCATCTTCGATATTCATATAAACAGGAGACAAACTGCGTCCCAGATATCTACGCAAACAGGCAATAAAGAGCGCACAAGATATCCACATATAAAGGCGACAAATGGCGCCGAGGATATTTATATAAACAGTCGAGAAAGGCTATCACAGATAAACATATACACAGGCGACAAAAGCGCCCCAGATATCTATATAAACAGGCGAAAAAGAAGGCTCAAAATATCCATATAAACAGGGTACTAAAAGCGCCCCAGATATTTATATCAACAGGCGTGTTATGTATAAAGCGTTTGAAATGCCATATTGTTGTTTGTATTATTGTTTTGAAATTTAAACCAATAAAATACGTTGGTATTCATGTAGAAATTTCTAGAATTAAGTAGATCGATCATTTGACTGTAAACGGAAATGTATGGTGGCCTAGTGTCTAGACGTCGATTCTCGTGCAAGAACGGACATGCGCGGATTGCTCTGGAGTTCTGTGGAAGTTACGCGATTGTTCGAGAAAAGTAGGCCTACAAATATATAAACAGACGGAGACGCGAGAAAAAGGGAGAAGAGTCAGTCATTTGTTTGTATTTGATTCAAGAAATAGTGTCTTTGTTCGAGAAATTTTAAACGTTTGCTGTGTGTTTATTCAACTTGAATTTGTGACTGCAGCCAGATCTACAGAAGCTGTGACTTTATTTCGTCAATCTTTACGATTCATTCGAATTACTAGTTATACTGAAGGTCAACACGTGTAGAACTGTTTAGGTGAGACCGGGAAAATTGGAAGGCGATAAGTTTGAGACGTTCATCGGAGCCATCGTGAAGGGAACTTCGTCGAATTTATTGGACTGTGAATTGTTTCTGGACTTCTTCATTCAACTTCGGAATTTCTTCGTGGGACCAAATTCACACCCTAGACTGGAATTTTAGACTTTCATTCTAGATCATTATATTGGACACAGGCTAGTACCATTTTGTATTGTAATTAACTTTGAAGGTTGAAACTAGTACCATTTTGTATTGTAATTAACTTTGAAGCTTGAAACCAGTACTATTTTGTATTGTAATTAATTTTGAATGTTGCAACTGAATATCTGTCATTGTTATTATATAATTTATGTTATATCTGTTACATATATTATATTTTATTGTAATAAATTATACAAGCTGTTATCTGTGTCTTTTTGTTGCGTTCAGTCTACATAAAACAATAAAAAAACGTAACAAGGCGACAAACAGAAACTCAGATATCCATATAAATAAGCGACAAACATCTGCTAAAATATTCATATAAAAGGCGACATTCGGCTTCTAAGATATCCATACGAACAGGTTACAAACAGCGCCCCAGATATCCATAATAACATGCGAAAAACAGGTGCCCACATATCCATATAAACAGGCGACAAGCAGCTCTACAGATATTCATAAAAACAAGCGACAAACAGCGCTTCAGATATGTACATAAATAATCAAAAAAACACCTTCGATATCCAAATAAACAGACAACAAACAGCGCCCCAGACACCTACATAAACAGATGACAAACAGAGCCTGAGATATTTAGGTAAACAGGCGACAAGCAACTCGCCAGATATCCATATAAATAGGCGACAAACGGGACCCTTGATATCCATATAAACAGACGAGAAAAGCGCTCCAAATAACCATATAAAAAGGCCAGAAAAAGTGCCCCAGATATCTCTATCCACAGGCAACAAATAGCGCCGCAGATATTCATATAAAAAGGCGACAAACGGCACTTAAGACATCCATACAAAAAGGCGACAAAGAGCGCCTAAAATATCCATATAAAGAAACGATAAACGGAACCTCACATATTAATATATACGAAAGACAAACAGCTGCCAAATATCCATATAAACACGCAACAAATAGCGTCCAAGATATCTTAATAGAAAAGCGACAAAAAGTGCTTAAGATATCCGTATAAACAAGCTAAAAACTGCTCACCAGATATCCATACAAGTAGGCAATAAACAGCACCAAAGATATACAAATAAACAGGTGACAAACAGCGCCATAGATATCCATATGAACAGATAAAAATACGCCTCAGATATCCATATAAACCTGCCACAACGGCGCTACAGATATTAATAGAAACAAGCAACAAAACGCGCCACAGATATTAATATAAACAGTAGAAAAACAGCGCCACAGAAATTCATATAAACAGGCGACAAAGATATCTACATAAAAAGATGATAAACGGCGCCGAGGATATTTACATAAAGAGACGAGAAAGGCCATCATGGATAATCATATAAACAGGCGACAAAAAGTGCTCCAGATATCTATATAAACAGGAGAGAAAGATTGCCCCAGATATCCATATAAACTGGTAATAAATAGCGCTTCAGATATCTATATCAACAGTCGACAAACAGAGCCTCAGATATCCATATAAATAGGTGACAAACAACTGCTAAGATATCTATATAAATAGGAGACAAACATCACTGCAGCTATTTATAAAGAGAGGCGACAAACAGCGCCCAAGATTCCCATATTAAATGCGATATTAAACAGGTGATAAACTTCTCCTGTGATATCCATGTAAAGAGAAGACAAACAGTGCAGAAGGTATCCGAATGAAAAGGCGACAAACCGCGCCCATGATATTTATATAAACAAGCGAGAGAGGCTCTTCAAATAACCATATAAACAGGAGATAAAAACATCCCCAGATATCTCTATATATCGACAACAAAGAGCGCCCAGATACCAATTAAAAAGGAGACAAAAGGCGCTCAATATATTTATATAAAAAATCGACAAACAGAACCCCACACATTCATATAAACGAACGACACACAGCTGCTAAAATATAGATATAAACAGGAGACAAATGGTGCCCCAGATATCCCTATATACGACGCTTAAGATATTTATATAGACAGATGACAAACAGAGCGACAGATATCCATATAAATAGGCGAAACACAGCGTCACAGATATACATATAAATAGGCGACAAACCGAGCTAAAACTATTCATATAAATAGGCGACAAAAAGCGCATAGATATCTATATAAACAGATGGAAAAATGCTCCATAGATATAGATACAAACAGGAAACAAACAGCACAGAAAATGTTGATTTGAAAAGGCGACAAACGGCGCCCAAAATATCAATATAAATATGCGATAAACAGCGTCCAATATATTTATATAAACAGGAAAAATAAGCGCCACAGATGTCATATAAACATGCGACAAGTGCCTTAGATATTCATATAAACAGTCGACAATCAGCGCCCCAGATATCAATATAAACAGGTGACAAACTGCTGTCCAGATATCCATGTAAAGAGGAGACAAACAGCGCAGAAGATATCCAAATGAAAAGGCGACAAACCGAGCCCAAGATATTCATATAAACAGACAAGAAGGGCGCTTCAAATAATTATATAAAAAGGCGACAAAAACGGGCCCAGATATCTCTATACGTAGGCAACAAAGAGCGCCACAGATATTAATTTAAAACGGTAAAAAACAGCGCACATTATATCCATATATAAAGGCAACAAACTGCGCCTCCATATAAACAAGACACAAGCAGAATCTTAGATATTCTTGTAAACGGAAGACAAATAGCTAGGAAGATATCCATATGAACAGGAGACAAATAGCGCCCCAGATATCCCTATAAAAAGGCGACAAACGGCGCCCAAGATATACATATAAACACGCGACAAAGATGACATGGATATCCATATAGATAGGCGAAAACAGCGCCCCAGGTATTCTAATAAAGAGTCGAGAAACGGCGCCCAAAAATCCATTTAAACTGGCAAGTATTAGCGCCACAGATATCAGTATAAACAGGTGACAAACAGCGCAAAAAAATTCCATATCAAAAGGCGACAAGCGCGCCTGTAATATCTGTGTATAAACAGGCGAGAAAAGCCATCATAGATAACCATATAAACAGGCAACAAAACGCGCCCCATATATCTATATTATCAGACGAGAAAGAGCGTCCCAAATATCCGTATGCAAAGGCACTTAAGATACCCATAAAAACGTCTACAAAAAGCGCCCCCAAATATCCATATAAACAAGCCACAAACAAAACCTCAGATATTCATATAAAGTGGAGACAAACAGCTGCCCAAATATCCATATAAACAGGCGACAAATAGTGCCCATGATATCCATATAAACAGACAAGACACTCGTAGATATTTGTTTCAATAGGCAACAATCATAGCGCCACATATACCCTTATATGTAGCGACAAACAGCACCGCATATATCCGTATAAACAGGCGACGAAAAGCACCCCAGATATCCATGTAAACCGGCGATAAATTCAGCCCGATATATCCATATAAACAGGGTACAGACAGCGCCACTGATATCCACATAAATAGACAACAATCAGCGCCAGACATATTCATATAAACAAACGACAAACAGCGCCACAGATGTCCTTATAATCAGGCAATAAACAGCGTTTTATGTATCCACATAAACAGGATACAAAAAAGCGCCCCAGATTTCATATAAACAGGAGAGAAAAAGGACCCTATAAATCCATATAAAAGGGGAACAAACAACACCACAGTTATCAATATATACAGACTTCAAACATCGCTCCAGATATACATATAAATAGTCGACAAACAGAGCCCCATATATCCATATAAAAATCAGACAAAGACCACCCAAGATATACATAAAACAGTCGACAAACATCGCCCCAAAAACCCATATGAACCAGCGAAAAACTGCGCCCAAGATATTCATATAACCTGGCCACAAACACCGCCCCAGATATCTATATAAACAGACGACAAACAACGACCCAGATATTCATATAAACAGGCGACAAACAGTGCCTCAGATATCCATATTAATAGACGACAAACAGCGCTCAGATATTCGTATAAGCATGTGACAGACAGCGCCCCATATATCCATATAAACAGTCGACAAACAGCGCTACAGACGTGCAATATTTATGTAGAATTTGTAATCAGAAGCTATCCTAATGAAAATAGAGGCAATAAATAAACAGAAATATAAAATGTGCGAAACGGCACCAGAAATTGTAGATAAGCTTAAGTATTTATACAAAAGGAATACACGAGCTAACAATAACATTAAGTTAGTTTGAAAAAAAACTATTTGAGTAAAATGCAGTAGATTTAGTTATCGTGAGCAACAAATGTCAGCCCTCAGCTTCTGCTGATGAGAAACTATTGGAAAGAAAGAAAACAGTGGATAATAAGGGCGTTATAGTTACAGATGTTATCTTAACAAGTACTATACTACGTATTACAATTTGAAATAGGCTAAAACTGAATTAAACTGTAATTTAGAAACTTTTCAACAAGGCTGATACACACAGTTTCTTTTTGTTACAAATATGTTTTAATATGCGAATAGTATTACAATTTACGATGAAATCTATTAAACAGTGAACAAGCTAGATATGTGTTCTTCACTATCTGCTAATCACACGCCGTTTTTTAATGCTGAACTTTTATAATATGTTCATATAAATACTAATGTCCAATGTGAATTCCTTAAAGTGAAACAGTTTGTAATGTTCGAAATGTATAAATTTCTCTCGAGAAACATTTGAAATTCCCGCTTAATAAACGTTAATCACAGTTACAATATTCAAGGTTTATAGTTTACCAACTGTACAAAACCTCTAATGTATACAATCCCTTGAGACATCGTGTTGATTATATTTACAGGTATGAGGAGACTTTCTCGAAACTTTAGGTTATGTACCTATATAAACAATAATTCACGAGAAACCTACTTCAAGTAAAATTGTTTCCCAAGACGGCTGATATGGGCCATCTGCTCAGCCCACCGAAGGGAATCGAACCCTTTATTCTAGCGTTGTAAATCCGGAGACATTCCGCTGTACTACTGTAAGATGCAGCAAAAACTTTAACATAGAAAATTAGTATAAAAGCAATTATAAGGATAGACTTAATTGGTAATATTGTAATGCTAAATGTATAAGAAATGGTAGGAATGGAGGATTTTGATATGATGTGAATAACTTAAATATGGATATCGTAGATGATTATGATGACAGAAGTTTCTTTGAAACACAGGTTTTTAAGCTATATAAAAGAAAAATGGTATTAAAGGGGGAGGAAAGAAGTTAATTTATGTGTAAAACACGAGTTACATCCAGTTGAAGTTCAAGATATTAGATATAGTAGCAAGAAAACTGAATCCATTTGGGTTTCTAATGTTATAAAAAGAAAAGGCTTTTAGTGGGAATTTGTTACGGATCATCAAAGAATATTGATGAAATTAGTGAAAAACTTTACATACAATAAGTTTAAGACCTCAGCTCTTAATGAAAGCATAATAATGGGTGATTTTAATTTCAGGTATTTAGACTGGGTAAATGGTAAAGTCAAACTACGAAGATTTGTTTGTTTTGAATTTCACGCAAAGCTACACGAGGGCTATTTGCGTTAGCCGTCCCTGATTTAACAGTATAAGACGAGAGAGAAGTCAACTAATCATTTAATCATTACCACCCACCGCCAACTTTTGGGCTACTCTTTTACCAACGAGTAGTGAGATTGCCCGTAACATTGAAATACCCCCACAGCTGAAAGGCAAACATGTTTGGTGTGACAGGGATTCGAACCTGGGATTCTCAGATTAAGAGTCGAGTGCCTTATCGACCTGGCCATGTCAGGCCTATACGACAAAAAAAAATGTTACTGGAAACTTTTGAGGATGGATTTCTTCAGTAGTTAGTCAAGAAAACTACTAGAAATAAAGCTATTTTGGACTTATTGCTAACTTCTAATTCTGGAATGATCAATAGAGTAGAAACTGGAAAAACTCTCAGTGCAGCTAATCATTGCTTCATTTGGTTTGATGTTTTGCTAAATGTAAAGATAAGGAATAATGATATTTTGGTTACAAATTAAAAAAAAAACAAATTTTGAAAGGATGAGACAAGAATTATCTGTTGTGAATTGAGCAGCTTAGCTATTTGGAGACATTGATCAGATGTGGAAAAATTTTAAAGATATTGTTTAAGTATTAAACAAGTATTAAAGTATTTCTTTATAAAAAGAAAATGATAGCTACAAATAGAAAAAACAACTTGGCTCACAAAACAGTTTAAGAAATAAAATTAAATAAAAGCTTAACGAATTTAAGAAACTGAAATTTACTGGCATTATAAGAGATTTATAAGAAAATCATTTAAGTTGTTGAAATAGGAAATTAAGACACCAAAAATGTATGTTAAACTGAACATATAAACAATAAAAATAAGTATTTTGTTAAATGCATTAAGGGTAAACAAAATGCTAGAATAGGAGTAGAACCCTTTAAGAATGACAAAGGAAGGTTCGTATCTGATGATTTTGAGATGGCTGAGTTATTAAAGTTTGTTTTTCTTCGGTTTTTCTGATCAAAATAGAAGCAGTGTTCTTCATCTTATCAATGTCTATTATTTTCTGATAATCGGAAAAGAGATAAAAAAAGATTACTCCATTAATTCTTACCTTGTTTATAAAAAAAAAATGGGAAGTGTAGTTTAAAACACAATAAGTCATCTGGGCTGGATAATATTTTTGTAAAGGATATAAAGGAGGTTAAAGACTGGATATACGAGCAACTTGCTAGTATTTTGTTCAGTCCATGAATAGTAGGCTGGTACCAGAGAATTGAAATTTAGTTAAAGTAACTCCTTTTTTAAAGGGAGGTGATAAAAACTGTCTCATTAATTAGATGCCCATTAGTCTTTATTAAGAAAAATCTTACTTTAAAAAAGTTCATATTCAGGATAAAGCTGTAGATCTCCTGTATCTGAAATTTCAGAAAGAATTTGACATTTATAAGGTTTGTAAAAATTTGTATCTGTGAGTGTAGAGGATAAGGTATCACATTGGATAGAAGAGTGGTTTGATGGAGAAAGTAGAGGTTGTTACAAATGGAGTTCAGACTGGCTAAATTAATATCATAACTTGGGTACCTCAGGACTTTCTTAGGATTTTTGCTCTTTCTCAATGATCTAAATGAAGTTAATAAATTATTTTAATTTTACTGATGATATTAAGGTCTTTGTTTTTTATGACTATTTAGAGGATGCTGCTGATTTACAAAATAATTTAGATCATTGTTTGTTTGTTTTGAATTAAGCACAAAGCTACACGATGGGCTATCTGTGCTCTGCCCACCACGGGTATCGAAACACGGATTTTAGCGTGTAAGTCCGCAGACATACCGCTGAGCCACTGGGGAGCTAATTTAGATCATTTAACGAGTTAAACAAATAAATGGCGGATAGGTTTTAATTATAATAAATTCAAGGTAATTAATGTGGATAATCATAATTTAAATTATAAGTACAGTTTGGAGGGTAATAATCTTTCAGTAATGTTATGAAGTAAAGGGATATTAATGTAATAGTCTGTCAGTCTCCAAAGCCATCCAAACATTGTGTTGTTGCCATTGATAAGGCAAATAGGATTTTTGGTTGTTGTTACAGAACAAAATAGATTATAATTTCATTGCATAGGTCACTGGTTACACCACATTTGAAATGTTGTGTTCTTTTGGGTTCGTTACCTTAAGACATTTCTTGAAATAATTCAGAGAAAGGTAACTAGGATGGTACATGGGATGGAGGAGTTTTCATGTGAAAAAAGCTAAAATCTCTCAAATTGTTTTTCTTTAAAAAAGAAGAGTTAGAGGGATCTGATTCAGATGTTTAAGATTGTGAAGGGATTTGATAGTGTTGTTTCATCATCTTTTTTTCATATTTACCAGTGAGGATAGTAAGACTACAGGGTAGAAATATAAATTTTTGCAGCTGAGGCAGTTTAATTTTTCTAACATTTACAATGGGTTGTCTTTAGATATTGTAGAGGCAGGAAATTCAAGTGAGTTCAAGCAAACACTTGATAAATGTATGAAGGATAAGGCTTTCCTTTAAGATTTTTTGAATTACTTTAATGTAGTTTAGAGGATAGAACATTCAAGATGGACAAATAGATCCAAGTTTCCGTAAAACGTTATGTTATACATGAAACCTATGCATGCAAGTGACAGATTATACCTGCTCCAACACGGTTTAATGTAACCAAATTACACGTGAACAAGTTATAAACACTAAAACAACATTCTTATATAATTAAATAAACATCCAGATGTTATTAGATAGACTTTGGAACATATAAATAGATTACTTTTACAAAACTCTAAACAAAAATGTACTATTAAGATAACTGATGAAAAACCTCTGTACCTCTCACAACTAAATCTAATTAACTCCTTATATGATATATGACAACTCTGTTGATGGTAAAATTAAGTACCTCTTAACACTAAACCCAGTAAACTCTTTATATTATATGTGGATGCACTTATGACTATAAAACTAAGTATCTCTTACTACTGAAACCAGTAATTTCCTTATACGGTAATCTGTCGCTATTTAATACTGGAGAAAATATAGTGTTAATTTTATTTTAAAGGCATATATTCATGTGAAAATATGATCACTTCTATATGTCTTCGGTTAAAACTTATGGACCTGTTTATATGGACAAAACTTTACGTTAACAGTTATAAAGAAAAAGAGAGAATTTTATGTCAGAAAACACGAAAATTCGACGTTATACATTCACAGCCATGGTCAGAAAAGGGTTACTCGTGCATGCATTGAATGCATGATGTAAGAATTATTTGTCTATATCACCGAATTGTATTCTACTGAAGAATTCATTCGGATTTCGAACAACATTCTAGAAACAAATCAATAGTCCAGGAGGAAGGTAGAGGTCCAGGATTTACTTCATCTTCTCAGGTCACGTAATCAAACAACCGAATAAAAGCTAAATTTCGTATGTCTCTCAGATTTGTATTAATTGCTTTATAATTTAGATTTCACAGAGTACAGTCTAGTCTTTATTTTTAGTGTCAGTAATATGTTAGTTACATCAATTGCAACCATGTTTTCGCCCTTTTTTTAATTTCCAGTTTTGTATACTGCAGTCCTCTCTTTGTCTTCTGTCACTACTCTCTAGGTTCTTTTACTGCAGTACTGTCTTTGTTTTCTCTTGCTAATACTAATAAGTTTCACTTATTGCAGTCCCGTCATAATCTGGTTATCAGAGTTCAAATAAAATATTATTTATGTGTGTGTGTTTATAAAACACGGACACATTGAACTATCCGCTGCGCCCCTTGAAGGTAATCGAACCACATATTTCAGCGTTGTAAATCCTTAGACTTACCGCTGTCCAACTAAGAGACTTCAGTTGAAGATAAATTTTTAATTGCATAAAAGCAAATTGAGTTTAGCCAAAGATATAAATATTTTTAGTGAAATTAAAAGAAAAGAAAACTCTAAGTGCAGCTAAAAACTCAGTTGTAAGCTTTAATAAGAAAATGAAATTAATGACAGATGTATGTTTAAGAACCTAGGATCTCTAGTAAATGTAATATTCAACACAAAATTTTCACTTTACAACCTAAAAATAATAATAAAGCAATATAATATATATATAAATATAGCAGTATTATCTTTTGTATGTCCATATAACTGCTTATCTACATTAATATAATAGTATTGTCTGTTATATGTCCGCGTAACTGCTTATCTATATAAATATAGTAGTATTTTCTGTTTTCTATCAATGTAATTACTTCGCAGGGTGTGGATGAATCATTACTGAAATTGGTATGAAAGTCATTCGCTCCATGCAGGGGATAAAAATTTACTTTTGGTTTTGCATTTATCTCTAGTCTTAAACTGCTAAATTAGGTACAGCTAACGCAACAAACCCTCGTGTAGCTTTGCACGAAATTCGAAACAAACCCCAAATGCGATTCTTAATACGATGATTGAGAAGTCAGTTCAAAAGAATTAAAGAAACGTTTTGAATATGTAACCACCTAAACTATTGAGAAAACAACAACACAATAAAATAAAAGCACTTGAATCTGAAATACAAAGAATCAACTGTCAGAAATTTGATAATTACGAAACACAGATACATGGGAACTCATTTTTCATCACTGTATTGCTATAACTAATTTTACAAAAACTATATGCAATGACTAGAGCTGTTGTTAACGATGCAGGTTCATAAACACACAATAGGTGTGATGACCATATAAAGAGATGTAATCAATCTCCCATAAAATTATTTCACGTACTACAAGAACGCTTATTTTGATCGAATGTCAAATGTTTTTCTTACAGTATTAGCCGTGTAAATCTTTGTTCAACTATAGATTTTCTGTAAAAATAAACATACTAAAAACAAGAAATAGATGTTATCACCTGGGGTAAGAAATCATACTAAACGTTATTTATAGATTTCAAATAAGAAAGGCGTGAAAACAGCATTTCACATCTATCTTTTCTGCACCACTGATGATGGTAGAAATGGCCTTTTTTTTCAAATCACACAACTCATCAGCTCCGGCGAGAGAGATAACAAACAAAAGTATATCTAAAGTACCATTTTAAGTGTAATCTAACGCAACCTTCATAGAGAAAAAACAGTAATAAATACCGAAAGTTGGCAAAGCAATTTAACCATCAAAATTAACATGCGCCATCGGAAAAAACAATTTTATCTGCTACAATATTAAGTGAAGCTAACGAGTTCTGGGATTCACCGGAAGGGCTTATGGGCAGTAGATGGTTACATACGAAAGATAGATTTGAAATTCTCTGACTATACATATTTCACTTATAAATTGACCAGTAAAGATAACTGTGAAAACGTTTACTCTGGTTTGTAGTATGTTTTTCACAAATCTGAGATTTATAGGATTTATTACCTCGATTGTTTTCGGCGTTCAACACGGCAGCATAAAAAATAAGTTATATTCCGAGATTTTAAAACATTTCCATTTTTATTAAATGTCGTTCACATGTTTATATTATTGTTAGAATTATGGTTGTAGTTGTGTTAATCCTTTGTCTATCTTATATATTTATATGTATACACATTTATCTTTGAGTTTAACTGTAAAAGCTAGTAAAAACTATTACATACTACTTTTATAATTTTTTGCCTATTACGTAATTAGCAAGAAAGAATTTTGTTTTAGCTAAATTCAACAAAAGTATCCATAAAAACTCGCAAACTTAATATAATTGTTATAAAGTTTGTGTTAATTAAAATCAAATAGTGGTATCTATAATGGTCCAAAGTCTTAACAAATTAGCGATAAAGCTCTTTGTGTTAGTTATGATCCAAGAATAGTCTTAACGTGATCAGCGATAAAAATTTTGTGTTAATTATTATTCAACAATAGTTTTAACATAATTAGTGATAAAGCTTTTTAGTGTTTGTTACAATCTAATAAAATTACCCATAAAGACTCAGAATCTTAACATAATTATTGATAGGGCCTTAGACTTACCATGGAACTGATGAGTTTAGAGTCTGACATTATTGTTAAAAAATCTTGTGTTAGATGTTTAGAATCAAGGTAATAAAAGAGTAACACTTAGTAAGCTTCTAGTATTGAATATTGTTAAAAGTTTTTCTTTGATTTGTAAAAATGCAAAACATGCAAACAATAATTGATGCAAAACATAATGTTATAGTATGAGTTATTCAATTATATATTTCGTTGTGAAAAACTGAGAAAGTTACAGTTAAATGTTTTGCTGAAAAACTCGCCGATAAAATTAATTCTGACATCTATATTATTCAAAATCCAAGGAATCAAGAGGAGGAAAAATCAAGTAAAAAATACAGTGTGTGTACTAATTAAAAACGAAAACAAAATAAAGTTTTCGTTTTTCATAGAAACAGATCGTTTTGATGTGTGACTGTTTTCGTATAGCAAAGCCACATTGAGCTATCGGAAATCGACCCCTTGCTTTTAGTGTTGTAAAACCGTAGACCAGCGGAGAACATTTATGTTTCACAATCATACCTTACTGAGTCTATCTATTTACAACGCTACAATCAGGAGTTCGATTTTCTTCGGTGGAATCAGCAGATAGCCCGATCTGGCTTTGCTATAAGAAAAACAAACAAACAGAACCTTTAATAATTAGTGGTATCAGTAGTTACGGCTAATTGAATTGTTGTTGGTGCACTTCACGTGGTTAGTTTCTAAGCACGTGGCGGAAATTGACAACGTTTATGTCACCACCTCAATACTAATTAATAACTAAAGTCAGATCTAACTCAGAAGACAACGACGTTTGTCTGTACCATAAATATACTAGTTACCCTATTGTTAAAAAAAGTAACAAATGACCTGTCTTTTATGAACAACACAGAATTTCCAATAGATGTATCATAAAGAACTTCGTCATTGCGAGTCTTCACGTGATTTTAACAAATAAGCTACGTTTGGAATACTCCTCCTACTGTATGTGGAGTTACAATTATTTTAATTAATACTGTGTAAAAACAGATGATTTATCATATTTTTAATTTTTGTAGAAAACTCAACATGCAGAGTGAAAAAATATGGGGGAATGTGTTCATATAGAACATAATGTTAGTTAAAAATACGTTTTCGTTTATATGGAACACTAATTACTCGTGGCATTCCTAAGGTATCTGTAAAGTTCTCTGTAAAATTTAAAAGTCATGAGGAAATACGTATCATGGGATTTGAAATAAGAATATCATTAATAACCTGTCGGACCTACAAAGTGATTAAAATTTCCATTTGTTGGAATTTTCTT
This sequence comes from Carcinoscorpius rotundicauda, assembly GCA_011833715.1. Classification (NCBI taxonomy): domain Eukaryota; kingdom Metazoa; phylum Arthropoda; class Merostomata; order Xiphosura; family Limulidae; genus Carcinoscorpius; species Carcinoscorpius rotundicauda. The sequence goes on along the minus strand of CM022393.1, from coordinate 122,572,034 downwards.
TGTTATCTAGTCTCGCATGTATATGTAGGAATTGACAATTGTGAGTTCTGTACTAGTGTTTTTAATTTATTCTCTGAAATTGTCTAAAGAAGTAGACGTCAGATGTTAGACAGAATTCCCGACTTTTTTCATGGCAGGTACATCTGAGAAGAACCTAACATACAAACAGTTAGGGAAAATAAGTTCAGGAAGGAGGAAGAGGTCAAAGAGAACCTGACCCTCCAGGACAAAATACCCAAAAACCATTGATCCATCTAGAATGTCTTATTTATTACTAAATGCGGCGAAGAACTAATGACATCAGTATTGCAAAAATGGAGTATGAAAATTCTTGTTTGATTTCTGAAATATCTCTTAGAAGTAATAATTAGAATGAGCTTTGAAATCCACACAATGTGCTAATTGTTATGATTTAGTTATAAATCAGATCTCAGAACAACAAAAGAAATCTTAATATGCAGAAAGTAGGCTTAGTTTAATTAGAAGTTATACCATTATCAGGCTATCAGAAGTTGACGCGAAAGTATCTTTTCTTCGCTTTTATTAAAAATACGTTTCCTATAACGTTAGATGTTCAAAAAGACCATTAAGTTTCCTCAAAATTTATTACAGTTGAAGCTCAAATTAATTTAAATAGCTAGATTATTATTTTAGGGAACTGAAACCATAGTCAATGTGAATTCAATGATTAGATTGTAGACCTCTTGAGTAGAGGTATAGTAACTTCTAATTTTGAACTGTTGGTTAGAAAGAAAGATTATCAGCCAGTACTCTCTGCCAATACATTAATTTATCCGGCTTTTTGATCCAAATAACTGGGTTATGTATTATTTTGATAATGCCCCACGGTGTAGGTCAATGGCTTCACGTCTCGAACTATATATCTACACTACTAAAGGTTCACCGTTAAATTAAACTGCTCCCCAATATCTCAATAGCTTAAGTAGAAACTTTTACGCGATTTTTTTACAAATATCTTGGTCTGTATCTTGCCGTTAGAGCTATACTTATAGCCTCTAATAGGAAGTGTGCATCAGTGACAATCGGTCATATTATTAATAAAAACACTAATTTTTTAAGCTTTGGGTCATTACATTGCATATAAGTCCCATTTAAAGAAATTTATTTAGGTTACTGAAGGTTAAGTTTTTGAATTATGTAACAGATTCCATGTATTCTTTATGTGTAGAACATAAAGTTTATACTCATACAAATCCTATTGAGTCAGGAACCTTGCTCGCTTGTGCATTTATTTGTGTATTGAGTGATTTAGGTGCACTAGAAATCCATAAATCCAGTAGTTTCACAACTACCATGGAATTAGACCATAAGATAATTGAGGGCAAATGAAAAAGGAAAGAATCTGGTAATTCTAGAACTACCATGAAACCAAACCAAAAGAGAACAGATTATGAGTGAAAAAGTAATTTATCTGTTATTTATTAGCCATCTTTATCAAGCGTTGCCCAATTATTACCTGACTAAAAAATAAATGTTATCTGTGTTTTTATGTTTCAGTTAGTCATCACCACCCACCCCTACCCCTTGGAGTGTTCTTTTACTAACAAATAGTGGGATTGACCGTTACTTAACAACGCCTCTACGGCTGGGAGGGCGAGCGTGTTTGGTGCGACCGGGATTCGAACCCGCAATCCTCGGTTTACGAGTCGAACGCCTTAATACACTTGGTCATGCCATACCCAGTAATGATAGTCAACTGCGCAACTTAAAGTTTGATAGTAAACCAAAGTTGGTATATATTTTAATGTTTTAAAAATTATTTGAATTATATGGAAGTATCGAATTACAAATAAGCATTTGATTAATTATCTAAACGTTAAATTTAAACGTCATGCCATGGGATCAGTGATACATTTAATTGAAATAAGTTAAAGATTGAGTATGTAAACCACTTGCTACTATTTTTTGTAAGTTCTTGAATTTTGTGGAGGTACCAGAGGATTGGAAGATAGCTGTCCCAGTAATTATATACCCATTAGTTTTACATCAGTTATGGAAAACGTTTTGTAAAGTCCGTTAAAAGATGCTTTGCAAAGTAATTTAGCAAAGTTTAGAGTTTTATTGAATAGTCAAGGTGGTTTAACTAAGGAAAAACCTTGCCTTATAAATGTTTTGTTATTTTTTCAAAAGGTTATTGCTCATGGAGTTGAGAGTATGGGTAAATATATGGTGCATCTGGACTTTCAGATACTGACAGAAAGAGACTGTCTCTGTAGGTGTGGGGGATAAGTTAGAAATTGGCTGAATAGAAGGAAGCAGAAAGTTGTTAGAAATGGCATTCATTCAAACAAGAATAATGTCTCAGGTGGGGTACCTCAGAGCTACGTCTTAGGGCCTTTGTTCTTTTTAATTTACAACAATTATATTGTGACGGAATAGTCAATAAGTTACTCAAATTTCCATATGATATTAGGATCATGTTAGCTGTGAAGCGATGTTGTTAATTTAAAAAAGAACTTAGATCATTTACTGAGTTTAGCAAATATTTGGCATGTTGATTTTAATTATAGTATATGCAAGATAATGAATGTAGGTTGCCATAATTTAAATTACAAGTATATTTTCAATGTTAATAACTTTAAAAAGTTATGGAGGAAAAGGATCTTGGTGTAATGGTTGATTAGTCTCTTAAACCATTCAAGCAGTGCTGCTGCTAGTGGTAAAACAAATAGAATTTTAGGTTGTATTTACAGAAATATTGGATACAAGCCTAAGTCACTGGTTAGGTTACATTTAAAATATTGTGTTCAGTCTTTGTGTCCTTACTTTGGATAAATCATCAAAGTGGCGCCTGAGACGGAAGAACTGTCATATGAAAAGAAGCTGAAATATCTCAATTTTTTTTCTCTTCAAAAAAGAAGAGATATAAGGATTTAATTCAAGTATTTAAGATTGGAAAGATTGGAAACTGAGTGTCGGAATGTAGAGGACGGTATAAGATGTTTGAATATATAATTAAAAAAGCCTTACTTATATAACAACTTAAACACAAAATAAACCAATATAAAGGAACGCCTATATACCTATATTAATATAATAACATAAATAAATTATATATTGAAACATCTAACACCGCCCTCTACAAACCGATACTCAGTTACACAACCCCTTCCAAACATGTAGTCAGCTTTCGGTCAGTTACCTCTTTCTTTGTGAACCTGACGATGACCAAAGAAGGTCGAAACGTTGTTCGCTCTTCTATGTAAAATATTTTCTCAACCCAAATAAAGTATAAACATTCATACGTCAGTCTAGACTTGTGAATTCTAACATTAAATAAATTTGTCTTCCTAAAGGTTGCTATTTGCTGTAGAAAATATTACTGCAAGATTGAAATATTCCTAAAACTTGTGAATAGATGTTTTACACAATTGTCGTTTTAAATTATTTTAGTTTTTCTCTGTCACTAAATCTTATTGGTTGGTAAGATCTTCAAACACGTGCGAGTTAAAATTCAAAGGAAACCAAGTATACTCCTAAACTATCATGGTTTCATTCCAATCCTTGAATGAACTTTTAATACCTCTTGAGTTGTTAAGAATTTATCAAGCAAAATAAAAAAAACAGAATTGTACATCATCCGAAACGTTTCTAGTATATGTATTTCTTCGTGAGGATTTGTGTTAAATAATTAAACTTCTAACTAATGATGTAAAAACACAATCATGTTGCAGCATTAAAACTGAAAATTGTTCAGGAAAGCTTGGAAGTTATTGGTTTTCATAGTACATGATAACAGGTGCTGGTTGAGAACAACCAAGTGTTCAGATATTTTTAGATATCTACTGGTATATAGGACAACATATGGTAGATAACACACGATTTATATACACAGTACGTTTAGGTCTTCTAATACTGATATCATATTTCATATACTTCCATCTGCCTACATTTCCAAATTCTTTTTTGGGGATATTCATACCTGGTAATCGTTCTGCAAATTCTTTTCAATCTGTAGGGTTACAATTCTTTCAATTTTGTAGCATATTAACAGTTAGATCGATTATGTTAGTATTTGGAATAGATTTCCACTAACTACTAAATCTTTATGGTCATTCCAAGTTAGATCCTTTTGAAATGTATCAAGTTTAAGACAATTTCAGTTTTAGTTTTATATTTAGGAAATACACTATCACTTATCTCCAATCTTCTATTTTAATTTTAAGGAGTTCAATGGCTTGTGAATGAAACATCTGATGGCATTGTTACAACTGGTTTATCGTAAACTATCATTTTGTATAATTTAATCATAATCTATATAATTTGATATTTTATGTACCAGCTGTTCATAAATTTGAATTGATAGAAAAAATGTACAAGTTATTTGAAAACATCCAGGCCCAAGTGGCTAGAGAACTCGACTCACAATCTGAGGGTCTCTGGTTCGAATCCCTATAACACAAAACATGCTTGCCCTTCCAGCTATGAGGGTGTTATAATGTAGCTGTCAAACTCACTATTTGTTGGTAAAATAGCAGCCCAAGAGTTGAGCGGTAACTGGTGATGACCAGCTGTCTTCCCTTTAGTCTTACACTACTAAATTACGGACGACTAGCACAGGATCCTTCATATGTAGCTTTGCGCGAAATTAAAAAATAAACAAGCAGAGGCCCGACATGGCCAGATGGATTAAAGCGTTCGACTCGTAATCTGAAGTTGCGGGTTCGAATCCCGGTCGTACTAAACATGCTCGTCCTTTCAGCCGTGGGAGCATTATAATTTGACGGTCAATCCCACTATTCGTTGATAAAATAGTAGCCCAAGAGTTGGCGGTGGGTGGTGATGACTAGCTGCCTTCCCTCTCGTCTTACACTGCTACATTTGGAACGGCTAGCACAGATAGCCCTCGAGTAGCTTTGTGTGAACTTCAAAAAACAAACAAACAATCAGGAACGAGAACCATTCGTTTCGCCATATTTTTAGATTCCAGCAGCTTTACCATCCTGCCAAACCAAATTTTATTAGTAAGTTTATTTTCTGTTTATCTAACTTATATCACATAAGTTTCTGCTTTTGTATGTTCATCATGGAATATTTAAAACAGATTCAGGATAAATTCATTTCTAGTTCCAACAGTTATAATTTTAATCTGTTTACATGTAGCTTTATGTAATGCATGAAGCAACTATTGACATTTTTTAGTTTTAAGTGTCATGATGGATAAATGAAGAAAGACTGTCAGTATAACAAATAAAAATGTTGGTTGATACATCCTCTAAGATATAAATACTTCTATGATAAAAACTGTTAATATAAAATGGACATGACAGAGAAGATGTTGGAAGTTCATCAAACTTAGTCCACCCAAACAATTCCAGATTGTAACAAGCAGACTTATCAATATCTCAGGTTTCTTTCTGTCCTTTTCATAGATTGAAGAAAAGTTCTCTCTAAGTCACCCAGCCACATTCAACAGGTAGATAATGTCAACATTACCAGATTTCTATGGAATGTTATGAATGTGTTGTGTTACCCAATTACACGCACAACGATCTGCAGCTGAAAGATAAGTACTCGAAGATGGTTGTTTAAACAAAAACACTCATATATGTCAAATGACTAAATATCTTAATGTAAGTTCTTTAATTATATTTAGTCCCTCTTTCTCATAAAATCCTTCAAGTTCTATCATTTAAGCAGTCATGTTAATAAATCAGTATATATTCAGTTAAACAACAGTTTTTAACTTATTATGATACGCACACTATAACTTTATCTTCAGGAAAAAGATCAGCCCTCAGTCAGATCTGTTTGGACATTTGAGATTTCATATTGATGGGTAAGTACAACGTGATTGTTTCATTACATCTTGATAAGATTCTTCAAAACATTTTACACGTAAAAGAAATAATTATTTGCTAAAACGTTCAGCTGATGTTCTTGATCAATAGAAAATATTAAGAAGTTAAACTAATGTTAAGCATTTCTCTATCCTAATGAAACAGATTCTATACAATATATAAAACACTGAGAAATTTCACTAGTAACTTTCATGTGTAAAAAGTTGAGAAACATTTTTCTGCAATTTCACTCATAAAAGCATCGATGATTAACTAGTTTAGTTTATCAAACCATAAATAATCACGATATTTATTGGTTAGCCTTGAAGTAATTAAATATTGGAAATATTTTTGCATTCATTTTGCATAGAGTGGTTGAAATTCAACATGAAACTATACAATGATATGTGACTAATCGTGAGATAATTTATAGAGACTTAAAGACTCAGATCATTTACAATAAAGAACTATCATCCTGTTTGCACAAAAGAATAAATCTTTCCAGTCACACCCCTTCATACGGATATTGATTGTTTCATTTAATAAAAATAGCATCTCACCTTGGTCTATGGACTGCAAAGATAGAATTTTCAGGACCTTGGGGTGGTTCTCAAGTGTACTCAAACAAGATCAATGTAAAGAGACTCCTATTTTACTTATTTCTCATTATAGTTTGAAGTGGATAACCGTCTATTACAGTGGTTCTTAACGTGAGACCTTTGTCCCTCAAGTGGCTACGCCATATTTCTAAGGGGCCACACGTCAATAACGGAAAATTAGGGGGCCACAGAAAATTCTGAACGTGCTACTAAACTTCACTGCCCTAATAAAATATTTAGAATTTAAAACTGAATCAAAGTTTCCATTCGTCCCTTATTCCCTAAAGCTCAGAAGTCAAGTTAGCAGACACGATTAGTGGTCAAGTAACAATCAAAATGTTTGTCTGGTAGCTTTGAATGTTTTCATCTAATTCTATATAACACCAAAACTATTGTTGTGTGGTGAGCCACTCTACCAACCAGGCGTTCAAGGACGAGTGTGTGTGTTTTCTAGCAAAACCACATCGGGCTATCTGCTGAGTCCACCAAGAGAAATCGACCCCTTGATTTCACCATAATAAATCCGTAGACTTATCGCTGTACCAGCGGAAGACTCATCTGACGACCTCTACAGTTGATTCTCACTCCACATACTGCTAGAAAAGAAACTGTAACTCACACTGGACGCCCCCTTTCAGACCCCAATTATTTTTTACAACAACTAAATGTGAAAAATAGCTCTTCATTGCATTTCACAATAATATATCTAAACAACAAGTGCTCAGAGAATATTCCAAACGAGAACAATCATCCAACACTCTTCAGTACATTGCAGAAAAAAAAAATGTGAAACATTAATGTACAATTACATAATTCTAGCCAATTTGTCTGAAAGAAAAACAGAAATTTGGGTAACCACAAAAAATAATAATCTTAAAATTAAAATAAAAAGTTTAAAAATTGTTCTAGTCACTGTTTGTTTATCATCGCTGTCGTTAAACGTAAACATCGAAAATGTAATTGGAGAGCCTATCGTTTCAACAGTGTTAAATGTTTACATGCATTATAGACTGATTGTTTCGTTACGTTCTTGATTCCTCTCTAAACCTAAACAAGGTTTAAAAATAAAAAAGTGTTATTGAACAGCGACAAATACTCGTTCACGGTACTGACTTCTCCAACTTTGTATCAAAAGGGAGAGAATATTTGTGTCGTGCAGCAGATGAGTAGATCAATACGGTCTGAAAGTCGGGAGTGATGTTTGTGTAAAGAGGTGTAATTAGTTCTTTTGGGAAATATAAATTTAAGTTTTTTTCATTTAAAATATCGTGTGTTTTGTAAAAAGTAAGGCCCTTAATCTGCGTGATGTTGTACTAACCGTGAGGTGAGGTCTCTGGTACAACTAATTTTGAATTTGTTTTCCTCAAAAGATGTTAGCTTTGCATTCATAAAATTCTTTAGAACATACACTATTTTAAGCATATGTCTGTCAGATTGTGTGAGAAAAATCTGATATATTTCGAAATAAAATATTTTATTGAAAAGAAAAAATTGTGCGAAGGAAATATGTGTGAAGAACAAAAACAATACAAAGGCTCATCAATGTTTACCTACATCATACACAAATTTTCCCTTGATGTTGTAAATACATGAAGCATTACGCAATTAAACCTTGTCATTATCGTTATCTTGAGTGGACAAAATGCACAAACCTTCCTCTCCCCACGGTTCTTGTGGATGCTCAATTTCATCATAATACATCATAATTCATCATTTTACCTTGTAAAATGTATTGAATGTTCCTTGTTAGGGGACAACCCAAAGCTGAGGGGTTTACCTAGGCACAGAACAAGATAACTAGAATTTTTCATAGAATTCCTTCTGAACCATTGATTTTGTGGCTTTTTTGACGAAATTGTAAAGTTATATTACATATTAATTCAAAATTCATCATATCATGTTCTGCAAACAGCTCATCAACTTACTTCATAATGTCTTCCTTGGTTCTGCATTCTTGCGCAGTTCTCAGTCCTTACAAGCAAAATAATAAGCTCAAAGTACTAAATACAATCAATACATGGTAAAAACAACTTAATTATTTGAAAAACACCTCGTGGTATCACAGCATGACAAATGGAAAACTTACTTCTAAATACTGTCAACAAACAACAATGGTTACAAATGAGAAATATTGAAGAAGATATCGCCACCATTCTGATGACACGGATGTAATTTGTTTTTTGTAAAATTAACTGGATAGAAAGGCAGCTTTTTCAACCAGCATGTCAAATTTTAATCATGGGGCTTACCTTTAATCGTGGTTTATATTTAGTACAATACAGTAAATAGGAATTCTGGTACATAAACTTACGAAATTCTTCTACATTGTGCTGATATATATTTCTTAATTTATTTATAAATGTATCCAAATCATCATTATTATTACTTATGTATTTTTTTAGATAACAAATTTCCCATATGGCGAAGAAGAAATATCAGCAATATTCCACTGAGTAGTTTACCCACGGTTTCATTCCATTACCACAGGACAGCCCCCCAGTGGGTCAGCGGTATGTCTGCGGACTTACATGCTAAAATCCGAGTTTCGATACCCATGGTGGGCAGAGCCCAGATAGCCAATTGTGTAGCTTTGTGCTTAATTCAAAAACAACAACAACAACCACAGGACAGTGGGATGCCAGCGTGTTTAATATGTATAAATAAACCTTCAAATGAAATCATGTGGCCATGTAAGTTGCGGAAGCACTTGGAGACAGCACACAAGGACAAGAAAGACAAACCATTAGACTACTTCAAATAATTGTGTAATAATTTCCAAACGAGAACAGCAGTAAAACGAGATTTCCAAATTAATAGTAAATGCTGGCAAGCCACATAGTATAGGTGAATCATTCATTTTGCCAACTGTCATGAATCGAAATTGACATGAAACTACTCAGGTCATCCCTTTAAATAACTCATCAGTATCGACGAAATAGCGGATGATGTTTAAAAACAACTAATCACACAGTTCAAAGTTAAAAACAACTAATCACACAATTAAAACTTAACAACAACTAATCACACAGTTACAACTTAAAAACAACCAGTCACACTATTACAAGTTAAAAAATTTGCTTTGAAAATTAATGAATCCTTTCTACAGGTTAATGAAAACCAACTGACGAGATATGTTAGGTTTTTGGATGATAATCACCTCAGAAAGGAAATTCACCGTGTGGGGTGAATGCGGTTGATGTTGACATCATATTACAAGTATTTCTCATCGAAATGCAGATTGATATAACCGCTCCAGCTAGATTCAAATGTGGCAAACATTATTTCTGGATAAGTAATAAAATAGCTAACTAATTTCCACAGCTCTGGGAGAAAGCAAAGATGTGCTTTTACCGCATTTTATCTGGTTAAAACTGGCTTTAGTTAGGTGACTTATTTGTTATCAAAAATACGTACCTGCCTTGATATTGTGAATGGAGGTGATTTTCGCTTATCACTGACAACACTGCAACCGGACATTCAAAAAATTTTTAAGTGTTTTTCAGACGCAAGGATCACACTAAATAAAATGTGAATGATTAACAGAATACTTGTTATTTATACTTGTATAAATAAACAGTACGCTATAAACAAAATATTTAAAAACAATACAATAATGTAAAAATAATATTATATTATAAACCAACATGTGGAAATAAAATAACCTTTTTTATAAATAACAGCGTCTACGAAGGATAGAGCCACAAAGATAAATTAATGTAAAAAGGGGGCCGCGAGCAAAAAAATTCAAAAACACTGGTCTATTAAACCCTGTTACATGTTTAACATCAGGTCCGAAAGGAAGTGGTAAATTACAATTTTAAGTAAAGTTTTAATTTGTCATTTATAGATAAAACGTGTCTAATTAATAATAATTGAACCAGTTGTGGAAACATCGTAACTGTTCTAAAAACTAACCTTACTCACTGTAAAAGCTATAAATTGTAGTAAAATATACTTTATCAAAAATTTAACCCAAAACAAAACAAACTTGCGCTTGTTTTACTTTGTATTTTATGATATAATATCATTCTTACTTCTTGGTCATAGTTTGTAATTTATAATGTAATTCTTACTTGTACATCTTGGCCTGCCTATAGTTTGTATTTTATAATATCATTCTCACTTCTACAACTTGGCCTCCCGATAATTTTTATTCTATAATATCTTACTTGCACAACTTCACCTTGCCATAGTTCGTATTTTATGATATGACACCAGAAACATTTGTAAAACTTTGCATTTTCATAATTCATATTTTACAATGTCATTTTTACTTGTACAACTAGGCTTTGTCGCAGTTCGTATTTTATAATATTATTCTTTCTTGTACTGTACCCCAGTGGCTCAGCAGTATGTCTGCGGACTTACACGCTAAAATCCGGTTTTTGATACCCGTGGTGGGCAGAGCACAGATAGCCCATTGTGTAGCTTTATGCTTAATTCAAAACAACAACTTTCTTGTACAACTTAGATTTCGCATATTTCGTATTTTATGATATTCTGTCATCCTTACTCGTACAACTTGATTTTCTCACACTTCATGTTTTATAATATCATCGTTGCTTGTACACCTTGTTTTTGCCATATTTTTTTTTTTCATAATATCATTCTTACTCGTACAACTTGGCTTTGTCAAAACTGGTATTTTATAAAATCATTCTTACTTGTTCAACTTCGCCTCACTAAATTTCTTATTTTACAATATAATTCTTATCTGTACACCCTGTTCTTACCATTATTCGTATTTTTTTAATATCACTTTCACTTGTATCAATTGGGCCTGCAACACTTTGCATTTTATGATATAATATCATTCTCACTTGTAGAACTTGTCTTTGTCATAGTTAAACATTTATAATATTAATCTTACTTGTAAAACTTGATCTTGCCATAATTTCTATTTTATAATATCATTCTTTCTTGTACAACTTGGCCTTCCATAGTTCGTATTTTATAAAGTAATTCTTACTTGTACAACTTGGCTCTGTCTCAGTTCGTATTTTATAATATTTTTATTTCTTGTACAGCTTGGTTTTCTCAGAGTTTGTGTTTTATAAAATTATTCTTACTTTATACTTTGACTTTGCTTTCTTACTTTACACCTTGATTTTGCATTCTTACTTTACATCTTGTCTTTGCCATAGTTTTTATTTTATAATATCATTCTTACTCACACAACTTGGCTTTGTCACACTTCGTATTTAATACAATCATTTTTACTAATTTAACTTCACCTTACCAAATTTCCTATTTTATAATATCATTACTATCTGCAAACCTTGGTATCGCCATTGTTCGTATTTTTAATATCGATCTTTATTCTACCCATTTTACTTGCCACACTTTGTATTTTATGATATAATATCATTTTTACTTGTAGAACTTGGCCTTGCTATAGTTCGTATTTTATGATATAATATCATTCTCATTCGATGATTTTAGCTTCGTCATACTTCCTTTCCACAGTTTGTATTTTATAATATCATTCTTACTTGTAGAGCTTAGACTTCCAAACACTCGTATTTTATGGTACATTCTTACTTGTACAACGCGGTGGTGCTATAGCTCAAATTTTAATATATAATATCATTCGTACTTGTAGAACTTGGTTATGTCATTGTTCGTATTTATAATATCATCGTTACTTATACAACTTTTCCTTGCCATAATTTGTATTTCATAATATCATTCTCACTTCTAAGCTTTAAACTTCCCATAATTGGTATTTTATAAAATCATTCTTACTTGTGCAACACGGTCTTGCTATAGTTCGAATTTATTATATAGTATCATTCTTTCTTGTAGAACTTGGTTTTGTCACAGTTCTTATTTTATAATATTATTCTTACTTGTACAACTTAGCCTTGTCATAGTTTGTATTTTATAATATCATTCTTACTTGTACAACTTGGTCTTGCCATAGCTTGAATTCTATTATGTAATACCATTCTTTCTTGTAGACCTTGTTTATATTATATAACTTAATTTATAATATCATCGTCACTTGTACAACTTGACTTTGCCGTAGTTTATATTTGATAATATCGTTCTTTCTTGTACACCTTAACCTTCCAATAGTTTCTATTTTATAATATCATTCATATTTGCACAACTTGGCCATGTCATAGTTCGTATTTTATGATACAATATCATAAAAACATGTAAACTTGTCTTTGTCACAGTCCTTTTTGTATAATTTATGATTCTTACTTGTACTATTTAGGTTTGTCATATTTCGTATTTTATTATATAATACCATCCATACTTGTAGAACTTGAACTTGTGATGCTTCGTATATTGTGATATAATATCATTCTTACTTGTAGAACTAGGCTTTTTCGTAGTTCGTATTTTATAATTTAATTCTTACTTGTGCAACTAGGCCTTACTATAATTTGATTCTTACCATAATATCATTCTTACTTCTAAAACTTGGCCTTGTCATAGTTTTTATCTCATAATATGAGTCTTATTCCGCTCTCAGTTTATACGATATTTTTGAAGTGGTTCTTTACATATTTATCACCATTTTAATTTTATTCGAAGATACACTGAAAGAATCCTCTAAGTAATCCCTATTAAACATCACTATTTACGAGAATTCGTAAAATATTTCGTATTTTATAATGTTACTTTTACTTGTGCACCTTTGTTTTCTCATACTTCGTATTTTATAACAGTATACTCTCGGTCACAACTCGACCTTTCTATAGTTTATATTTTATAACATCATTCTTAGTTGTACAAATAGAATTTGACATTATTTGCATTTTATATTGTTATTCTTACCTTTACAACTAGTCCTTGCAATAGTTTGCGATTTATAACGTCATTCTTCCTTGTACACCTTGCTTTTGCCACAGTTCGTATTTTATAATATCACTCTTACTTGTTACAATTTGGTGTTGCCATACTTTCTATTTTGTAATATCATTCTTACTTGTACACTTTCGCCTTGCCATAGTTCGTATTTTATTATATTATATCAGTCTTTCTTGTTATACTTGGCTTTGTCACAGTTCCTGTTTTATAATATAATTCTTACTTGTACAACTTAGCCTTGCCATAGTTTCTATTTCATAATATTCTTACTTGTACAACTTGGCCATGCCATTGTTTGTATTTTATAAAATTATTCTTACTTGCACTCCTTGGTCTTCCCGTAATTCGTATTTTATAATATTATCTTTACGTGTAGAACTTGGCCTTGCCAAAGTTTGTGTTTTAAATTATCATTCTTACTTGCAGATCTTGGCCTTGCCATTGTTCGTATTTTATTATATTCTATCAATCTTACTCGTACAAGTTCGCTTTGTTACAGTTCATGTTTTATATTATCATTGTTACTTAAGCACCTTGTCTTTGCCATAGTTTCTATTTTATATCATTCTTACATGTACAACTTGGCCTTGACATTGTTTGTATTTTATAATATAATTCTTACTTGTACACCTTGGCCTCCTCATATTTCGTATTTTACAATATTATCTTTACGTGTACAACTTAGCTTTGCCATAGTTTGTGTTTTAAATTATCATTCTTACTTGTACACCTTGGCCTTACAATAGTTCCTATTTTATAATATCTTTCATACTTGCACTTCTTGGCTTTGCCGTAGTTTGTATTTTGTAATATAATACAACTTGGCCTTGCCACAGTTCGTATTTTATGATATAATATCATTTGTACTTGTAGAACTTAGTATGTCATAGTCCGTATTTTATAAAGTCATTCTTATTTGTACAACTTGGCATTGTCATAACTCGTATTTTTCAATGTAATTCTTACTTGTACCCCTTGATCTTTCCATATTTTATTTGTTATAATATCATTCTTATTTGCACAACTTGACCTTGCCATAGTTTGTATTTTATTACAGGTGTCAAAATCCAATTTTTAGAGGGTTATTGTTGTGGAAATACTTTTCCTTTACCCTATCGCTTCTAAATTATGAGCGCTTACCTCCTCTTAAAACTTTGAGTGTGCTCAGTGATGAGCCCAAAATAAACCAATATAAAGGAACACCTTTATACCTATATTAACAAACATAATCAAACACCTAAGCACGCCCTCTACATTCCTATACTCAGTTACTCAACCTCCTTCAAACATGTGATCAGCTATCGGTCAGTTACCTCTTTCTTTCTTTGTGAACTTGATGATGACCAAAGAAGGTTGAAATGTTGTTCGCTCCTCTACATAAACAATTTTCTCAACCCAAACCAGCCGTTTTAACATATACATTTTGAATGTGCTGTATAGCATCAAAGGTTATTTAAGCACACCTTGGAGTATGCCTAGAATATTACATATATATTTTTAATTACTTCTAACTTGATTGAAAATTGGGCCATGATGATGAATAAAACAACATAGTTAGGCTAACTAATTAGTGAATTAATATTTTTGTGACATTTTTACCAATGCTATATGTGAAGCTATCAGTTTTGTAACTGTGGTTTATTACTCTCTTAAACTCTTTGTAAGATATTAAAGAATGCAAGTGAAAGTTTAAAAAGGTCTTAAATTTGTGTAAAAGGCCTTATATTGTGATATTATAAACACATGATGAGTAGCTTGAATATTATTATATTTAGCAAAAGCCTAAATGAATTTAGTTATTTACGGAGAATTATAATAAGATTATGAGTTCTGTTCGCGACATCTTGTAATGTTGAATAATTTTTTTTTTAAATATAATAAGTTCTAAACTTGTAACATATCTTATTTATCATATATTTGTTAGAAATATAAAGTTTAACTTCCAACTTAAAAGTTTTTTGTTTATTTTAAACATTTAAACTGCAGTATTTGATCACAGGTGGTAATATCTAAAACTAGGTGGGATCCTTTTTTTCAGAGAGTTCTGTTGGGTGTATCAGGGAAACATGAATGATTAGAGAATTTCTCAGCTAAAGATGTGTCTTAGATTCAAACAATGATCAACTTATTGCGTCAAAATAGATATTATAATGTTATAAGACTAAATAACTGATGTTAATGGCGTTTCAGATAAAACATCTTATGTTGTAAACCACAATCTGGGATGTACGTATTTGTTTGTTTGTTTGTTTTTGTATTTCAAGCAAAGCTACTCGAGGGCTATCTGCACTAGCCGTCCCCAATTTTGCAGTGTAAGACTAGAGGGACGGCAGCTAGTCATCGCCACCCATCGCCAACTCTTGGGCTACTCTTTTACCAACGAATAGTGGGATTGACTGTCACATTATAAAACCTCACGGCTGAAAGGGCGAGCATTTTTGGTACGATAGGGTGCAAACCCGCGACCCTCAGATTAGGAGTCGCATGCCTTAACTCACCTAGCCATGACGGGCCGATGTACGTGATAGGCCCAGTAAGTGAACGGGATCCAACTGTCAGTGAAAGACTATGGATTTTTTTGTTACTGAAGATAGATTTACTTTTATTATCACCATTCATATAAATTAACGTCACATATATCTAATCAGGAAGTATATATTTATATCTTTGCCTGAAATAACAGCCACCATATGTTAGGAGATGTATATATATATATAGTATCAGTTCTACACTATGGTACATTCATAGCATGTTACTCCTTTTCAGTGTATATAATATATGTGTCTACCATATGTTGAGTTGCGCGTCACTGTTTTGTTTTCTGGTACATACGAGAAATCATAAAATGTTCGCGTGTCTATTACTTGCAATATTACGAGATGACTACAACGCTCATAACAGGAGCTGCGGGCTATATTGGAAGTCACATCACAGTCGCACTGTTGGATGCTGGTTATAATGTTGTAGCCGTTGACAACTGCGTCAATGCTAGGTCAGGTAAGAAATATAACTTCCTTATACAGTTTCTGCTAGTCGTCCATTTTTGTGTTCGAGCGCCTGTTATCTGTTTGGAGAAAATTCAATGTTTCAAAAACTGCCGATTGTTTTAAAAGGCAAATAAAAACAACTTGAGTTTGATTTCGGAAAACGTTTGTACGGAAATAAACAGTTTACGTTTTCGCTCTATTTCGAGCTGACGTCATAAACGTTTTAAAAATATATCAGATTTAGAAAATTTGTATCATTTTATTTTATAAAATTTACACTGATTTGAACTGGGGTGAAAATTTATTTGTTCGTTCCTAGTTATTTACTACAATTCAGTAGTCCAGAGTGTGTTTTCAAATCCAAAAGAGCTATTTTCTTTTATCATCATAAGGGAAATCTTTTTTACTGTTTATTCGATTTTTTTTCGTAATTTAACATTAAGTAAAAAAGGTTTGAATTTAGCGCAAAACTACACGAGAGTAATCTGCGCTATTCGTCCCTAATTTAATAGTGATAGACTAAAGGGAAGGCTGTTATACAACATCACCCACCGCCAACAGTTGGGCTACTCTTTTACCAACGAAGAAGGGGATTGGCTGTTACACTGCAGCTCCAAAGGCGAATGAATTTGTTGACAAGATTCGATCCAGCGACCCTCAGATTGTGCGTACAGCATTCCAATTATTTGGTGTAATTATGACCAAAATTGGTGTACGCCCTTGATGAATAACATCAGATAATGGTGTTCCGATCTTATCTCTTTATTCGCCCTACATATCTCTGTTCCTGATCCGCGCACTGAATTGGTACAACAACTAGTATTGAATTATAGTTAAAGAAATCCAAAAATATTTACGCAGGTTCCTCTTTAACTTTGTGAGGGATATTTAACACTAGTGTGATCCATTAACTTCATTTGTCGTTTTTCTCTCTATCTGATCAATCGTAAGTATCACATTTTATTAGCTTTCTCAGTTTTGATTAGAGTAATAATAGTAATAAGTTCTATTTAGATGAATTCTTCTAAAGAAAAGCATTACTGAAAGTAAGCAAACCTTAAATCATTTGTAATAAAGTATATCCACACAAACATAAAAACTGAACAAACTGCAAATCGACTCACACTCAAAACATAAATTACACAAATAGAGAACGAACGAATTATCTTGAACAAAATCTAAAATCCAACGAACATGATTAAAGTAGTCACACATGATTTACAAGATATCCAAAATATGATATCGGAAGGTACCTCTAGTATTCACACGTGAATCACAAGACATCCATAGCATGATGTCGAAAGGTTTCATTAGTATTCACACATATAACAGAATATTCAGAGCATGATATCAGAAAGTATCATTAGTATTCACACATGAATCGCAGGATATTTTGAGTATGATATCAGAAGGTGTCGTTAGTAACTAAACATGAATCACAAGAGATATTTAGAGTGTGATATCAAAAGGTATTCTGTAGTACCAGAGATTCAGAGTCGACAACACTATAACAAGTCAAACAAAGAAAACCGACTAGCATCAGGAATATATGAAATATCAAGAACTAGCAATGTGATTTGAGAAAACAGTCCAATCATTGAAGCGATAAAGAACGCATTCTTTTATCTCATTAATGAATACCAGAATCCTCAAAACTGTATCGCTCTCTGAATTACAATAGCCAAAAATCACATGACACCTATCATTCCATACCTAGTGCAACAATTAGAGAACACGACTTTAGCCTAAAAATTCATAGACCAATATGTTAATATCCAGAGTGTTCTCGCTTCCAAAACGCAGGAGATCGAAGAAACAGTTGCTCAAATATACCAATGTTTTAGTCTTAGCTAAAACCGCGTTAAATAAAAATTATTCATTTAACTTTACTTGTCATACTGAAACAAGATAAGACAGCTCACAAATAAATCACCCAAATAGGAGTATTTCATTACTACGCAAGTCAGTCCTATCTGTTACACAAATAATGGTAGAATCAATTAGCAAAAACAAATAAAATGTGATAATAGATATAAATTTACTAAATAAAATGTACAACAGCAGTATTAAAGAAACTAAATCAGCACAAAAACTTAATAATAATAGATCACAAAAGTAAGCTTAAGTACTTCAGATGTAAAAACAAATATTTTAAATAGAATGAAATATTGGATTTTTTAGAAAACAGTCAATGTGTGTGTTGTTAACTGACAACACCTTACTCATTGAAAGTATTCTTATACTTCAAATGATATCTTGGACTTCTGTATTAGGTTATCTCAAATCAGTAAAAAAGTGTTCTAACTTCTATGTTGGTCTTGACTTACCTACAACATGTCTTCCATATCGAACCCATTATAAAAAGCCAGTAAGAGAACCACAATTTGATTAGAATACAAAAAAAATTACACAGAATATGCAAAGTATTTAGATGAATGATTACCGAATTCAGCAATTAAAACTAATGAAGAAACATCAGATACTGAATATTATTGTTAAACACTTACAGCATTAAAAAAAGGAAACCTTAAACACTTATTTTTCTGTTCTTGATGGGTGCTAGACCCCCTACTTGTCCCAAAGTCGATACCCAGACATTCAGAATTATTTATCTAACAGTACGTCCCAGATACATACTAATCATTATCGCGTGTTTGATTTTGAATTTTGCGCAATAAAGTTTATAACGTCCCAACAGTTCCAACAAGGATACGTAGTGAAGAACACAGGAGCATGAAATGGCTGATGCTATAATGCAAACAACCAATGTGGAAAAAATAAACGCAAGTAATAAATAAACAGCCTAAACCAACAAATTCTGAAATAGATAACAGCAGCACCGAGAACATTGAAACACAATCACCGACACGAGAAACTATCAAGACTCTCGTGGACACTGATTGTTTCACACTTTTAACATCTAAAAAACAAATAAAACAATCTGTAAAGTACTAACACACAACCACAAGAAACAAAAACATACTAACCATGCAAACACTCTATTATCATAGCAGGTATCCTTGGCATATATCAAAAACTACATCTGATAGTTTAAAAGAAGCGCAGAAAACAAAACACCAAAACTGATGCTATAAACCTATAGCCTAAGGAACCTATAACTAACCAAAGAAACAGACGACTGAATTAAACAACTTTCTTAAAGAATATCCTCGAGATATCTTCCATCAAGGACATATTATAGTACATTTATACGGCTCCAAAACTAACGCAAAAGTATTTGTTATTAAGTATACGCACTACAAGAAAGAAATATATCAGGCTCACAATAAACTTTCACAAAACAACATTCCACAGTTGAAAATGCAACGTGTGGTATCAAAAAGGGCACGAAAACAAGCCATCGTGATTAAATACACGAAACATAGGATATCTTCTCTAATATCTAAAGCATAGGATTTTCAGTGTTTAATAACCAAGAAATACAGGATATCTACAGTCTAATATCTAAGAAATATAGGATATCCAGTTTCTAATGTCGAAGAACACAGGATATCCGCATTCTAATATCTAAAAAACACAGGATATCTACAGGCTAATATCTAAGAAAAACAGAGTATTTAGTGCCTAATATCTAATAAATATAGGATATCCAGGGTCTATTATCTACGAAACATAGAAAATTTCCACAGTCTAATATGTAGGAAATACATTATATTCATTGCTAATATCTAAAAACACGGGATATCTGGGTTAAGAAGTAACAACTTTTACTTTGATAAACATAGCCCTGGAGAAAAAAGTAACAAATACTACAAGGATAACCATGGCCCTCAAGAGAGAACTAACACGTTTTACATTGATAAACATGGCCTTTAAGAAGAAAGTAACATGTTTTACATTGATAAACATGGCCCTGAAAAGGAAAGTAACAAGTTTTGCAATGATGGATATAGCCCTGAAGAGGGAAATAACAAGTTTTTCGTTGATGGACATGGCCCTGAAGAAGAAAGTAACAAGTTTTACACTAATGTACTTGGTTCTGAAGAAGAAAGTAGCAAGTTTTACATTGATGGACATAGCACTGAAGAGGGAAATAACGAGTTTTTCATTGATGAACATGTTCCTGAAGAGAAAAGTACCAAGTGTTATATTGATGGACTTGGCCTTGAAGAGGGAAGTTACAAGTTTTTCATTAATAGACATGGATTTGAAGAAGGAAGTAACAAGTCTTATATTGATGAACTTGGCCCTGAAGAAGGAAGTTACAAGATTTTCATTAATGGACATGGATCTGAAGAAGGAAGTAACAAGCTTTAGATTGTCATGTTTAAACAAATTATTGGGTTGTATAACTTACTATTAAGGTTTAATGCTGAAAATTTTGATGAAAATATCTGAAATTTTGTTCTTTGGTAAAAAAATTATGTGAGAAGTGTTAAGAAATTAATATGGTTAGAAATTTTCAAGTACGCTAATGATTATTTACATTTTTTTAGGAAATGGAACGACACCGCCAGTCATTCAAAGAATTCAAGAAATAACAAACAAGACAGTTATCTTTTATGAAACCGATGTTGTCGATAAGGGCAGTTTAAGAGAAATATTCAGCAAGGTATATTTCAACTTTTGATGTTTCTGGATAAAAGAGATACAGCTTGCCAGAGTTTTCGAAGAATAATTTACAGATAATTATAATCAAGCCAAACAATATTATCCACATGATCTCGTTCTGTAAATCAAATTTTATTTTATCAAGTACAGTGTAACTATTTGTAGATTTTTTCACATTCCAGTAGTTTGTGATGTTTAAAATCAACTAATCATATACATATTTGAAATGTAAGTTAATACATCTTCATCATTTAACATCTCTACAAAAAGAAATATTTCTCATTGGAAGTAAATATGAAATAACATACTTCAATGCCGTTCAGTAATAATGGCTTTTAACATCGCCCCCAGTGGTTCAGCGGTATGTCTGCGGACTTACACGCTAAAATCCGGGTTTCGATACCCGTGGTGGGTAGAGCACAGATAGCCCATTGTGTAGCTTTGTGCTTAATTCAAAACAACAACAACAACTTTTATCATTAATTACGATGTTATAAAAGCTCATTTAATATACCATGTTATTGAATCTTGAGAAATGATATCTTAGAAAATAATAAATTATTGTTTCAAAACTACATGGTAAACTGTTCTAATGTTATCATTTCCATATGGTAATATAGTTTCAAAAAAGCATGGTAAACTGTGATAAATTTATTATTTCTATGCGATAATATAGTTTCAGAACTACACGGTAAACTGTTATTACTTCTATGTGGTAATATAGTTTGAAGAAACATGGTAAACTATTCTAATCTTATTATTTCTATGTGGTAATATAGTTTCAAAATAGCATACTAAGCTATTCTAATATTATTATTTCTTTGTGGTAATATAGTTTCAAAATAGCATACTAAGCTATTCTAATATTATTATTTCTTTGTGGTAATATAGTTTCAAAATAGCATACTAATCTATTCTAATATTATTATTTCTTTGTGGTAATATTGTTTCAAAACTACATGGTAAACTGTTCTAATGTTATTACTTTTGTACTTCACTGGCCCAATTATAAAATAGCTCAATATATTTTGATTTCTGTTTCATGTTTTGGTTTAGAGATGCCGTTGTGATTTATAACAAAAATATGGATTTACATAGCTGTTTAAATATATTAAGATTAGTTTTTGATTAATTTTTGAGCTAGTTGCTGAGTAAACACCTCAAAGTTCTAAAATTATTTCTTTCAAAGTTACACCACATAGGTTTAAATCCGTATTTTTTAAAAAAAATGAAATAAGCATCATGCACAAACATGATTTACTGTATCAGTTGAACTGTTATAATTTCTCCGTTATGCAATTAAATTTTATTTCATCGTAAATTCTATAAGCCATTAAATTTTCTTGAGCAAATACTGAGAGCAGCTGTTAAGTAACATTTTATACAAAATTTCTTATTCATTATAAACATCAAATTCCACATTTTGTTTTCAGCATAAACCTGAATATGTAATCCACGTGGCTGCCCTTAAAAAAATGGGTGAATCAGTTGATATCCCCCTGGAGTACTATTGTAACAATATTGGATCGTTGTTGACCCTGTTGGAGGTAAGGAAAGATTTATAAATATCATCTAGTAACTTTACATTGGTTTAGTTTCATTGTTTTTGTCAGTGTTGTATGTTTGTATTATTTCAAAAAGTGTATTAGTCCAGAATTTCTGGACAAAATTTGTACACATAGCAAGCTGTTTTTGTTATGTCAGAGTATAACATTTTTAAGTTTATCATATTTCATAACATACTCTAACAACGTGAAAGCTATGAAAGAATTAAGAAAGCAAATAACCTTTCTGCAAGAACCAAGCTTTATCTAGCATAATTTATCTTACATACGCTTACATCGTTGGTATATTGAAGTCATAATTTTGTTGTTTAATAATATAAATCGGATTCCTTGAGCAATCTGAAAACCGAAAACGGCTTATGAATTTGAAGTTCTTCATGTAATATTCTCGTATTAACCTTATTATCCTTCTGTTTTCGTTTCGCAGCTGTTAGGATATACAAGCGAATGCAGCGAATGGAGAGGTCAGACAAACAACCTTCCAACGTATTTATATCACACCAGAGTACTGTGTACACACATATATTTAGTTAAGATTTCGCTTTGCTTAGATCAAAGGTACTTTCCCTACTAGCTGTTACAGTAGAAATCCTTATTTAGTTGAAGCATTTTGAATTTTATAGTGTAGTGTTTCATGGTAAATACAGCAGTTTCAGCATCATAGCCAGTAACTAGGTAATTAAACCTAAACTGAATGAAATATTTACAGTTTCTGTCCATTATTAAGTTAGCGTAAGAAAATAGAGGAATCAAAGGTGTGGTATTTTCTCAAAAATGAAATCACTTTCTTACAGGTAAATGTAATCATAAAAATAAGTTTAAAGTTGTGGATTATATTATGTGATATGCAAAACAGTAATGTTACGTATTTTTTAATGTTTTATGTTCTTCGTAGATTAAACGCAACAGAAAAACGCAGATAACAGCTTGTATAATTTATTACACTAACCTATTAACAAATATAACAGATATAACACAAATTATATAACAACAGTGACAGATATTAAGTTACGACATTCGAAATTAATTACAAATCAAAATAATATTAGTTTCAAACTTCAAAATAAATCACAACACAAAACGGTACTGGCCTGTATCTAATACAATAAATTAAAATGAAAGTCTCAAATTCCAGTCTAGGGTGTGAATTTGGTCCCACGAAGAGATTCCGAAGCAGTTCACAGTTCAATAAATTCGCCGACTCTCAGCACAAGCAGTAATTCAGATGTATCGTAGAGATTGACGAAATAAAATCACGGCTTCCGTAGATCTAATTTCAATTACAAATCCAAGTTGAATATTCACAGCAAACACTTAATTTTTCTCAAATAACTAACTCTCTTCTTTTGAAATGAAACTGGTGTCTGAATCTCACTCTTTGTCTTCGAATAAAACTAATGACTGAAATTCTCTCCCTCGAATGATGACCGATCACTCTCACGTCACCGTCTTTTTTATACTGATAGGCCTATTTCTCGAACAATCTCGCAGTTTCCATACAACTCCAGAGCTATCCACGCATATCCGTTCTTGCACGAGACTACACTTCTAGACAGGAAGTCACCAGCACTCATTTACAAACATGTGATTGGTCTACTTAATTCGAGAAAGTTCTAAAACGTTACCCTAAATAAATAACATATTTTAGTTTAAACTTCGAAACAATAATATCAATATGGAAAAATGAATAATACAAATGAAAATTCAAACACAATACGACATGTTGTCGTTTACAAAATATTTACACATATACATAACACTCTCCCCCTTAAAAGTAAAAAAAAAGTTTGAACTTGTGAAAACTTTTTTTTTTGCTTATTTGTCTTTTTAAACCAACTTAAAAGGGTTAAATCCAGTAGATTCTGAAATAACCTCGCGAACTTCAAGCAGTAACAAGGGAACACCCTCAACCCAGTTCTTTGAGTGTTTGTGGCAGTAATTTGGTGGAAACGATCAAGAACACCTTGTGTCTCAGGATGGTATGCACTGGATGAAATTTGATGGACTTTTAATTCATGTATGGCTTGATCAAATAGCTTGGACATAAAATTTGTGTCTTGATCTGATTGCACAACTTTTGGAATTCCGAACATGGTAAAGAATTTAACAAGAGCAGTGATTTTTCTCAAAGGGATTGCCTCAGGCAACCGTGTAGAAGCACACATGATCGTCGAAAGGTATTCATTTCCTGCTTTGCTTTTTGGCATTGGGCCAACACAGTCGATAATGACCCTTGAGAATGGTTCTTCAAAGGCAGGAATAGGCTGCAGTGGTGCTTTGGGAATCCCTTGATTTGGTTTTCCAGTGATTTGGCAAGAATGACATGCCTTACAAAAGCTAACAACATCTTGGCGCATCTTTGGCCAATAGAAATGTCGTCGGATACGATCTAAGATCTTTCTTACACCTAAGTGTCCCGACAATGCATGGTCATGAGCAAGATTAAGAATATCACTCCGATAGTATTTTGGAATGACGATTTGGTGAATAACATTCCACTCTTCATCAGCAGCAACGTCAGGAGGTCTGTATTTTCTCATTAGCACACCTGACTTCTTGTAGTAACAAATAGGGACAGTTCCTATTTCATTTTCATCAACAGCCAGTTGTAGAAAAGAACGAGTTGCAGGATCATTGTCCTGCTCCTCAATAAGTTTGTTTCGATGAAGAGAGTCGAAAAATGTCTTAGAGTCATCAGTAGAACATAAAGTTGAGTCAGAAATCTCATCGATGTGAGACATGAACGTATCAGACAAAAAGAAATCCTCTTTGGACTCCTGAGAACGTGTCTGAGAACGAGTAACAGCACAGGCTGGAAAAACATCAGGAAACTCTTCAACGAGTTGCTCTGTACTGGGGCTAATAACAGGTGCTTCAACAACACGAACCTCTGGTACCACCTTACTACCAGCCAAATCATTCCCCAAAAGCATAGACACACCTTCAACAGGCAATGAGGCTTTAATACCCACAGTCACTGGGCCTGATACTAAGTCCGAATGTAAATCTAATCTATGAAGAGGAATAGAAACGACGCCACCTTCTACACCAGAAATGAGCACATTGGCCCCAACGGATGACTTTTCAGAAAACGGAAGTACACTTTCCAAAATCAAACTCTGAAAAGCTCCAGTATCCCGCAGGATTTTAATTGGTTGTAGATGTGAATCGCCAACAAAAGAAACAAAACCTTCAGTCATGAAAGGCTTAAATTTGTCCTCAACAATATCTTCAGGTACATCAATAATATTGGGCTTAGAATCCACAGTGGACTGAACAGGGTCAAAATCATTGGGAACCAATGATGTATCCAACGAGGGCGAAATGAAACTATGGGGTGATGGCTTGTTTTTGACCTTATAGCACTCAGAAATCAGATGGCCAGGTTTCTTACAATAAGCACATGTTTTGGATGAGAATGACACGTTTTGGGTAGATGACGAGCTTTGAGAGTAAGATGGAGTCTTCGTTTGAGAATTGGAAGTTTGCTCTTTTTTGTCTCTGTCGACATTTGCATAATATTTGAATGAGTCATTGGGTTTCTTTGTTGTGTGAGATGTTTTGCTTTTGTATGAGAAATCTTTGTGAGTTAAAGCATACTCGTCTGCCAAGACAGCAGCATCATGAATTTTGGAAGCTTTTTGTTCATCAATATAAGTTTTTATCTCTACGGGAATACATCTTTTAAACTCTTCGACTAACATGAGTTCTCTGAATTTTGTATAATCTTCTTTAATTTCTCTGGAATAACACCACCTGTCGAACAGAGTTTCTTTTTCAAGAGCAAATTCGACATAAGTTTGGCTGTCGAACTTTTTGTAACCACGAAATTTTTGTCTGTATGCCTCTGGTACCAATTCATATGCATTCAAAATGCATTTTTTGACGTGCTCGTAATCATAACTTTGCTCGGCTGTGAGCTTGGAAAATACTTCCTGAGCTTTACCCTTGAGAACACTCTGAAGTAATACTGTCCAATATTCGGTAGGCCATTTTAGCCTAAGGGCCAATTTTTCAAATTGCTGAAAATATGTATCTATAGCTTTTTCATTGAATGGAGGTACTAAACGAATCTGTTTGGAAGCATCAAAATTATCCAACTGCATTTGGACAACCTTTTCTTCTGTCTGTGCCTTTCTCATATTGATTTCTTTATCAGCTTTAATGCATTCCATTTGTATTTCGGCATCAAGGCGTTTGTTTTCTTGTTCTGCCTCAAGAACAAGGCGTCTGTTTTCCTGTTCTGCCTCAAGTCGTTTGCTTTCAATTTCTAAACGAAATCTCATTTCCATTTCCATTTTTTTAAATTCGAAATCTGGGTCAAAATGAGCGACAGGCAATTGTTGTGCAAGTGTTTGAGGTAATACTTTTTGGCTGACCAAATGTTCAACAATAATTTGCTTAATATCTGCTTTCTTCATTGATTGCTTCACTTCTAAATTAAAATGTTTACCAACATCAAATAATTCAGATTTTTTTAATTCACTTATTAATTCGAAAGAGGGATTCCGATTAAATTCGTTTATAAAATCTTCAAGTTCGAATGCCATTTTAAATATACAAGCTGTCTATCTGTATAGAATATAAATCTTATTTTATAATAAAATTAAATTGTTTGTTCGATATCCCGGACGGGCCCCCAATTTTCTGTTACGTATTTTTTAATGTTTTATGTTCTTCGTAGATTAAACGCAACAGAAAAACGCAGATAACAGCTTGTATAATTTATTACACTAACCTATTAACAAATATAACAGATATAACACAAATTATATAACAACAGTGACAGATATTAAGTTACGACATTCGAAATTAATTACAAATCAAAATAATATTAGTTTCAAACTTCAAAATAAATCACAACACAAAACGGTACTGGCCTGTATCTAATACAATAAATTAAAATGAAAGTCTCAAATTCCAGTCTAGGGTGTGAATTTGGTCCCACGAAGAGATTCCGAAGCAGTTCACAGTTCAATAAATTCGCCGACTCTCAGCACAAGCAGTAATTCAGATGTATCGTAGAGATTGACGAAATAAAATCACGGCTTCCGTAGATCTAATTTCAATTACAAATCCAAGTTGAATATTCACAGCAAACACTTAATCTTTCTCAAATAACTAACTCTCTTCTTTTGAAATGAAACTGGTGTCTGAATCTCACTCTTTGTCTTCGAATAAAACTAATGACTGAAATTCTCTCCCTCGAATGATGACCGATCAGTCTCACGTCACCGTCTTTTTTATACTGATAGGCCTATTTCTCGAACAATCTCGCAATTTCCACACAACTCCAGAGCTATCCACGCATATCCATTCTTGCACGAGACTACACTTCTAGACAGGAAGTCACCAGCACTCATTTACAAACATGTGATTGGTCTACTTAATTCGAGAAAGTTCTAAAACGTTACCCTAAATAAATAACATATTTTAGTTTAAACTTCGAAACAATAATATCAATATGGAAAAATGAATAATACAAATGAAAATTCAAACACAATACGACATGTTGTCGTTTACAAAATATTTACACATATACATAACAGTAAATAATTCTCATTTCAATATAAAACGGCACAGTTGAATGGTAGATTATGTGAGAAACTCTTAAATATATTTAACTCATATATTTTTCCCATGCTAAGTTATTCATATAACCTCCAAGATTTACCATTTTCATGGTGGTGGATAAATCAAACTCGGCTTTTACAAATTCTTCACCTTATTTTTATAACACAATTCGTAAAGTAATGGATGACTTGTCAATGAAAATGTGCAACATCTACAGTCCTGTTTTTACATTACCTAGAACAATATATACCAATTTTCACCCACTTGTAGTAGGATCGAAATAACGCTACGGTTAAATTTGTAATCAGGTTTAAACAACTCAACATATATTTGTGCAGCGGCTGATAACTGTTATCGTGTGTTAATTTAACTGAGTTATTACATGTTCTAATTCAGTAGGAATTAAGTAAGCTCATTGGCTCAATTCCTACAACAATTTGCTTTTAATAAGCCTAAAGCTTACAATGCAACCATAATTCAATACGAAGCACGCGTGAATCTAAGCTTGAAAATGCGTTTAAAGCCACTTTTCAGCGAGAGTAACTCGAGTATGTGTGTACAATTTATTAATATTTACTGTACTTTAAGAGAAAACGTTCTGACATAAAATAGTAAACAATGAAATATTTATTATTATATAAGGCGAAGAAAAAAATAGAATATATTTTTACTGTAAATATGTGGATATAAATAACATTAGACGTTTTAGTCACAGTTTGTTTATTTTAATGGAGTGAAAGCCATATAGACTTATACAGATTTAAAAAAAAACGCAGAAACTGTTATCTGTGTTTGACTCCCTTCAGTGGACTCCGCAAATAGCCCAAGGTGGCATTGCTAAAGGAAACACACACACATTAAGTAAAGATCAAGTTACACTTATCAATTTTCATGCGACCTAAATCTTAAATACATCAGTATAAAGCATTTAATACCTAAACTTAAGTAAAAATATATTTCTTTTAGTCATAATGATCATAATATAATAATTTGTAATTTATCATTTAGGTTATGAATGAGTTTAATGTTACGAAGATCGTATATTCAAGCTCATCGCTCGTGTATGGGAACATTGCGTATATTCCAATCGACGAGCGACATCCAGTGGGAAAGTCGTGCACTAATCCATATGCGAAGACAAAGTATTTTTGCGAAGAAATTTTGAAAGACATGTGTGAAGCAAATAAAGTATGTGTAAATAATTTTCAGACATCTAAGACGTGTTGATTCATGCCATGTGAAAATAATCTAGAATTATTTATTAGTTATATTTTTAAATTGTTTATTGTAATTATAGTTACAGCCTTTTGTCAAGCTTTATAGCAAGTGAATATACAATCTATATATTCTAATTATGATAGAACTTAAAAATTAGATTGATAACCTAACTGTTTTATAAGATAATAATTAAAGCCCTAGGGAAAGTCAATTATTTCAGGTAAAAATATTTTCTTCTTACACATGAAGTTAAGTAAAATATTTAAGAAAAATATTGGAACATACATAAGAGCTGATAATATCAACCTTGAAATGATCCTGTATTAATTCACACTGTGATTGATTTTTGTTTATTTATCTGCGAACTCATTCCACAATTTTGAAGATAGCACAACACAACATGGTTAAGGCACTCGACTTGTAATCTGAGGATCGCGGATTCGAATTCCCATCAAACCAAACATGTTCGCCCTTTTAGCCGTGGTAGCATCATAATGTGACAATAAATTTCACTCTTTGCCGGTAAAAGAGTAACCCGAGAGTTGACGGTGGGTGGTGATGACTAGTTGCCTTCACTCTAGTCTTAGACTGCTAAATTATGGATAGCTAGCGCAGATAGCTTTCAAGTAGCTTTGTACGGAATTCCAAACAAACCAAACCAATACTTGGCAGGCGGATTCGGGGAGGTACAAAGGATGTCCTTATCTATATGATATACCAATGTGCTCGAAAGATCAACCGAGCATAATATAAGTATAGGCGTAGGTTTAAAGGATCGCTAAACCCGTATCTGGCATCGAATTTTGTAGTCCTGGAATCCTATGTTTGTAACTGTATTCACCCTCCCTCATAAACATGGAGAGGACAAAACATAGCCAACATGGTCGGATACGACAGACTGATTTCCTAAAAGAATTTACTTTTGGGTACAAACTTCCATTGGAGTGTCACTAGAAGTAACTGAAGGTAATATAAGAGTTTGATCAGTACATCAAATGGGTTTTTTGAGCCCCACAGCGGAATGTGAGTGTAAGTAGTTAATTGTAAAAGTATAAAGTTTTAGCAAGGCACAAAATTAATCTTAATACAACTCACCTGTTCTTTTTACTTAATATCAAATGAATATTTGTACATCTGGGTTTACTTATAATGCGCGATTATTATAACCCAAGCTACTTTAATACATTATAATTTGCATGTATTGCGTGCCATGTCTTGTTGCTATACTGTAAAAGCTATCTTTAAAAATAATTTTTTTGTACCCTGTTTCCAGAATCTAACAGCAGTGGCCCTCCGGTATTTCTCGCCTGTTGGAGCTCATGAAACTGGTCAAATAGGCGAGGATCCTGTGGGTCCTCCAAGCCAGTTGGTGGCTTTTATTTGTCAGGTAGCTGTTGGTCGACGACCACAGTTGAACATTTTTGGTGATGATTTCAACACTGCAGATGGAACAGGTAGTTAGTAGCCATTATTAGTTTTAAAAAGCCTAAACACGATCATGTATGGGCATTACACGTCAAAATAAGTGTAGCAATATCTCCATGATAGTTATTTAAAATAATAACTTTTTCTCTTAAAATATATGTTTTTTTTAATAATAATGATGTTAAAAAATGTTACGCTATTTTAAAATTTATGGATTCCACGTTCTCAAGTTTGAAACTGTAAAACCATGTGGTACTCGCAAATTTATTCACTTATTAAAAATAATTCTTTTAAAATATTTTAGTTGAGAGAGACTACGTTCATGTGATGGACCTGGCTATGGGGAACGTAGCTGTTCTACGAAAAATGCACGAAACTTCGAGTTATAAAGGATTTATGGTAAAATATATACACATTATATCTCAAAACTTCTTCACTGAAACACATTAGCTATTATATCCCATTTTTAAAAACATTTGTATCGTGTTTTCAAATATCCTTAGAGTTATAGGTTTATTCATTTTTCTTAATTTACCGATATATTTAAAATTAATTTTTACAAGTTATTGTTACTGTCGAGAAAAATACTTTTAATCAACATATTTTCGAGGCCTATACCCGTGGAGCATGAGTACGTTTTCGAATTCAGGATGTCAAAATATTTCTATTAATTATCACACTGTATTGATACATGCAAATATCGCAGTCTAATTTCAAGAGCTGAAAACTTTGATTTGAAATTACTTCATAGTTTGTCTTGTTAAAACAATGTAATTTGTCTTCAAAACTTTCCTTGCTAAAACCACATAATTTGCTTTATAAACATTAGAGACTTCGTTCCCCGCTAGTACAGCGATAGGTCTACGGATTTACAACGCTAAAATCAGGGAGTTCAATTCCCTTCTGTGGACTCAGCGGATAACTCTTTGTGGCTCAAAGACAAACGTCATTGTCTTTCCAGTGCCTCTGATTCAAACTCTCACACAGACAGCACATGTCCCACAACAAATGTGAGGCGCCCATTCCTGATCTTGATCACTAATTTTACAGCCGAAGTTCAGATGATATGCTTTCTCCACAAGAGCAGTCATTGAGCATGTCTGATGAACAAGCGTATACTCGCCAAAAATATAGCAGAATGTATCGCAGCTGTTACAACATTGACGAGACATATTGACCGTCATCAATTGTCCTGTAAAACGTCTATAACACCTAATTTACTTGTTACAGTGCTACTGAGGCAATGCTATATTCTGAAACAATACGTAAACAGTATAAGGTCTATATTAATCCGATGAACAGCATCTGAACATGCAAGCCACTTTTATAGCTTGCTGAGACAGTGGCATGGCCGAGCGCGTTAAGGCGTGCACTCGTATGCCGAGGGTCGCGGGTTCGCGCCCGCGTCGCGCTAAACATGATCGCCCTCCCAGCCGTGGGGTGTATAATGTAACGGTCAATCCCACTATTCGTTGGTAAAAGAGTAGCCAAAAAGTTGGCGGTGGGTGGTGATGACTAGCTACCTTCCCTCTAGTCTTACACTGCTAAATTAGGGACGGCTAGCACAGATAGCCCTCGAGTAGCTTTGTGCGAAATTACAAAACAAACAAAACAAGCAAACAATGCTGATACAGCGTGAAGCTGGCTTCGGTCTGCCAAGGCATACTCGGGCTGCATACTTCCACAAAACAGCTTCCAACCTGGCCTGATTTCATGCCTGGACATGCTTAGACTACACAAAACATTGTTCATAGGTCTCTTACAGAAACGAAAATGTTTGGACATAAATATAAAAAAAAAACATGACAAAACTGAAGATTTCGATCAAACGTTACGTTATGCACAAATCTGGATGTGATTTTCGTGATCACCAGCCAAACATCTATAAAGAACATCCAACAGTGCTCAATAAGCAAAAACTCTGTTGTGCAGTGTAACTTGTGTCTCCATGAAGAAAAGACATTCAACCACATGCCAAGTCAACATCGCAGTTCATCCCAAAATTCTATACATTCGCAGACCTCTCCCATGGATCTTGGACTTCCAATGAGCCATCTGAAATCATCAGCTATTCATGGCTGATGCGCTTTGGAAAGCACATAAAGAGGACAGGATACTGAGGTATGCTGTACAAATGCTTCATTTAGTGGTGAGGGGTCATTACATTGAACACCAATGATGGAATAAGAAGACACTGTGGTTTTAAAAAGAAACTTATTAGTGAAAGCAAAACATAATGTATATTTATATGTCAACAACACTTCATTTGCCTTGTCCAGAGCCTTCAAGACAATTCGTTTAATCCCAGAGCTCATCAAGCCGGCTGAGGTACAACAGATATTACAGTCGTTTAGACGCTTATTGTATAACCAGTTTTGTGAACAAACACTTTTATGGTATGAACTAGAAAGGAAAGAATAATCATGTACTAATAGTCGTATCATTACCATATATCGTAAATATACAAACCAAACTATATTATTTAGGAATATTAATTTACTTTCTTGTTGAAGGCTTATAACCTTGGAGTTGGGAAGAGTTATTCTGTTCTTCAAATGATAACCACTTTCGAAAAGATTTCCGGAAAAAGGATCCCTTATGCCATCTGTAAAAATCGAGGAATTGATGTCCCCCGGCTGTGTTCAGACATATATTTGGCTAGGAAAGAGCTTCAGTGGGAGCCTTGTCGAACATTAGATGATATGTGTAAGTACAGAAATCTCACTGTTGAGCATATAATAAGTAATATATACAACCCATTATGTTAAAATATACGTTAATTTTCAAAACACCTGCCATTTATTAATAATTATAAGACAATTATAAGAAAAAAAAACTTCTTGTTCGCATTTACACTTGGACAAACTTATCTGAAGTTTATGAATACAATTCTTTTGAATTTAGTACGTTTATTTGCTGTAATACACTTATATATTTAACAAACAGTACCAAAATACGTTGTGTAAGATAAATTTAAAATTTTCAACCATCAATAATAACAAATATATATTTAAATTTTCAATAAATTGGAAAAGCTATTCCATACTGTTATGCCCTTCAGTGATAAATTTAAAGAGTTATTACGCTAAAAACCGACAGTCCAGTTTGTAGCTTTACGATAAACTACAGGACATGCTTTCAGTAAGTTATTTTAAATATTTTATTGTTCACACAGCGTCTAAAAATGGAGGCAAAGGAAAAAAAACTTGTCTTCTACAAAAAGAAAAAAGTTAAACATTCGCAAGTTATAATAACATATATTAAAGAAATAAATTCGACTTTTTTTACATAAGAACACAAAGTATCTTGTTAAAGAATCGATATTTCAATACGTTTTCTTTACATTTTAGGTAAAGACACCTGGCGGTGGTTTTCTAACAATCCTCAAGGCTATTCATGAGATACAGCCTACTTTTTGATGGATGTGGAAGTCCATTCCCGTTTACCAAATTTCTTAAATTGCTTATAATAACTTGAATATTAAGTGTATTTGATTTTGCATTGTGTGAATTAAATATTTCAAGCCAACCTTTCGTTTCGTACTGTGTTTAACTGTATTTTAACATCAATTCATTACTAGCCTAATAAACATACAAAAATATAAACAGAATGAAATTTATCTAAAATGTATTTACATTTTGTGGATAATTTAAAATATTAATGTTTTTATTTGAATAATGAATGTATAGATTTTTTTTTAAGATTACACTAGTCATTTTCATTTCATGTTGGGAAACCTGCCTTGTGGACCTGTATATATATGTGTGTGTGTGTGTGTGCGAGTGTGTTTTTGATATTTAGGTTAAGTTTTGTGATTTGTATAAAAATATATGTAATTATTTTGTTGTGTAAGAGCTTTGGCTTTTACAAAAATGTTTATGTCCTTAGTTCCTGTAAATTATGGTTTGTATTATTATTGTATTTTGCCTCTCGATTCCATGAAGGAACATAGGGCCGCAATCGCTTGAGGACTCACTAACAGGCTGGTTTTCTTAAGTGAGTAGATTGTTAGCCTACTGCACAACCCCCAATCAGGAGGATAAACCTGAACCGTCCCTAATTTTGCAGTGTAAGACTAGAGGGAAGGCAGCTAGTCATCACCACCCACCGCCAACTCTTGGGCTACTCTTTTACCAACGAAAAGTGGGACTAACAGTCACATTATAACGCCCCCACGGCTGAAAGAGCGAGCATGTTTAGCGCGACTGGGATGCGAACCCGCGACACGCGGATTACAAGTCGCACGCCTAACGCGCTCGGCCATGCCGTGCACAATTATTGTTTAGATTTTTCAATTTAATTAATTATAGCTGTTATTTTAAAGTGATATTTTCATGGCAAAACAATGTCATTTTAAGTGCTGTTATTTAGTTCGTGCTAATTTGTGTGTTTAACTGTTAATACTTGTATGCCATTAAATACTTTTTTATATCAGTTTTCGATGGTGAAAGATATTTTCTATTTTACTGCAGTTTAGGGTTCTTGTTTTATAGTGTTTCGATTTGTGCTATTGTATTTATGCATAGCTGTTTCTGATGAAGGGTATTTTGTTTCTTTTTTTCCAAATCATACATAGGAGAGTGAAAGAGCTTTATTATTCCTTGCTTTTTATTTTTATAAAATGGCTTTTATCTTTCCATTTCTAAGTGTTATGGACAAGCGATAACAACCCCTACTATCTCATTGATAGTGGTTCCTACTATCTCATTGAAGGTTAACATATAATTTCTTTAGAAACTGGAAGTGGTATACAGTTGGCCCCTGAAGAAGAAAGGTCCACCTTTCGAAAGTGCTTGGGTTATTGGGTTTGTATTTCATTTCTGTCAAGTTTTGGTGAACCTACGTGTTTTTATAACATCATGAATATAATTTGTTGAAAAATTACTGTATTTCCACATGCCAGATTCACTTAAGTAACACTTATTTTCCTTGTTCTGAAAGCATGCAAGAGGTGGGTTCCATAATTACCAGTCAATTGATTTTCTTGCAGGGAAGATAGAACGTGATGTCCAGATATTTAAAGTTACCTTTCCTGATAGTAAATCAGATTGATAAATAACTGCCCTTAATTATCTTTGTTTTTGTATTTGTGTATCTATCAAACTATAGGTTTCGAGACTCTTTTTTTCTTGTTGATTCTCCTGGCTCTAGGTTGGAAAACTGTTTTAGCAGGAAGACCACATTTTTTAAAATTAATAATGTGGATTACTGTGATTCTCTGGCTTGGTAAGACAAATGAAGTGTTTTAATATATTTAAGTTGGCTAAATAAGTCCATAAACAACAGTAAATTGTAAAATTATCAAATTGTTTTATTGAAAAGGTGAATAGTTTTAACTAGCTTGTGAATTGATTTTAAATAGCTGTGACCAACTAATTTTACACCTACATTAGTTTACTTTCTTTCTTTTGTGTGTTATTTAAGCTCTTTTCTCTAATTGTGTGTACGACTTAACATTTATTCTGACAAGAACTTAATTTATTTGTCAATTTTTTGTAAATTAAGGTAGCAAACACAAACAACTTTTAAAACTAAGATTCAGACTTTTGAGGTGATTAATTTTTTTGTCTGAAAAAAGATAGTTAGTTAGATGGTAAGGTTTAAAATTATTCTATGTATTAATATATTTTGCTTTGACTTAATGTGTTGTCTGAAAAACTCAGTTAGATGGTAAGATTTAAAATTATTCTATATATTAATATGTTTATTTTACCCAGTGTGCTTTAATGTCATGAAGTCAAGTTGATGTAACACAATTAAAATCAGCCAGTTGTGTATTGTCCTATTGGGTTTGGTGTAAACTAAAAACCCTGAGAGATTCAGTTTAAAAGTTTCTTTTGTTCTAGCTACCTACTGTGACTTCCCAACTAGGGGATCAGTAGCCTGACCCCTCCGAAAGAGTAACAACCTATCTTTGTTATTATGAATTAAAAAAACGTAAAAATAAATTTTCAATAATCCGATTGCTCAGGTTAATTTTTAAAAAATTAATAGAAACAATTTTTTCATTGAAGCAAGTGTTTTTACTTTTCAAATGCACAAAACATAAGACCAAATAAAATTCAAATAAACAATAACTTTTCATGGTTCTTCTGATAAGCAAAAACATTGATCAATTGTTCTATTTTGTTCTCCGTCGCAAAATTTATTATTTCCTGTTAAATATTCAAAATAACGGCCTGAGACAGTCTATCATGTCCAATGGTAGAACATGAGTAAGTTTTGATTCGAGGTAAAGCAAAGAATGATCTTTCAGCAGAACAGTGCTGAATAGTTGCACAAATTAAGAATAATTTGGAATGAGTTAAGAGATGCCATTCTCATAAACCCATTTTCAGAAATTATATGCCGAAGACTAACAGGATTTTGTTTTTCTTGATCGAAAGACAACACAACCATAATCATGCTTTATAAAGATAATTGACTCTGATTCAGCCCATAAAAGTCACAAAGTGTAGCATCTTTTCCTCTGGTTGCATTGTTAAAATATATCAGTTTCAAATAGCTGACACAGAACGTATCTTAGATGTTAATTTGCATTTGATACTGTAGATTTTGATAGTCCAACCTCTTATGCGCAAGACGCCATCTTCTTTACCACTGTTCATGCTTTTAAAGAGCAAATTCAATCTCGTTATTTTTTAAATATTTATTTCATGTCTCATCAAATTTGTGACTCCGTCCAAGAGCTTTGAATATTTTTCGTTCGTCTCTGGTGATTTAAATTTGTTCGTTGTTGTATCAGAAGATTTTCTAGCCAATAGACATTCATTTTTTCTGATTGAAAATAAATTGACAAAGACGAAGTTTCACGTAAAAATTTTTTCAAGACTAGTAGAGTGAAGATGAATTTTAAGTCACAGATTGAAACTAAAAGGCCTTTATCCATGACCGAAGTGCTTGGATCGTTTGAAATAATTTTAAGAAAGGCGAGAATTGTAGCTTCAATGCCTTTCTTCAAAGCCAATGCCGCAGACATGTTTTAAGGCCCAGCAGGTATCAATTTGAGACTAAAGTACAATTACTTTCTCTCCGCAACGTTTTTAAATTTCCTGAAAATTTTGGTTTTTACTTAGAGTGTATCTTGAGAAAAGAATAAATTGATTCTATTGTTCCTGGAGTGTTTCTCAGTGATTGAGTTTTCTTTATGATTTTTGAATAGCAAGATTAAGCAAGTGATCAAAACAATGGACATAAATTAATTTTTGGGCCATAGTTTTTATTACACTTCGAAGCTTAACATGTTCATCTTTCATTTTATTGGCCAACTATCAAAGAAAGATCGAGACCCCGTTGTACTAAAGTTTCTATGATCAATTCAAAAAAGGCTTGGGCTTTCGTTGATTTCGACAAGAAGAAGCTTACAAACTTTTCTTTAATGACATCTTCTGAAACGCAGCGAAAGCAAATAGAAAGTTGCTCGTTACGACTGACATTCATAGTTTTATCTGCGATGACAGAAAAAAAAACCACCGGATTTTATTTCATCTGTTATTAATTTTCTCACGTTAATCGCAACCAGATTTAAAATTTCATTTTGAGTATTCCAAATCAACCATTGTTTATGTCGGAAAACAATATCTGTAAACTTTTCCTTATACCATTGAAGATCCTTACTTTGCATGTGCAAAGGTTCAAGAAAATTCCCTCTATTTACATAAGAAGAATTATATGTTTTAGAGCGATCTTCATGGTCACCCCTAATGACAATGTTTCCCTCAGCAAGAAAAACGAGTGTTTGTATCACTTTTGAAAGATAAAGTCTGTTCAGTTTTACTTCATTTTTCCTTTAATTTTTTGGCTTGAACTGACAAATTTCTGGTGCTTTTGAACGGATCCATGCTATCATTGAATTTTGATATCTTACACTTTTAGTGTGTTTTTCAATCTTTCTGGTTTTTACCATTTAACAAATGTGAATGTTTTAAGAGATTTTGGAGAAAACTTCTCACAAGGGTAACACGTTGCAGAATGAAAGTCTCGACGATAAAATACCCAAAGGAATTGTTTATATCAGTTAGCTTGAAATGATTACGAATCCTATAGATAATCTAATAGGGAAATCCAGAAAATTGTGATTGTTGTAGACCAGCAAATTTGAAACCACTAACTGTTACTGCAGACTGCTCTTCTGAATTTTTCATTTTGATCATCTTCTGAATCGTCACTAAACGAATAGGAATTTACAATGAGATGTTTCAACTCTTCCATAAGAATTTTTCCTAAAAACGTGCCTGTTTAAAAACAGTTATTTCGACTTTTGTCAAAACTGGGTCAATCAATATTAACCAATTTTCTCCAAAAACCGTGGAAAAAAATTATACGCACACACCTAGACCAAGAACAAAAAAAAATAAATTCTTATATACTGCTGTATATCAAATAACAAAACACAACATTCCAGTAAATATGAGATTTATTTTAATACCAGGTACAAGACTTAAAGTTCATACTAAGTAAAACGACACTAAAAAATACAACACCAACATAAGTTATAAAATACAATGCAACAACTGCCACGACTTCTATATTGAAGAAACAAGCAGTAAAATGGAAACTAGATTCAAAGAAACAAAAAACACCTTGAAACGTTTTTGAACACTGCAGATCAAACAAATGCAACATAACTAAAGAAAACACCCAGATACTAAGTCGGAAACAAATATAAACAAACACAAAATCATAGAAGCCCTACATATTCAACAACTTAAACCAAAATTAAACCAGTATAAAGGAACACCTTTATACCTATACTAATTACTGATCTAACATCCAACTGCAACCTTCCGTACTCGATTGTACTCTCGTCCCTAAGTTGCAAACCCTATCTTTGTTAACCTGAAAATGACCTAGAAAGGTTGACACGTTGTTCTCTGCTTATCAATAAAAGTAATTAATTTCCATACCAGCCGTTCTGAAATCCATTGTTCAATTGTTTACTAACATACGTACGATTGCGCTCCGACGGTAAGGAAATGATCAAATCTTAATCTTGATATTTTGTCTTCTATCCGATTCATATTTCTTCCCAATTTCTTCCTTATTTTATTTCCTTTTTTCCCCTATCTCATTTTTTCTTCAATCTTCCTCCAAGAACATATGGTTTTCTCCAAAGTGGGAGGTCAAGTGACCTCCCTTACCCCCATGTAATAAAGAAAACCATTAAACCTACTTCCTTGGCCTAAATAACTATAAAAGCTTGTACACGCCAAATATATAAATAAATCACAATGTCTAGGAAGACATGCACATGCTTTGTGGAACATTAATTATATATATCAATTCATCTCTTCCAAAAAATTCTGGTAAGGAAACCACAGCCAAGGGAACGTGCTTGTAGAAAGGGTAGTTTGATATCTTCATGAGTTCCAAGCTTATTTGCAGCAAGATAGTTCTACAAACTTCGGAGTACATGATAATCAGATGAAGCAAAGTCTGGAGAACAAGAAGGATGTAGAAGTTTTGTCCAGTCTTGCTCTTCAATCTTTGCAGATGTGATCCTTGCTGTATGGGTTCCTAATGTAACACAACATCTTTAAGGTTGATGAAAGCAGGCCTCTTTTCTTTCGGTACAATATTACAGTACAACTGTTGAAAATAGAAGTCTGATGTATTCCTTACATTGAATGCCAGCAACTCAAACAGGATCACCCCAACAATAACACACCAAACGCTTAACAAGACTTTCCTTGGGTGGAGGTCCATTTTAGGTTGTGCTTTATCCAGTTTACCTGTACTAAGCCATTATCTACGGCACTTAATATATTTTTATAATATACCAATTTTTCATATTCAGAATGCAAAAAGTGCAAATGTCCACTCTTGCTCTGAGGTTGGCTTTTATCAAATTATGTGGGATATATTTCCCAAGTTTTGACACTTTTCCAAGTTGTTGCAGATGACAGTGAACTGTTGAATGGGTTAAATTAAGCCTCTGTGCTAGTTGAGCTAGTTTATTTTATTTGTCTGATCATTTTTATACACGCCCTACTACTTAAAGTTTTCTAAAAAGACAGGAATTATGATGCACTTTCTGTATTAAATTTTCGGATATTGCCCATGGGATGATTTGACATATAGATAAACAGATAGATATATTTTGCAGAATTTAGAGAATAAATACACATAGATAATTACTACACTTATCTATACAATTAAAGCGAAAACTCGGAGCTTTTCATACAGAAGAGGTCTGATGGCAAATCCTCCAACACAGCTGAAGTTCCTGTTGTGTGATTGTGTTCTTTTGAACAATCTCATTGGTCTTTATAATAGCTTTCTGAGTATGTGCCATGCCCTTTTGGGCTCAATGCTTGCTCTGAAACTGTGTTAGCAAATCTTTCAGCCTTAAAAAAACTATTTTCTTGGAAGATACTAGGCACTTAGGCTTCCATTCACCTAGTTGTCTAACCCTAACAATAACATTTTAGAACTGCTAGCTGTATCAGCATGAATGGCGCTTTTATCTAAGTTAGAGGCTTTATGGGAAGCTCGTCTCTTTCAGACTTTAACTCTAAATCTATCAATTGATGGCCATCATAAATAAAGTTGATGATTTAGTGAAGTGCATCATTGTAGTGATCTCATTATAGTCATAATGAAACTAGAAAGTCCTTTCCATATAGGACTCATATATAGTTAAGTTTTCTGGTAAATATTTTTCAAGAGGAAACTTCCAGCATCAGTTCAGAATCGCAGCTACTCTGGTAAGAATATCGAAATTTACATATAAAATTATTTCAGTGTGCAAAATTCAAGAGATCATAAAAACTTTTCATTCATCAGTTTCTCAACCAACGTAATTATTAGCATAGTCTTTACACAGTTAAATATATGACCATGGCCTGTTCAAGAAAAATCCCGCAATTGCATAATGGTTGTGATCTTTATAAAAATCACTTTTTCTTCTCAAAATCAAGAGGACTCAAACAATTTCTTTCAGCTGCATAGTTAAACTGGATATGCAAGGACTTTCCAAGAGAAACCCCTTCGTTAGTTTTGGAGACCCTCGGCAATCTTGGTGATAATGGCAATCTTTTTAAAGTAAATTATAAGGGTGTTCAGAAAACAAGAAGTTTCAATTCCCCTTCAGTCCTTGTTCTTTTAATTAATAATTATCCCAAAATTATCCATATCTGGCATGTTTAACATGCAACAAATACGAGTTATCTTACATTAGCAACTGAGGGCTTGAAAAACATCGTTTGCTGTAAATTTGTAGTCTTTGTAACACAATCAAATGACTGTCCTAGCTCTGAAAATTAAATAGAAATAACACAAGATGAATATCACATGACAGCTTAAAAAGTAAAAAATCACCATTTCCTTCTAATCAGTAACTGTTCTAGCTACTGATTTTATCGCTAATCTTATGATCCAGATGACGTCATCTGTACAAATTGCAATTGGAGCTCTCTCGAACCTCTTCAGGTGCTTCCTTATCTGGTTTAACATAGCCAGATAAATGCTTGAAAAATCCTTCTCTGTTATGTTGGCTAATCTAAAGTGGTCCTTGAAAATGCTCTCTCCTTTTCCAACTCATTGATCTCAACTTTGATTCTTGGCCATATCTTGATAGAATTCATAGGATTTCAGTTTATCCTCGTGTTGGATGCCCTTATATTTCTCCTCAATGCTTAATATCGTATATCAGGTGACCAACGTACCAGAGCTTTAGGCGATCACTAGCCCTGTTACAGCCATGTTTTTTTCCGTATTACAAATAAGTACTCCAAGTATACACGGTCTCTCAGCTAGAATGTTCTTCCTTCATTGTACGAGTATATTGTATCAACTTTTTTGATGTATGGCAAATTTGTTTAATTACTGGCATGGAGGGTAGTGTGCAACTGCTAGTGTGATTTTTAACCACTCTACATAGACTTGTGAATATTATGGTGCATCTAGTCTAGAAGGTGTGT
This sequence comes from Carcinoscorpius rotundicauda, assembly GCA_011833715.1. Lineage (NCBI taxonomy): Eukaryota > Metazoa > Arthropoda > Merostomata > Xiphosura > Limulidae > Carcinoscorpius > Carcinoscorpius rotundicauda. The sequence goes on along the minus strand of CM022393.1, from coordinate 122,529,550 downwards.
TTTATATCTCATCCACAGGGAGACTTATTTCGCACCAAAACATTAAAATATTGCATAAGTAACCAACTGATTTCTTCGCTTAATATAGTCGCATACTCCCAGACCCCTATGACATTATAACGAATTACATGCTGCTTGTGCTTCACACAATATGCGCTAGCTTTTGATCTCACAAATTAGAAACTTTCCTTTCAACCTCCCATTGTGCGTATTGGCCTACAGTCCATGAAACAATAACAAATTTTATATTTTCAATAATGTTTCTAGATGCTACGTTCACATTGGTTTTGGCATAAGTTATAAACTTTAAGTCACAAACAACATTTAAATTGGAATTCCATGCTAATGCTATTGTGTCTATGCTTAAATTGTACAATTCTTATGTTTGGTTGTTATAATCAAAGCCTCTTGATTATTATTATATATTCATCATGATTAGCACCTCTATCTAGAAAACAATTATATTCTAAGATGTAAAAATTCAACGTACAACAAACATAATGACCTGCTAGCGAACAAAATTTTATTATTCGTGCGTTAAATAGATGGTAATTTTGATTAACGTAAGGATATATGTTTCTTCTAATTGCCATTCAACCATCCTGTTGACGGTCGCCTTTCTACTAAATAGTTTCCATTGGTATGATGTGAGCATATTTGATTAATATATTTACTTTCATGATCAGTTGGTAGTTTATGGTTAGAAATAACAGTGGTACTATCAGCTGTTGATCAGATAAAAATATACTTCTATAATACAGTTGTGATATGGAGTTTTCCATACATTGAATATTATTTATATTTTATAATATTTTTAAATTACAAATACTAACAACAATGTTTTTTTTTAAATTAAAAATGATGCTGCTGTTCAGAAGTTTTTATTTGTGTGTTTGTTTATTTTCAACTCATAGTACATAACAGACTATGTGTTATTTCAATATTCCAGGTAATCAAACAACGCATTTTAGCGTTGCTACTCCGGACACCAATAACTAATCCCCAGGAAAACATTAAAAATTAAAAATATATATTTTGTATGTTTTGTATTTTTTCATATTTAAATAGGAATTGTGTAGTAATGAAACTTCCTACAGTCTCATTATTCACTTTTTCTTTTCAGTATGGCATGTTATTTGCCTGGCATTATTTTTAAAACAGAACTTGTTGTAGAGCGGTCCTTATGGTCTTTTTATCTCTTTGCTTTAATATTTTCATACTTTACATATTAATATATACAAAGCTATTATAAATTCTAAAATTAATTCATTCTATAATTAGGCCAAAATAGTGTGTTATTTAATCAGTGATGTCGAGAAAACCCACTTGTAGAGAAATATGTATGTAAAAACGGTTCGTTTCAGTTGAGAAAATATTTTACGTGGAGGAGCGAACAACGTTTCGCCCTTCTTCGGTTATCGTAAACCTGTGAAGGTAGTTCTCTCCTCTACGTAAAATATTTTCTCAACCGAAACAAGCCGTTTTTACATATATGGTGTGTTATTTAATTTTACTTGTTTTGTACTTAAGATGGCGCTCTGTGGAGGTTATTTAGGAAGGCAGCTGTCAATTTTCTACAGTTCATTATATTTAATTAAGTAAGTAGTAATTATTATAAATTATGTTTATAGTTTTAAACCTATCGACTATTTATTGATTTCGGTTCTCGGGAAATTATTACTTACTGTCATACGAGTTTCAAATTTTGTTAACTTTGAAGTTGAACTTGATTTAATTTAAGCCTAAATTTAAGTGAATTAACCTAAACAGTATGAAACAAGTACTATTATTACTACCGAGGCGTTAGCGGCTATAAAAATTACTTTCGTTTATTTTGCTTACTGGCAAAGGTCTGAGGATGCCAACTTTTTGTATGTGTATTAGGTAAATATAAGATGGGTAGTTACCATGTGTACTACTCGTTGTAACAATGCTAGTTTAGTGATACAAACAGTAACAGTGTTACTGCTAGTTTTACACCTTTATTGAATCTGTTTATTGTTAATACTATTACATTCAATGCTGTCATTACAAAAGTATAAGTTAAATGTGTAATGCCAGAAAAAAACTTCTTATACAAATAATAGACAGTAACTATTAAGAGTTAACATTTCAGAGAGATCACATAAACTTAAGCATTAGGACTATTTCTGTAAACTGGTTGTTTGGTGAATAAATTAAAAATTAAAACAAGTGTTAGAATATGTTTTTGTATAACATCTGTCATCTGTGAAGTGTGTTACCACATGAATTTAATACAAATTACAAAATGCTTATCTCTTTTGATATTGACATTGGAGAAAATACTAATTAATTCATAACAGACATTTTGTATCAATTCATTAACATCTCTTGTAAGCATAGGAAGGGTGTCCTATTAGATGATCTTTACGTGTACATAAAATTGAATGATGGCAAAAGAGTCTCTTAGCTCATCCAGGTCATCCTGTATGTTAAATTATACTTTAGAATACTCAAATCCAGTTGTCCCTTAAACTCAGTGCAGTTAACTGCATTCACCACATCTAAATGGTACCTATTTCAGAGGCTAACAACTCTGTTAGAAAAACAAAATTATCTCAGCTGAAGATTATTGTGTTTTCCTGCTTAAACTTGCAATATTAACTACCTCATTTGGATACCCTCTATCTCTGTATCATCTTGTCAGCTCTCCATTTAATTCTTTTCAACAATTCAATGCTATTTCTGAGATAAGGGGCTCAAGACAACATGGCATTTTCAAATGTGGCCTGACAAATAAACATTTTAGATTTGTATTCAGTGTTTCTGTAAATACACCCTAAATTCCAGCTTGTTTGGTTGACTTAAGATACTGATCAACTGGAACATGACCATCATCTCAAACAAATTTTACATTAGCTACATTCATCAGATTTATGTGTAACAGGAATAGCAGTACAAGTTCCTTGAAACTCAAATTTTCCCCATGCTTGGAGCTGGCTAATTACTGGCATTTACTAATTGATTAATAGATGGTCCTCATTAAATGATTAATAGAATGTTACTCAAATTGTATATCTAAGTAAAAAAATTAAAACATTTGCAGTGATTGTTGTCATCCAATGTTTCTCTCTAGTCAGTGGAACATTACCTTAATAGCTGTGCCATAACAAAAACAGTGCGAGTAGGTTTAAAGGTAGTGGTAATATAACCTGAAATTCTCTAGTCATGGCCTACACTTCCAAATCATCAAGCTGAATAAACTACATAAGAAAAAGGAACTCCTCACTAGCTGTGATTCTTATTAGACCTCAAATTGGTTAAGAGATGAATCTATTGAAATGCGAAAGCTTCCTATATTTTAAGTCATTTTCCTACAACTCCTGTATTTCACAGAAAAAAAATGCTTGGCAAACCTGTTTAAAGTAGCGTGAAAGGTAATAAAGTTTCAAGTACAGTGTAAGGAAATGGGTACATATAGTAATTGCAACATCTTGATATGTTTCAACATGTAAAATTGTGTAAGCATCAATTTTAATAAAAACAAACTGATGGGAATCAGGATAAAATGCACTGCTTTTTGCCAAATTATTTTCTAAAGTAAGTTATTTAAGTCACCTGTTTGAAATATAGCTCATACATGGCTATGGTAGATGAACCAACTTACACAAAAACTGTTGATTTAAAAAAAAAATTTTTTTTGGTGTGTTCCATGACTCAAAATTAAATAGAACTGTTTTGGTAAGTATGTTTGCACTGGATTACAATTTCTGTATTTGCTTTCATGAAGCAAAAAATATAATTAATCATTAACTGTGTTTATTGTTCACTGACAAAAATCTTCTGGTGAGATTATTATTTTTTGTGCTCTACAAGTGAATTTTTTTTTTATCTCATTTAAGTATGAATTTGTTTTCAGTATTTACTACCAGTAAAGATCTGCAACACTTTGGCAGTAAAATTAATATCAACTGTAACAGTACTAAATACATGATTTCTAGACTATTCAGTGTTGGTTTATCTACAGAACTGCATAACCAAAGATCAACCAGGAAAAGAAAATTCAGAAAAAATGGAAAGAGAAAACCAGAAAAGAGAAGTAAACAATTTCTAATAATTAACTAATGACCAAATGTCTGTCTTTAACTTTGGTTTAAATTTTGCTTTTAAATGTAGTTCTGTACCAAGTGAACTAATAACTGCCACCACTGAAATTAACATCAACTTTAAATTATAGTTAAACTGAATAATTCAGTCAACATATTTTCAACCCTTCAAAGATGCAAGGAGAGTATGCTTGAAAGTAACCTAAATAACAAAGAAATAAAAGTTTTTAAATTAAGGTGTGATAATAAAAAATAATAAACTAGAGTAGATAAAGGTAACTGTATGGTAGAATCCATTTATAAATCCCATTATTGATGTGAAGTAAGTTCACTGCTGTGTGATGGCCTGTATGCTTTACAAAGAAACTACTCAGCTGGTAAAGATTTTACCAACATAAAATAACTCATTAAAGCATGTACCACCCACTCTTACAGCTAACCAACTATTCTATGCTTTTCCAAAAGTACAAAAGAAGAAATTGCCATACACGTCTAGCATAGGCTAGGCTATACAAAATGTCACTAAATTTGTAAATATCAAACTTGCTTTTTTCTTAGAGACTGTTTCTCTTTTTAATGTATCCTAGATGTTGTATCTTTTAACATAAATTGCCAGTTTACTTCTGTACCTGCAGAACAGGCCCTAATCCCTTTAAAACCCAAATGGGAATGAACAGACCTTGTTCCTATTAACATAAACTATCTTACTAGCTTAACTAAGTGCTGTGTGAGTAACACTTTACCTATGGAGATAACTTCCACAAACAAAGCCTGGTTCAGCTGTGCGATATTCCCTTTCTCCTTAAAAAAAAAATTTCTTACTCAAATTTTTATATAGTTTACCTTTTTTATATTTTTTAAAGATATCTTGAAAGTTAGTGTTAGGTTTGTTAAGTGAGAACTTTGTCAGGAAAATTTCTTCAAAAGATTGTTTCCAAGTGAGAATCTAAGTTGGTAATTACACCTTGTATTTTCAAGATGACAAATTGTTGTAAAGAATCTGGCACTTTGTTGCATAAAATTGATATCTCTTTAGAAAGAAATGGTTTTATTTCAATAAAACAATTGTCAAACACATTTTTCAGTCAAATACAAGAAACTAAAAATTTTCTAAAAATGATTGGAAAATACAAACATGTATAAAAATAAAATTAAACAAAACATTCCCTTTATCTTCTATGAAGATTATGCTGTAATTCAGTGTATTATTTTTTCCAGCTGTAGATGTTTGACACTAATATAAATGTGTTGTAAAGTATATGAAAAAGTATTTTATATTGAATTTTTTGCCAATGTTGTCTAGTCTTGGTGTTAATTTTTGGCATTGATGAACAGGTCTTTTGGTCAGTGACTTGTTCAAATGTTATTGTAAAAGCCCTTAGTTTTCATGCTGGTTCTGCAAAATCTCATTCTGTATTTTGGAACCCATGGGCACACATTATAAAAGTGGCAATCAAACACTACTTTTGATTATAGTGTTCGAAAAGTTGGTTATGGATGCTATTAAATATTTGTATTCTTTCTAGAGTGCTACTTCAAAATTAATAATTACCAGTGCATCAAATCTTGCATGGCTTTGCTCAAATACTGTAATCAAAGCCTTTGAGAAAACACTTGGACAATTTCTATTTTCCTCTGGTTTGTGTAAAGGACTTAGTAAGAAAAATGTAAAAAAAAAAATAATAATAATAATAATAAAGTAGTTTGATTTTTATCATAAATTTTAGGCCACTTGTTTCTATTGCTTAAGTCCAAGTTTTGTATGGTTAACATGTTAAGCTGTAAATTGAAGGGCCCAAATTCAAGCTGTAGTTCTACTGAATATAAAAATTGTAATCCACATTCTTAGCTATGGATGCAATAAAAATGACAGTCAGTTTTAACATTTGTTTAAAAGAACTAAACAGTGTCATTGCTGCCGTGGATGCTGCTAACTGTGTTATCTCCACTAGTTCAGTAGTTTAAAATAAAGATCATTATACCTGAACCTTCTCATAGCCTCTGATCTATCATTTAGCCCACTTGGTACCTGTTGTTATTAATGCATTGTGTGTAACTTAAGAAAACCATGGTGTGAAGTAGTAAACAGAATGGTCTTTGGTTTTAATAAAATCCATACTTTTGTTAACATAATTATCCAGGGCTTCAATTTGGTATATTTTGTGGTAACCAGATGAATAAGTAGGGTCAAAAATGTACCAACCCATCATTTCAATGCTGAACAATGTCTTACTGATATATAAAACGTGTTTACCTGATGGTATTTTTCATAAATTATGTCGAATCCATCAAAGCACGAGTCCAAATTATGAAGTGTTTATTTTAAAAAATAATGCAGATATTAACATTTCCAGATAATGTCATTTATGTTTAAAAAAGTTGTATTACCAAAAATTAACTTGACCAAAGTTAATTGGCTGAAAGCATTAGCTGAGTAAGCTTGATAGAAGACAGGATGTACTGTTTATTAGGAGATTTTAATGGTTGAAATGAAAGATTAACAACATTTTAGTATTTGGGTTTTTTTCTATGGTTATATTGTGTTTATTTGATTTGCAGTGTTGAAAAATATGGGAAGGTGATTTTTTGTATTCTTTGAATCTTGTTTTTCCAATATAGAAGTCGTGGCAGTTATAACATCGTATTTTATAAATAATGTTTGTGTTGTGTTCATTAGTTTCGTTTTTATACCTGGTTTTTGAATAAATTTGGTATTAACTGGAATGTCGTATTTTGACACTAGGTTTTGCCAAATGCTGGTTATTTTTCTCTTGGTGTTGGGAATATATGGCATGCAGCGGTAGATGGTTTCATAATTTTGTTAATTTGTGAGATATATTTACTTTTGTTAGTTGATTTTGTTTATATGTGTGTGTATAATGTTTTCTAAGGTTTGTAAAAGGAACTTGTTGATGAAGAATTGTTTTATTTTGTCTAATTTAATGTTAATTTTGTCTGAGCACAGATTTATGGCTGTGATTATTTGGTTTTTTAGTAGGTTGAGTGTTTGTTTACTTTTATGTGCTGAATCCCAAGGAATATATAGTACAGAATGGGTGATTTTTCGGTGGATTTTGATTTTAAATTTTGTATCTGTTCTTGTAATTTTTAGGTCAAGAAATGATATTTGATTGCTTTTTTTTCTGTTCACATATGAAGTTAATGTGATTGAAAAAATTGTATTCTGTAGAAATGAATTCTGCAATCGTGTCATCTACATAACTGTACCAGTATAGTGGTGGATGTAATGCTGTGTTACTTGCTTGCATTTCAACTTGTGTCATAAAAATATTGGCTAGAACTGGTGATACTGGTTGCTCATGCTTAGGCCATTTGTTTGTATATAATTATGGTTGTTGAACATGAAGTTTGTCTTTATTATGGTGAATTTTATGAGGGTTGTTAATTGGTTGCTGGGAATATCTATTGATGGGTTATGGTCTCGGATATAGAGTTCTTAGGCTATCTCCCAGGTTTCAGTGGTTGGAACTTCTGTAAAAAGGGATATGACAATGAAATTGGCCATTAAAGCTTTATGACTAAGTTGATTAAGGTTATATTTGAAATTAAAATAGTCTGATGAATGAGCTGGCTGATGTTACATATTGGGAGGGTGCCCATGCTATGTATTTACCAAGATTGTAATTAAACAATTCATATGAGGACATTATTGGTCATAGTGGACAATCTGGTTTATCAGGTTTGGGGATGCCGTGTATTTGTGGTGTGAGTGAGTCAGTTTTGTGTAGGTAGGAATGAAGTGTTTTTGAAATTGTGTTGGCTTTTTTTCATTTTTAGTAGTATTTTGTTTAGTTGGATTTATGTGTATTGGTTTAAATTTGTTTGTGTCTGATAGGATGTTCATTTTTTAGATGTATTCATTCGTGTTCCTTGTGATTATAGCATTTCCTTTATCTGCTTTTAGAATTTTAATGTTTTTCTTGTTTTATGTTTTTAATGAAATTGTCTCTTCATAAGGCTGTTTTTTAATTTTTTGTTTTGTGAAATTATGTTGATGGTTTTGCAAGAAAATTCTTTGAAAAAAAATTTTTAATATGTTGTTTTTAAGTGTTTCTGGAATACATAAATTTCTAATTTTTTTCTGGAAAGTTTGGCTGTTTGATGTCAATAAAATTGTTGAAGTTGTGTTCTTTCTTGTTGGTTGTTTTTGGTTGTTTTCTTTGGAAAGTATCACAAGTCTTATGGTTAGGTCTTTTACACATGTTTTAATTTCTAAGGTTGGAATATACTTAGGTGCTATTACAAAGTTGAATCTTTTGTTAAGTAGGTGTATCTCACCTGTGTTTAATTGTTGGTCAGATCTTTCTCTACCCACATCAACTGTTTTTACATGTATAACTTTAAATACCACCTTAACATTGTTTAAAAAAAGGGATGATAGTCTAGCAAAATATTTATCAGATTACTTATTACTTTTAGATTTTTTCTTGTTTTAGGTTTTGCATGCATGCATGCATACATACATAGAGCTCTCTCTACCCATACCAGTCATTTTTACATACATATATTTTCTCTCTACAAGTGGGTTTTCTTGTCATTAAGGTATTTAACATTCTTTTGAAGTACAACTTTGAAGAGAATTACATATACAGTATTTATGCCTCTACAAAGGGGCATACTGTTTTTCTGTTGTTTCATCTTTCAAACATTTTTCAAGTAATCTCCATTCCTTCATTTCAGAGGTTTTGGTCAATTACTCAGTCATGGTATTTAGTACAAATATATTTTTCTACAAGTAACACACTCTGTTGAACACAGTATGTTAAACCTGCCCATTTTGTTATAAGGACGAGGTCAAGATACCATAAAAAGTATAGTTTTGGATGATTTTGCCATCAAATGGTTGTCAGTTTACATGTGATTTTAGTACAAAGATACTTTTTTTACAGAAATGCAAAGAATTTTGGAAATTTTGTCTTCTGTTCAGTTTTCAGTGGTGAAAGCACAATTTGGGCTTCTGTGAAGTGTTCAATCTGTGTCAACATGGGAATAGTATGAAGATATCTTCTTTCAAGTTCCAAACAGTGATATAGATGTTTTAGATTTTTTTCAGTTTTTTTCATGATCTGTCAGGTGTCAAAACTGGCCATGTTGGGATTACATGGCACAGACCTGTTGCATTCACCCATAAATTTTGGCCTATTTAATTTTTTCTTTATTATTGCATTTAAAATAACAATATAAAAAGCTTTTGAGTTATAATGGTCCTTTTATTTGTGATGTAAAAGTCCACTATCCCAGAGCCACTTAGATTTTTTTCTGACATTTAAGAACACACAAAAGTTGCACAAACAACTCAACTCATACTAAACTGAAAAATAAAAGTGTGAGTGATTTAGAATTCAAAATACAATGGAATATACTAAAGTATCAGAATTCTATCTTAATTAAGAATAATATCACTCCTATGTAAAGGTATATATGTATACCAAAGTCTAGAAGTATATATTTACTGTCAGTGTAACCTTGATATTCTTTTATAACTTATTCGATCTAATAGAATTCTGAAATTATCTACATGGGTAAGACATAATAATTTCTGACTTCAATGGCTTTATTTGTTTTGAATTTACAACTTATTTGCTGCTGTGGATTAAGTAAATAAATACTACAAAGATCACTGTTGATATAATACTTACAAAAACATCTTTTGAAGTATTTTAATTAGTAAAATTTGTATTTTTTTGTGCTTTGAGTAACATTTCATTTAGTTGTATAGTTTAAGAATTTTTTTAAGAATTCTAGGAATTTTTTCTTTTATGCGATACCAGAAATGATTATACTCCGTAAAGTACAAATTATGTAATTCTCTCACTTTGTACTTTTTCATCCAGGTTTTCACCTTTCCTGATGATGAGACTTTTTTCATGCTGTAAGTTTTTTAGGTGGAAATTTACAAGATTTGTTATACGAACCTGAAACAACTGCAGGAATGGAAATAACACAAAATTTGCCTGATGTTGTGCTGTTGAAGATTTTTCGATTGTTACAGTTTGGTGATCTTTGTCGTGCAGGAAGGTATGAAGGAATCACATATCAATAATTTGTGCTTAACTGTAACATGTTAGCTTGTGGGGTTTTTTTTTAAGCTGGAAACAAGTAAATCTTATCAGACATAATATCAGTGAATGCTAAAATATTAATAATTTTGATGAGTACATTCTGCATTTTTAGCCAGAAAATTTTATTTATGATGTCTTGTCTGTCTTTTATATACCATACAACACTTATTAACAATCAAATTCCAAGTTTTCATTAACTCTTATAAACTACTTGGTATAAGTAACTTACATGTATTTATATATATATATATATAATAATTGACTATATATAATAAGTTCAAACCATTTTAAAGAAAAGCTTTTGTCATGCATCCTAAATTTATCAGGTTCTGTAGTGTATTTCAGTAAAACTTACAGCACTCTTTCACCTGAAGTTGTACTTGTCAGAATAACATTATAAATTTTAAAAGATAAATCAAACTATGTTACTAATTTAAGAATTGTTTACAATGTTTACCTCAATTTGAACAAAAACAACAAAATTAGTACCCATCATTAACATAATCTGACTTTTTTCATGAGTTTGTAAGCATTCAGCATACGAAAGTAACAAATGTATATAGTTTTTATTACAAACTATAGACGTGTATGAAATTTTCATTGTTAGGTGTGTCAAACTTTTAAAATAATTTCTTAAGGAATAAGCTGTGAGGCATATATAAAAAAGTGTGGCTTTTAGGACCTTATTAACATATTTTGTATATAACAAGCTTAGAAGCAACATACCATGCATATAATTTTGCAATTTTAATACAGTTAACTTTGTCTGCCTTTTCACAAAAAATATATCTATTAAATAAAACCATTCCCTATTATTATATGAAAATTTAATTTTATTAGGTATTTCATCTTTCTTTCAGTAGGTCAGCAGTAATTTAATTGGCTTACAATGATAAAATAGGCTGTCAGTTCCCTGTGGTGTATAGAGTGCAGGAAGCCAGCTATGTAGTTTTGTGCCAGAAAACAACTAATTGAACAAATTTTTACAAATATTTATTTTATTTTTGGACTAAATGCTTTATATTCATAGGCCTTCAATTTTGTTAGAAATGTCACATAGCACATTCTGCATCTACATGTCAGATCTTCTAATTGTTTCAAGGATTATAACATTTCCATTATTACAGTTTCTGTGCACAGCATGTAGAATAACTCGCACATGAACTGATAAAGAACTTGTGTTTTACATTAAATTTGTCACAAATTAAAATATTGTTCAATATCTCAAACACAGGTGAAAGATTTTTCTTACTTTAATGTTACGTATACTCCATGAGTCAGGCAGCCAAACTACTAAGCTTCTTCTGTAGACAAAACCAACATAACAATGTTATTTGAATGTTTCTTACTGAATGTAGGTTGACAGCTTGTGAATTAAAGTAATATCTATGTTTGTGTATATAAGTTTAGAGATACTTATCCTTAACATGTATAAGTCAGAGTACCAGGATTTGGAATTTTCAGTGTTTCCTCATAAAAATTAACCAAATAGCATTTTTCAAGATCACAAGAACTGATACACAATTCAAAACAGAAATCCATAGAAAAATCACCCATACTGGACTATACATTCTCTGAGACTCAGCACGTGAACCATAACAAAAACTTCATATATTAAAAAACCAAATAAACATAGCCACAAAATTATGATCACCCAATAAAATTAACAGTGAAATCAACAAAACATTTCATCAACATCAACAAATTTCCTCCGAACAACAAACTATAATAAATCCCAAGTTACAACAAACTACAAAATTTAACATTGCTGCATACCATATGTTCCTAACATTAGCAAACAAATAACCAACATTTGAAAAAAACTTGCCACAAAACACAACATTTCATTAAAAAAAAAAACACATTGACTTAAAAACCAGGAACAAAACTAAAGTCCATACACCAAAATTATTTATTAAATACAATACAACAACTGCCACAACTTCTGTATTGGAGAAACAAGCAGAAAAATGGAAACCAGATTCAAAGAAAACAAAATCACCTTCACACAATTTTGAACACTGCAAATCAAATACACAACATAACCACAGAAAACACCCAGATTATTAAGTATGGAAACAAATATAAGTAAATGCAAAATCAAATAAGTCCTACTTATACAAGAACTAAAACTAATTAATAAAATAACAACCAACTACAATGCCCCATACAATCTTGTACCCCTTTATACTCTTATTCCTAGATGTGTCCAGCAGTGGTCACTTGCAAACTCTTTGTTAACCTGAAGATGACCTAGGAAGGTTGAAACATTGTTTTTTGCTTTATTATTAAAAGTGTTAGTACCAATACCAGCCATTCTGAGACACATTTTTACTTTAAGAAATGTAGTTTAAGTTCTATTTGTGCATTCATCAAGTGTAACCATTTACAATCTACACCACCCAATCATTATATATTCAGCTCATATAAATGTAGTACCATTTTCACTGTATTAAACAATTTTAAAGTTTTCAAAAAAATAACAGAATTTTGGAAAGCATAACGTGTTAATATTCTGAAGTAACTTGGATATCTTTATAATACTGTTTGTTTGTTTTTTATTTGTAACTGTTAGAATTACCTAAACATCATATTTTATTGAGATTTTAAAAACATTCACAGAAAACCAAAATTAATTCAATAATTTGAGCATTAATTACTATGAATTTATGTGCAAAATTGTAGGAAAAAATAGTTTAGCCTAACAGTGTGATTTTTCCAAATTTACTTAACTCCATATACTGTAGTTCCTTCATTTATGTTGCATGTACTTGTTATGAGTAGTTCATTCACTGCTATCAATTTGCATTTTTATACGTTCAAAATCATTATTTATGAAGATGTACAATTTTGTTTGGTGAAAGATCTAACAAGTCACTTCTATATTTACTTCAGTGCACAGTTCAGGAACCAATAAATAGCTACTTGCACATGCTTGCAGTATTTTTTGTTTTGATTACATTTTGTATCCAAATAAATTGCTTTAAATTTATGGCCACTCTGAAAGAGGAACAAGTAGATTTACTTTATATAGAGTAGAACTAAATTTTCTTGCCAGATGCTAAAGTGTAGAACATCTTGACAGTTTACTTGGTAACAAGGATAATCCTATTTTTTGTAGTACAACAAAGATTAGATGTTGCAAATTGAATCAGAAAAGATTCTTAAAAAGTATTATGAATTTCAGGGATGTGGGATAGAAATGTGTGTGACCTTTTTGGGAGTTCTTTTTTGTGCTGTGTGTGGGATAATGAATCACTGTGCAGGATTCTATTTTTTTCTATATATTAAAAAGAAAGTAATTAAATTTGTTCTAAATTTTAAATAAATTTTGTGATCATAACACAAGATTTATCATTAGTGAGTGAGTAACCTTGTAACAGATCTCTATATTGATCTCTGCTACTAATTTCATTTAAATAATTACTCATTAGTTTAGCAATCTGATTGTTAAGAATATTGGATTTGTACGTTTCTTCATTTGCCATTGACAATAAATTTTTCTCATGGAGTGTTTCTTAAGGTTGGATTGGATGGAATCCACCCAACTCAGAGCCACAAAATTGTTCATGACAATAATTATACTATGATTTTTGATAATGTACACATCATTACAAAATTTTACGGGTCAATGGTAAATATTACATAGCTTTTATACACCAAATATTAAGTTTTTCAGCTAAGTATTAAGATTTTTAATTAAAGTTTTTCTTGTAAAATTTGTTCTTTCCAAATTCTGACTATCTTGTATGTAGAATAGTTTTCATTTTAAAATGTAAAATACTTTTGTGCATCAAAAATTTTTTTTTAATTTTGCATTTTAAGTGTCTGCAACATCTAGGTAATTATTAAATGTTTTTAAGAAAGAAGCATTATATTTTCTTTTACTTTTATTATTGAATCAGAATATTTATGTTCAGTAAATTTGACTGATTTCATTACTGCCATAAAACATTAAAATATAAATTTGTCCTTTTTTTCTTCATAGAATGACTACAAGTTATAACTGAAACACAAATGTTTAGTCTAAATAGCATAAGTGTCATTTATATATACTTAACATCGGAGAAGTTACAATGTCTCTTTGCATGTGCACTTGTGTTACCACATCCAAGAATATAAAACTAATGTTTATTAAGTAACCTGACTTGGCTGATTTAGTGTACTAGTATTTTGTAAAATAGTCACATTTCAATTATAATATATTATGTATGTATATACATTATTACTATTTACAAATAAGTTTAACTTTTCTTGAAGCATAGAACAATAAATAAAAAAGTAAAGCAAACAATTACCTCTTATTGTTACAACCCTTGTATTCAGTTGCTGCTTATCATAGGTTGCTAATCCTTAAGAAATTTTTAACGTGGAGGATGTGAAATGAAATAATTTTTTTTTTCAGATTTTGTACATATATAATTAAAATAACCAAAAAATCATAACTTTATACCATAGAATTTCATTATAATTTCAAAAGTTTCATAAGTTGTATTTGTGTCTAGAAAATATGAAATTTCAAACAGGTTAAATACTTGACTTACCAGTGCAAAGGTTTATCTCAGAAGAATGAGATAATGTTATTATATTTGAAAATGACTGAGAAAACCACTTGAAGAATATTCTGAGCTTTCAAGTAGTTTTTCACATATCTTGTTTAGAAATAACTGTATATAACAGATTATTTCCAAAAATGGATAGAGGTGAGTAAAGCCACTGTATTTAACTCGTAACATGAGCAATATTTCAACAAACAGAAAACATAAGAGGTTGTCATTTTATATTATTGCTTATCAGTATCAGAAAGTTGAGTTCTTGATTTGTACAAAGCTATAGAGTTTGTAGTTTGATATCACAAATATCTTATTTGTTTTATTGCATAAAACATGCAATATGACACACAAAAATTCAGGTTTAGGATTTTTTTCTAATATTTAGCTTCAAATTCAAAAATTAAAGAATGTATGGTATGAAAAGTTGAATTGTAATCTACAGTTTGTTGCCAAAGTTAATGATATAAATTTAAAATAGTTCAATAAAAGTTTGAGTCGGTAAACCAGATGATGTGATTATTGAAAAAGGTTAAATGTTTGCAAGAAAAATAAATGTAAGAGGAGTTCTTCAACTTCCTGTAATATATCCTTTTTGTATACTAAGGAAAAAGTGTCATTTTTAATGTCTGACAAGTGCATGATTTACATGAAGATGGGTTTTGATGCATACTGCTATTAAATATATACATTAAGTGTTGTCTTGATACTTGGATCACACAAATGCAGATTGTTAAAATTTGTTTCTATATTTCACTCAGATCACAGACTTGTATATAAAGATATTGGTTTAAAAGGTGATCTGTGAGAATTGTTTGAATATAAATTATTTTTAATTAAAGTACAAGTGAAAAAGGATGACATTGAGCAAGAAACTTAATTCTTTCTAATGATGTAGAGGATAAAACTGAGAATAAGTGGCACAAGTTTAAGAAGTTTACCAAATTCATGGAAGATTACTAAAATTACAGGTATTTTGACAAAATACCTACAGTACTGTGCAAAAGTCAAAAATTAAATTTAAGGCTACTTTCAAAGAACAGTGGAGGTTAAATTACAGAAACATCAGTTTTCTTAATCTTCATATTTAGTACATCAGAAACTCAGTGGAAGTACTTGTGTGTACACCCTCTGCTTTAAAAACTGCAAAAATTGTCTTTCAGGCATTGTGGGTGATTGTAGATGCCCTGGAAGTTATAAGTCACTAAGCTTTATAAATTCATTTAATAATATATTTAAATAAAATTAATATGGATATACAACAAAAGAATTTTTGTACTTATCTCTTGTTTGTTTTTTGAGTTACACAGATTTTCAAAACTTTTAATGTGATCTCATATAACAAATTACCTATGAAAGTCCATTGATAGGGGTTGAGAAAAGAAGAATTGATGATATTGTAGATGGTTGGATGTGAAAAAGCAAAGGTGGTTATGTATGAGGTTCTGTCAAACTGGTTGCCAATTACTAGATGTGTGACTCATGGATCAGTGCTTCGGCCTTTTCATTTTCATGAATGTTACAGATATTTATAAGGGTTTAACTGGTAAATGCTGATGAGAGTAAACTCTTGGGTATGTTTAGCTGTAGAGAATGTTAAAGTATCACAATGACTTGAATCAAGTGATAATTTAGACAGATGTTTAACAAGTGGTCTTTATTTATAATCAATTGAACATAATGTATCGAGTTCATCATGGTTTGGATTACACATTTTGAATTGATTGGAACTTATTTAATTGTGTGACTTGAGAATATTGACATAGTAATGGTTGAGTCACTAAAGTCGTTGAAGCAATGCTTTGTTGTCAGTAGTAAAGTTAAAGAATTTTTGTATGAATGTACAGATGTTGATTACCAGTCTATGTAGCAGTCTCAAGGTCTCACTTGGAATAATATTCAGAGATGTTGAGAAAACCCACTTGCAGAGAAAAATATATATGTAAAAATGGTTCTTTTGGGTTGGAAAAAACTGGTAACAAAATGACATTCCAGTTAATACCAAATTTATTCAAAAACCAGGCACAAAACTGAGGCCTATACTATGTAAAAACTACACTGACAAACACCACACCAACATTATTTATAAAATACAATGTGATAACTGCCACGACTTCTGTATTGGAGAAACAAGTAGAAAAATGGAAACCAGATTCAAAGAACATAAAAAGTCACCACACATTTTCAAACATTGCAAGTCAAATAAACACAACATAACCATAGAAAACACTCAAATATTAAATAAAGAAACAAACATAAACAAATGCAAAATTAAAGAAGCCTCACTTGTACAACTCAAGCCCAAAATAAACCAATAATAAGGAACACCTTTTTACCTACATTTGAAATATAATAAATAATAATAAAATAAATAATATCTAAGAAAGGGTATTGGTTTATTGGAAAGGGTTCAGGGTAGAGCTATTACGGATGTGATTTTTTTTTATTGTAGTTTAACAAGATTATCTGGGGACATACTGTGGTAAAAACCTCTGACATTTTCTGAATAATGTGAATGAACACAAGTCTAAGATTTGGAAAAGAGGATGAGGCTTTCACTTGGACAATTTTAGTCCTCCAATGACTGATGGAAAGAGTTGCTTTAGGAGTGATGGGGCCCACACTTTACAGGGGCTTAAGAGAGAAATTGACAAATTTCTGGAAAATAAAGGATATGTGTGCAAAGACAGCTTTGAAAGGGTTTCCAGCTAGTACAGCAATAAGTCTATAGATTTACAGCGCTAAAATCAAGGGTTCAGTTCCCCTTGGTTGGCTCAGAAGGTAGCCTGGTGTGGCTTTGCTATAAGAAAAACACACACACACACACACATATATCCTTGAATAATCAAATGGTTCTATGTTAATCATATGATATTATTTGGTTGAATTATTTAGAAATATTTAAGTTTTGATGTTATTGCAACATCTACTTGGAAGTTGTGCCTAGAAAACATCATTCTTACATTTAAATGTAATATAGTATATCTGACATAATATTTTTAAAAACCTCTAAAGAACCTAGCTTTTTTTGGGCAGCTGAAAGAAACTCTTGTATCAAGGTTGTTTTACTGATTTGGGGAACTTCACCAAAGAATCAGTATGACTTCTTTTCAGTTTCCAGAGTGAAGATCATGTTTTTCCCAACTTAAAAAAATATAAATTTCACTAATATGTAGTACAAGTGTAAAATAGTTGTTAACTTTGCTTCAGGCAAAGCATGGCCAGGTGGATTAAGGCATGCAACTTGTAATCTGACAGTTGAGGGTACATATCCCCATTGCACCAACCATGCTTGCCTTTTCAGCTGTGGGGCATTATTATGTGATGGTCAATCTTACCATTCATTGGTAAAAGAGTACCCCAAGACTTGGCAGTGGGTAGTGATGACTAGTTGCCTTCCCTCTTGTCTTACACTGCTAAATTATGGATAGCTAGCGCAAATAGCTAGTGCAAGTAGCTTTGCACAAAATTCAAAAACAAAACAAACAAACTTTACTTCAGCGATGTAGTACAAAACAAAATATATAATTTTTGTAAAACTTTGTTGTGTTTCCCCAATTAACAATAATAAGTTTTTAATCATTTTACAGCTTATTTGTTTTTTTTAAGGTTTGTGTCACTTTATTTATCCAGACTTTTTAATTTCAGAGTTTGCAAGTTGTGGTACCAGCTTACCCGATCTAAAATACTCTGGAGATTTGTAGATGCTACAGATATCAAATTAACAACTAAACAGTTAGCAAAGCTTGTTTCTAGACTTACTACAGCAGTTAACCATCTTTACATATGTGGTCTGGTGTTAAATGAGGTACCATTTCTCACTCCTGGTCTCATAGCCGAGATTTCCAGAAACTCTCCAGACCTTCAAACCCTTGTTATAGAAGGTGCTTTTGTTGCTAAACAAATCAACTGGACAGATATAACAATTCAAGATCTGCCTCCAAAACTGACAACACTTTCTTTACGTCGATCATTCTTTCATGCAGATCAGCTCTTCTGTTGTACTGATTTACCTTCTGGTCCTCAACTGAAATGCTTAGATGTCAGTCATTGTTGGTGTATTTCTGACCATGATATGCCATTCTTCACAAAACTTTCAAATTTACAAGAACTTTATCTTGAAAGTTGTGACTACATCAGTGATGATGGAGTATTTATGTTTGTAAGTAGGTCAGAAACATTAACAGTTATTGACATTGAAGGTACAAACATTTCAGATGATACTCTACACATTATTTCAGAAAGGTGCCCTAAACTGCAGAAGCTGTTTTTAGGAAAAACATGGGTTACAGATAGAGGCATAATGACCCTGTCAGACAAAGTATTCCCCTCTTTGGAAATGTTGTGTCTAAGTAAAACAATGGTGACCATCACTGGAATAAAATATCTTTGTGAATCCCAGAAGACATTAAAATGGCTGAAAATTAGTGAAAGCAAACTATTGTTACAAGATGTGCAAGATGTAATGAGTGTATTACCTTTATGTAAAGTATATATGAAACAAGTTACTCATCTTTCCTCCCCAGAGAGTGACATATGTGAACATTTTTTGGAAAAAATGTTTCAATTAATGCAATCAAGTACCATCACTTGAAATCTAAAATTGTAGGTAATATGGGCATTTCTAGGCTTATGTACTGGAAATCTTAATATTTCATCCCTTCATTTAGTATTGGAAGAATGTTTACATGTGGAATATTTTTGGTTTGTTTGAGGTGACATTATGCAAGGTTTTGAAGTTGTATACATGCAGTTGTTACATATATTGACAGTAATTTGTAAATTTGATGATTTAGTAATGCAAAAAAAGTATTTAATCACATTTCAACAAGATATGGAAAGGATAAGAAAAGAGTTAAATTATAATAGCTCCAATTCTTTGCTGTTCTCAGCTGTATGAGAATTGAAAATAACACAAGACAGTCATGTGTATCAGCTTGGTGGATTAGTAGGTGATCACTGTAAGTGTCAAGGAAGTTAACTTCCATGTAATTGATAAATATATACACATAATAATTGTGTCAGAAGTCTGAGTAATGTCTGTTCATAGTATACTCCTTGATTGATCAAATTATAATCATTATTTAACTTTAGAAGAAACAGAGCTAATTGAATAGTGAAATTTACAAGTAGATTAATCATCAGGCTCATTCAGTTATTTTCATATAAGAACTATTTAACTGGTACAGTTGAAAATGCTCATTTTGATTAGTTAATTATTTTTATGAGTCACGACCCAAGGTGATAATAAGATAAGTATTGTTGTATTAATCAAAAAACAGCAAGAATTAGAAATAATTTAAGACATTAAGTCATTTATTTTACCTGACAATAATCACTAATCAGTATCTATAGGTAATTAATTATATTTATTAACTGAGTTAACTGTCCAACTGTAGAAGCATATCAGTATTTTTACTGTTGCTAAAAGTCGGATAGGATTCACAGTCAGTTTCCTGTTGATGGAAATGGTAGTCTATGATGGAGTTGTAGACAGTGATTATTTGTTTATGTTAGGGTTATACACTTTCAAGTGTATGCACTATAGTCTGTGATTCAAAACCATCTTTCAAGTTTACACTTAGAATTGGGTGAATTAGTGAAATTTAAATACTGATTAATTCATGGCCTCAGTAGTTGGTAACTAATCTGTTATTCCCTTGTAACACTTTGAATGATCAGAAACATTAATGTCTGTAAGTTGATTTTTTTTCACATTATTGGTTTTCTGCATCCTGGTTCAGTCATTTTGACCAACTATATATTCATAAAACTTGCATATAATAACTCGTAGTAAGTTCATTTGTACAAAATTGCAAGCTTTTAGTGAACATTAAGTTTGTCATTAAAAAGAAATAGATTTTTTTAATATTATTTTACTAAAGATTTTTGTGTAAATTTACATACTAGTTTTCATACTAATAATAAAATAATTATCTTTGAACTTATGGTTTTCATATTTTATTTGAATAACCTCTAGATCTTCTTAAGTGAGTATCAATTTTTTTTATAAAGGTTATACTTTAACAATGTATAATGAAATGGAAAATTGAAAAATACATTAAAAAATCAAAATATTTTCATTCTGTGATTGTAAATTATGGCAATTATTTATCAGGCAGGCTTGCATTTTGTAATATTTTGACACGTTTTCTGTTTACTGCTTTATTAGAGTATCTTCAAACTGTCTTTAGTACTGTGACAATTAACATATTCAGAAGGAGAACGTAGGATCAACAAAGTATCTGGTTTTATTGCATGGTGTCAAGCCAGCATTCATTAGTGAGTGATTACAAGAAATATTAATATTTTTTTCTGTGGAGTAATATTAACTTACCTAATGTCTTTTTTTAATATTTTTGTTATTTCTATTAAAAAATATACATAAGAACAAGAAATCTATCACATACCCGAGCTAATAAGCTTATTTCTGCTTGAGAATGTACTTCAATAAGACTGTTTTTCACCCAATGTTGGTTTTTTACATAGTGATTCATGAAGCTATCAAACATGCATTTTAAAATGCAATGAATATCAGGCACCAAAATACAATGTTTCAGAACTACTATGATTTAACTAATCTAGTTATGTTATTGATAAGTAAAAATATAAATAAAAAAATTACTCTTTGGAGCACTGACTTCAATGCAAAACAATATTTATTTGGAAACTTCTACCTTTTCTGCTAAAATTAAAACAATACATTAAAATGTGCTTATTCTATTGGTTATAAGCATGTCCAAAAAGTATTTCAGGAAGAATTATTGATACAGTGTTCCCTCGTGTATCGCGGTAGATGCGTTCCAAAAACCCCCACGAAAGGAGATTTTCTGAGAAGTGGGATCGCCGATTTTTACGTATATATTTATGTGCATTTAGACTTTTAAAACCCTCCCTGTACAACTATTTAACCCTCCCATTACAATACTGTTCATTATTGCTGAAATAATAAAAACAATTATTAAGATATTAAGCCTTAAAATTAAAAATTACATATCTTCAGCAGGTGGTGTCTTTTCGGGGGACACAACTTCCTCTTCTATGGAGAGTGAATCGGCAGTTTCTTCGTCGGTCGTTACAACTTCAGGAACAGTACTTGCCACCGGTACCCTTTCTTTCTTGGTCGGCTGGAAAAACATTGTTATTGGCAGTTGTTTTCTCTGCCTCTTTAGCCTATCGAAAATCATTTGATAAGGAGTCATCAGTTCTTCTATTTTATTGCAAAATTGTACTGATCGAACCATATCGTTGTCCCATTTCTGTGAGCACTCCTTCACTTCGTTAATTAGTTACATTAGTTTACCTAACCGCTCTAACGACCATCCACTTTGCTCGGTTGTTTCCTCGGCTTCTTTCGGTGTTTCCTCTTCGTCGTCTTCCTCGGCAGCAGACTTCGTCAGTGCTTCTAAGTCTTGGTCGGCAAGTGGTTTCGGATTCTAAGTCAATCATTTCATCTACGTCTTCCTTCGTCATATCGGCGAATCCTTCACCTTTGATTAACAAAGCTAATTGCACAGCTTTTTGAAAAGCCGAGTGTTGGATTTCTTCAAGCGTGAATCCCTTGTCGTCGTGCACAACCTCAGGCCACAACTTCTTCCAGCTTGCATTAACGGTGCAGGGCTTCATCTCTTACAATGCCTTATGAACATTTTGAAGACATGTAGCAATGGTGAAGGACTTCCAGTACTCCTTCAGGGTGAACGTGTCGTTTTCGGCTTCGGTGGCATTATCAAGGCTACGTACGAGGTTGGATATGGTATTCCTTATTTATAAGGCCTTGAAAGCCCTGATAACTCCCTGGTCCATCGGTTGTATAAGAGACGTAGTGCTGGCTGGCAGGAATTCAACCCTAACGTCTTCATACGAAAGATTTCTTGCGTGGCCACCGGCGTTATCCAAAAGAAGAATGGCAAGCCCTTCTCGAAAAAATCACGAGACACAGCGTAAAACGATCTGAACCGCGTAGCACGTTGTTTCAAACAGACTGAGAGGTTCACCAAAGAAGGTGCTTGTGTGTTTGAAAGCACCAATCACAAGCCAGATATCAAAATGGGTGCCTGTCATTGGCCGTCTCTAACTTCTGCACCTTTCACAGCCCGTCTTACACTTCGCTACGCAGGAACCAGAGCCCGCGAGATTCCACAAGGAAAGATGCTGCCATGGATGAAATCACCAATCACAGGCCAGACATGAATATTGACAGCACCAATCACAGGCAATCAAAATGGGTAGCTGTCATTGGCCATCTTTCATTTCTGCACCAATCATAGCCCGTCTTGCACATCGCTACGCCATGAAGCTGATCTCATGCGCACAATGCGTACATCTATAGCCTTTCCAGTTGGTTCTGTTTCCATTTTACGCTGTTATAAACTCAAATATATGTTTTATCTCAAAATATACTTGTTTTTTTTCTTTATACTATTAATTATATTTATTTTTTAATATTTTAATGGTATTTAATGCTATATTTTAGATTTAATGTTTATTATTTTATATATATATATATGTGGGGGTCGGCCGAGCCCGCGAAGTGGCGAGGGAACACTGTACACCTTGAAAGATAGAGATAGGAAGGCATATCATGTGGATGTTAAGAATTTAATATTTTCTCAGTAAAGGTAAGAGTATTGAATGTTAAGAGTTTGCTCATTTGGCTTGTCATTTTAGTGTGAGTTTGGAATTAGTTGAACAATTGAAACTCTTAAAAGGGTACAAAAATTAAAATGGGGAATTTAAGAATGCAGATATGGCTCAAGGAAATGAAGATAACATAAAAATTTGAAATATATGTTTTTCACAAAACATATTTAGCACATATGGATAATAATTAAATTTCGAATGTACATCTGTAAAAAGCTTGTGACATGTGCACTTGGATTGATTTCGTTATTTGGATTAACTGGTTATTTTTAGTGACAATAATTCCTGTAATCACTACTTATAAGTAGTCAGTTAATTGCCCAGCTGTATTTCTTTTAACCTTTTAGTGAAACTAGCATATAATCTAAATATTATTTTTAATTTCAGGTCAGACATCGAATCTCAGTTTGAACTTTTGATGTAGGTACTACTTAATTTACTTTATACAGTTTAGAAACAGGAGTGAGATTGAATTGACATTTGAGGTATATTTATTTCTTGTTATGTATTTAATGTTTGGTCACTAAATATAATTATGACAATTGAATAAAGTACAGAAATTATGCTGAAATAAAGTGATATTAGATACAAAATGGCAGACTAAAATTTTATAATGAAAAAATCAACATGATCCTTCTTGCCATATTTGTAGATATATCAAGAAGGTTGTGTCATAGCACCACCATATGATATAATACTTTAAGGAATAATACAAGATTTAATTATATTTTATTAACTTTAATTACACAATGACTTAGTTATTTTTTATTCTTTTATCAAGAATAATTGTTTCTTCTATTTGCAATTTTGAATTATTGCAGTATGTTTAAGTGCTTGCTGTTAGTTTTCTTAGCCAGTTTAATATCTCTCAATGTTTTCCCCTAATGTACTTATCCAACCTTTTGGCTAAACTAGATGAAAACCTGTTTTTGGTATTGGGTGTTTCAGAGAAATTACATGGAAGAATTATCTCTTCATTATGCATTTTTTCATAAATACTGTAAACTATAGTATCGATTGCACATGTAAAAACTTCAAATATTTAACTACTTTATTGTTCTCACTTTCAAGTACAGTTTAATTGTTTCTTTGGGTGTGAAATACTTTATTTTGAAAATTTTGGACTTAGTTCCAAAATTATCAGAAAACCATTGGCACTTTGTTCTGACATTTCTGGATTACTAACTTCATATTGGTGGCATTAGAATGTAGGAAAGAAAGATACAGAGCGGTACAGAGATACATCATAGATTACTTATCAAACACTGCAAGTAAGCATGTGGTTTTCCAACATTTCAGGAACACAACCTTGCAGATTGGAGCTACAAGTATAGTTTAATTCTTTCAGCGCTGCATATTGGAGCTACAAGTATAGTTTAATTCTTTTAGTGCTGCATATTGGAGCTACAAGTATAGTTTAATTCTTTTAGTGCTGCATACAGCTGTGGTACTTCATGTTTCAGTTTTTTAAGACTGTGAAGAAGTCTTTTTCCACATTTTAAACACTGGACTCTGCAAGCCATATGTGCACATATTATGACTTGTGTATTTGGTCTGCACCATATATTTCATTGAAAGAAGGTCTGGGGTGAAATCCATCATCTCCCATTTCTGAAAGCAAATGAAGTTATTTTTCACTGCTATTATCCACCCCAAACTGCAAAATTTTCAGTTTCCCACAGACCCTTGTGAATTGAAAGTTCAATCTAGCATTGTCAGTGTCTGGCTGGTCTTGGAGAAGTGAGAGAGTTGTGCTAGTTCTTCCTGTCTTTTACTCCATTGATCATTGGGCCTAAGAATACAAATGATTGGTCTCATTTTGTTAATATTTTACTCTATCAGTACCTCGATTCTCCGAGATTCATCTGAATGAACTTTTTTCTTGAAATGGCATTGTGATGTCTGAGTTTGGTATTTTTATATTTGGACTATCATAAACTTTACATGTTTTGCTGAATCATACAGGTTTTCCTCATCATCTCAATTCTATAGTTTTGCACATACGCACGAGCACGCACACTATTTCATGGATGACTAGTTTCCTCTGGCACCATCTTTTCAGTTGATAGAACAGCACACCCAGATTCTACTTTTAGAAATGTCTAAGGCAGAGAATTAATTTTGCTGAGGTGCGACTTCTGTTATTGCTCCAGTTCAGTATGTCATGAGTCAGAATATTTTGTTTTTTGGGCTCAGCTGATTCTCATCTGGCTTCATGCTATGGAATGGAAAATTTAATTACATACTACCCAATTTTCTTAGGACCATTCTTTAGTATTGAGGAGTTGTTAAGTCTGTATTCTGCTAAGATACTGAGTTCCATTTCTTCACA
This sequence comes from Carcinoscorpius rotundicauda, assembly GCA_011833715.1. Lineage (NCBI taxonomy): Eukaryota > Metazoa > Arthropoda > Merostomata > Xiphosura > Limulidae > Carcinoscorpius > Carcinoscorpius rotundicauda. The sequence continues at coordinate 122,503,875 of CM022393.1, read as the reverse complement.
AATGCATCACTTGAAGGAAGGAGGTGCATGTACCAAAAGCCAAATTTCAGAGTCTGTGCATGGATGATGAGGTTTCCCTACATATTGTTTTAGTCCTTCTTACTCTTCCAAAGACAATGCCTCATGGCATGGGCTTATTATGGGGAAAATCATCAACTTTCATTCTGATAAATCTGTGGTGGTATTTTGTGATTTTGAATGAAAAAGCACATGATCCAGGGCTTTTTGTTTTTGAATATTGGACCTCCTTTCTTAATATTATTTCTTTCATATCACCCTACTAACTTGTCATGTTTCACAGGTGATGAATGGAAAAGCAAATTAATTATCTCGATTCTGTCAAGAGAATAGATGCTAAAAGCTTTTGTTGGTTTAACTCTCATCTTGCAACTCTGATTTGTAGGTTGGCCTCTTATTGGAACACCCAACTACTGGTAATTTGTTTTCTATTGCATGATCTTTGGACTTTGGCAGTGATGCTATCTGTTGAGATGTGATGAAATTGCTATTTTAGGGCTTTTCTCCAATTCATGTCACCCTAGGTGCTATGATTTGCCCCAACCAATTATTGGGACCTGTTGATAGCACTGGATTGGCAGCTACACCCTGGTTTCTGCTTTTTCACTTCTTTCAGGAGTGCCCATATCTTCCACTTCCTTCTCCATTTCTGTGGAGATAGCAATCATTTGACAGGGTTCACCTGACTATCCAGAAGCTCAAACTTGAAACATAGAAGTTATGCAGTCTTTCAAATGACATAAGAGTGTAATTTCTTAGGTGCCTCATATCTATCTCAGTTTTTTGTGTAACCACACAATGAACATTTCTCAATAGAAATGACACACAAATTGGAACAGGGTATTGAGATTAGTTTGAACCAACTTCAATCAGAAGTACCAACCTGACCTGGCACTTTGGCAAAGGTTTTTGCACCTTCCATAATTGCACTGTATGTGGTAGCTTTAACAACTACCATTCTATACTGGCACTTTCTGGATTCCTCAAATCACTGAGGGTCCTTTGTACCAAATGACCTTTCCAGTTACCTAACTGATTACATTACATATCCTTTCTCTTCACCTGTTTGTCTCCTGATTCTAATATGCCATGTATTAGCTGTATCTGAAGATTTTCATTTTATTCCAGCCAACTTTCGGACATGGTTTGCACTGTGTCTGTTCTACTGCTGTTTTTAGACCAATTCTTTTTATGCAAGATACTCAGACAAAAAAGGAGAAATTGTTTTTACAGATTCAGCTGAATACTATTTTTCACTTCTATGGCTAATCAGATTTCTATTGTTATCATATAAGTGAGTGTTGAAGGTTTTGTTGCCTGAATTAATACATTTTGCGATACTAGTTAGCAACTTTATATTTTGGGCTTTCTTTGAAGGCAAGGAATCTTCTGCAAGTCATGTCTGATCATATTTATTATATTTCTATATCATTAGCAGTACAAATGAATTGCTTTTAAAAATTTAAAGAACTTGGTTCACCCATTGCATTGTTCCTTGGGAATTTCCAATGCACATTAACCCCAGATTCTACCAGAGGAGGAAGGGAATCCTTATCACATCTATTTTCCAGTCATTGGGGTGGCAGACACAGGCTTTTCCTACTGAATGTATGAGTGAATTTTTTTCAATTTTGGAAAGGAAGTTAAAAGTTGAAAGCCATCCTTCCCAAGTTCCTAGATGTTTTTTTCCAGAATGTTAGTAGAAAAGGCATCGGCCTATGCAGGAGTCTACTTGTAATACTGGTTTATATTTTTTTGCTTTTGGATATAACCCATCCTTTTTTTTTTTATCACTATTGGTTCCTTATATTGTCCATGGAAGAGGGTCCATTGTCTTCTCATAATTCTGAATGCAGAGTGGTTTTATTTCTGGGTTTTTGGATGAACACAGTTTGTTCCAAGCTCTCCCCATAATTCCATGGACAAGTTGAATTTACCTTCCCACACAGATGGGTAGTAAGGATGAGTTTCATAATTTCAGATTGGATGAGTTCTGTTTCCTCAGATCGAGTACATCATACAAGATTCTTTTATTCTGAGCCTGGAGTGTTGTCTTTTGGACTTCTTTAGATGGAGAAAAAGGTTTGTCTACTTTAGTATTGCTTACTTTTTTGTCAGGATTTTGGTGGCTCAGAATTCATCAATGTGGTATGGGTTTGCATTCACTCGTGTGTGTGTGTGTGTGTCATTATCACAGATAGCCCTCAAATAGCTTTGCATGAAATTCAGAAACAAAAACATATCACAATCTATGTGCCCTAGTTACCAGTGTGTGATATAGGGATTATGGCCCAATAATTCTAACCCTGAGCAGTGGAACATGAGCTATCTGGTTAAGGTCTGGCCTGTAGTGGTAATAAATCATTCAAAATTGCACCCACAATAGAGGAATTATGTGTGGGGTAAAAAGCATACTTATTCTGATTTGAAATTATTTTTTTAAATTGAAAATGTATTTCTAATAATATTTACCTCTTTTCACTCTCTTCTACCCCTTTTTCCCCATGAGAGGCAGTGATAAAGATTGGGATTGAGTCAATCTTTAAAATGTGGAGTTCTTGTATACAGTACCAAACTAACAAGACAGAGCATGCTAGACACAGCTGGAGAGTGTCATGAGACATATTGCTAAGGGCAGTTGAATGGAGTATAAAAGACTGGAGCAAGTCAGAAAAATCAGACCAATGCTAAGTTGAGCAAAGGAAGAAACCCTAGAGGTTGAGTAATATCTCTAAGTGGGAGAGAAGATAAGTATTAATGGATGTGGAAAAATGATAAATTTTGTATCAATATCTATGAAAAGGCATTCCATGAGCACTAAAACTGCAACAAAATTGTCTTCAGCAGTTAAATCCTTTTGTGCTGCATACAACATTCCTTGGTTTTTTATAGAACAGTATGTACATGACTTTCCCTTATCAGATCCAAATTCATACTGAGCAGTAGCATTGTTTACAGGTTTGTTCCATGAACAAAAACTTTTTCACAAGAGCCACTAAAGATTCTTTGTCAATAATTCCAAGAGAGAGAATGGTGCCTTGTAGCTGTTGCTTTGCAGGACATGAAGCAAAACAAACAAGCCTTCACAGTATCATATTCAGTCCATGACCATTATCTCTACTTGTTGAAGCATTGTTGTTTTCTTTAGATCTTCCCCTGTTGATTTTAAGCATGTTTGTTCTTCCTGATTATGAATTGCGGTGTATTCATCTAATTCTGCCATTTGGTGTGACGGTTGGCAGTCATATAAATGTACTGATGCCATTACCCAGAAGCATGGTTCCAGGGCAACATTTTTAACATAACACCATTAATTAAAAAAAAAAATCGGCTTCTGGGAGCTAAGCAACAATTAATTTATTCCCATGGGTATTTGAGCTCAGGAGTATTCATGTTGTTGGTGCATATTACTACACTGATTAGAAATTGACTCTGTAATAAGCTCCACCATCACTGTAAATAATCTGTAACAGAAACTTTTAAAATATCAAGTATTCTGTCTAATTCTGTGGAAGGGTGTGGTCAGTATTAAAATTCTTCCAAAGTGCTATCTTTAATACCAACAGTTACCCTTCCTTGATTTTGAAAAATATCAGGAGTATTTATTAGAAAGCAAATGCTTGATGTGAGAGCTATCATTGTCTAGTAATGACTAGCTACCTATAGGACCCAGTGCTTATTTTTCCAACTTTACTACAGTACACTTAGTCATCAAGACATACCAAGGATACAGGACTTCTGAACATTAATGGGCAAGGTAAAGTGGACTAGCTTCTTCAACTGCTCTTGTTTCATATAGTTAACTTTATATGTTCACCAGTGTTGAACAAATGATAGTATTTGTATGGACTTTTTGGCCAAAATTGAAACTGTAGCCAATGCTTTAATGGAATCAGTGCATATTTTAATCATCACTTCTTCATGAAGGTGTGCAACTGATATATAGAGCTGATATGCGTTTGTCTTCTTTCACATACACTGTTTTTGTTAATTGTTTAGGTACTCTGTAGCCACCACCACCCTAAATTTTATCCTAAATTGTAGGGTAACCAGAATTTAGAATAGGCAAGTCAGGTGCAATTTTGGGACCATGCTGTAGACAGCTATCTTGCTCCCTGAGCCATTTTAGCTGTGTGTTCCCTTTTATGGGTAGCAAAGGAATAATTGGTAATTTGTAAAAAAATTTCTCAACCTTAAATGAGCTGTTTTTAATTGGTAATTTGATGATTTATTTTTCATATGCATTGGTTTTATTCGTCTTCATTTGTCATGTATAAAACTTGAGGAACAAACTTCTGTATTTCCTCCTATCAGTTGAATAGTTTGTTTCTATCATTTCATCACTGGTTTCTGTTGGTTCTTTCCAAACAAAACTAATTGTGAACACCACTACCAAGTAAATTTATATAGTATTACTTTACTTGGAAACACTGTCTCATGAATAGCTTCATATTCCCATAACATTTTTCACTATTCTTTAGTAAGACATTATTCATAAAATAACTATTCGGAAGAGCTAATATCAGTGGTTTTAAGCATCTTTCCTGTTTGTAATGAGAAGCAACTTGAGCAAAGTAAAGAGAATGTTTCAGTAGCATTTTCAGCTTGTCAGGGCCATACATGGGAGGCCAAAAGTATTTAAACTTGTTCTTTTGTTTTTATGAATATCAAATTTTGTGTAAATTTATACTGATTTTATTTTTTTAGCTAAGAATGTATAGTGAATGAGTTGTTTTACAGATCTGAAATATTTTATGGGATTATCTGAGTAATAATGATCAAAAGAAATTTGAATTTGTTTTCTTAAGCAACTAGCATGCTTTGTGAATAATATGTCTTATAGGTATATGGCTTCTTTAACTCCTCCTAGTTTTGTATCTTGTTACCTTGTATCAAAAATTCAAACTATCGAGTCAGTGATATTCCCCCTTACAATTCAAAATATATGCATTTTTATAAAAATTACAAACTTTATACATATGTTTATACTTGGTTTTAAATATGTACTAAATGCCTTTACAAACTTTATACATGTGTTTATACTTGGTTTTAAATATGTACTAAATGCCTTTACAAACTTTATACATGTGTTTATACTTGGTTTTAAATATGTACTAAATGCCTTTACAAACTTTATACATATGTTTATACTTGTTTTCAAGTATGTACTAAATGCCTTTGGTCATATATTACCCACAATATTTACTTTCTCATACCAGAATACATATGCATATTATTGTGAGGGTTTGTTATGAAACCAAATCAAAAATTTGTATATCTAAATTAGTAATAAAGATTATATACCTGAACAATAATTTTAAACAGCACGTGAAGTGTTTCTCAATTCAATTATTTAAGTACATGTTATGAATAGCAGAGCAGTTGTATCTTTAAAATTTATCGAAGACTTCAAGACTGTGGTGCTCTTTAAGCAACAGTATTGTTCCAAGTGAATCTAATAACCACATATGATCAACCCAGTGATTTACTGTCTAAACCAATGCAGTATTTGTTATAGTATCCAGCTCACCAGGTCATTGTGGATCTTATAATTTGTACTTGTTTTGTCTAATTCCAGAATGATGGGCATCTTTTCTTCCATAAATCTCAATTTAAAGCTGAAATTCATTTTACCCAAGTTATTCATAGGACATGCATTTTTCTGATCTCTGCAATTCTTGTTCCTTACAGATAAAAGAACTGGTTGACTCTAACTTGCTATTGAATGATGTGTGTTATCCAGTCAGAGTATTTGTACTTTCAGTCCAAACAGTCCATTTGGACTTCTAGTGGAAGGAAACATAAATTAGTTCAAATGGCTTTGATCTCATATTCACTACTAGTTACACATAGGTCAAAGACAAGCCTGTTCAAAACCAGTTATTTTTTAAAGCATTTGTTATAGGCAAAAGATGTAAATGCTTGAAAGAGTTCTATTGTATACTCAGTTCTAAATCTTATTTTTCTGAAATTAATCTCAGTTCTTTGCAACAAAATGGCAATGTGCATGTTTCAAACTGAGGTGTACTTCCCACAAACTGATCTTTTCTTGGGTTGGAAGCCAATTTGTTGAAAAACTTTTCTTGGCATTTTGTGGAACAAAGTGTTTTAATTTACACTGTAGTCATAATGTAATGATGATTTTTGCAGCTTTTCCATAGTTGTTTGTGTGCACATTCCATTATTTTCTTAATTTGTGTTTCTGTGAATTTTTCATTTTGAATCCTAAATTTAATTTGTCCCAGTTGAACCTCCTACTACAAATATGCAGATACTGTGGTAATTTAGTTTGTTTCTTTCCTTAAGATGAGAGTTAAGTCTGAGATCCCCTTGCATACCAGCTGAGAGTTTTTCCAATTGAAGTAAGTTTAACCTACCTTGCTAATCAGGAACTTTTTAGCAACTTAAACTACCTTCCTGGTAGCACCATGTCTTTTGTGGTAATCATTTCCCTTCAAGTCAGAATCAAACCTGATACCTCCAGTGCACCATGCAAGTGTTCTGTAAAAAGAGTTAAAGGGTGAGCACACTGGCATATAGTAATAATACACTTTTTTAACAACTTAAAATAACACAACATCCAATGTTGATCAGACAAGTTTCTATTCAAGATGGTAAGTATAAATTGATATCCAACCAGCTGCTTTTGTTTTGAAGTGTTCTGGACTAAGATTACACTTTCATTTTCAACTTTTGTTGAGAAATAATGAGTCATATGAAAGTTCAAGTGTTTTTACCTGTAATTTTATGTCTTGAGGATAAAATATCGGAGGGCATGCCTTCTTCGAAATGAAATTGGAACATTCAGTGACTGTTTTTTAATGGTAGTTTTAAGATTTATATATAGATATACTGATTACAACTCAGAGGTTATTGAACTCATTGTAAAAATTAGTGGCTTTTTGTTTAAGAAGCCTGAAGATTTATCCCAGTTAAAAGTGAAGTTTTATACTAGGAGTAAGCACAGCACTAATAGCCCATTGTGCTGCATTGTACTTAACAACAAACAAATTTATCTGAAAGAATATTGCTTTACTGGAGATGATTCAGAGCAAGGCTACTACAGTTGATCATAGTGTGTGATTTATTTGTACTGTATTCTGGAGACAATAGAATGGCTGGTTTAAGATTTGGAAAAGATAGCAAAGCTATAACTAAGACGGTTTTATCTGCTAAACAGAATGAATAACTGTCAACTGTGTTGAGTGTGGCATAGTGACTTCTGTTTTATTTATGCTGAAACCTCAAAATAATAAAAACAAGAGAGCAAAAGTTTAAAGTTCTAAAATTACGTGTGAGACTTTAATTAAGATAGGTTTGTTTTTATAACAGGGTGATTAATTTGTCTGGATTTCTCAACCTGGGTTCCATAGATTGGTTTTAGAGGTTCTGCAAGCAAAAGATCTGTAATAGTGGTATCACAAAGACTGTTTTGTAACTCTCATGATTTTTCTCTTTCTTTCTCTTTCTCAATATGTTGAAATTTAGTATTTCTGTTCATTATGGATGCAATGATGGTGAATATCAGGAAACCTATTAGTAAATTGTAAAAGAAAATATATGGTGGGGTGTGTGAAATTATTCTAGATTTCTCTATCAGGTAAGCTTGAAGGTATAAAAATTTTCTGTCACATCAACTGGACAATAGTAAAGATTATTTTATATCAAATATCGTAGTTCTCAGAGGTGGTAAATGAGTTTGAGAAAATGTGATGACTAGAGAACAAGGTGTCACGATTCTCACACTATGGAAGGTTAAGGTTGTTTTTAAATATTTTGTCATCCAGTTGATAACTTCAAACATATTAAGTGTAATATTTTAATTTTGTTTCAGTTTTACCTGAAATAATTGTACAACATACGTGATGTGTTTCTTGTGTGTGTGTGTGTGTACAATAGGGTTCCAATTTCAATAAATTTTCAAATAAGGGTTCCATGGTAGCATAAAGGTTGAAAGCCTTTGTTATGGAATGAGTTGCAAGAGGCAATACCTGTGAGCAGTTGAGAAGGGTGATAAATGATTTTCTGTGAAAGTGAAGTGGATTCAAATACTTTTTCTCTGGAGTAGAGCATACAGGAAACAGTGTTGATGGAACAATTAGCCATTTCTTGTCCTGTATGTCATTTAATTCTTCACTTGGTTGTGTTTGTGAATTTGAGAATTCTGTGTTTTTGATATTCTGTTTCTCAGGTTTTTACTTTTAAGAATTATGTATAACTCAATTGCTAGAGCCATGTATTTGCATATTCCCTAGAATTATGGTCAGTTCTTTTCTTCAGTATTTTTGTATATTAGATCTTTGTTTTTCCTTTTTTGTGCTCGTTAGTCCATTCACAGTTTCATGTCCTGTTTAAGAATATACTGATAATTTTCTTCTTGTATCATCCCAAACTGAATGGAACCAGTGAATGTACACTCAAACAGTCTGTAGACTTTTTGGAAGACCATATTAGTGGCCCTGAAACCATTGTCACCTTGTTTTCTTTCAGCACAAACTGATGAGTCCTAAGGGTGTATTTTACTTCAAGTAGTTTCTTTTTGGTTGGTAAACTAGCCTTAGAGAAAGTTCTAGAACTAACTCCAGTTTGTTTTTATCTCCATAATGTATATAGGTTTTTCACAGTTTAAATGGGAATGCATTAAACACTGTAGTTAAAGAAAAATGTCTTGGTATTGTGATTGAAAAAAAATCACTTTAGTCATCTGAACAATGTATTGTAGCTATCAGTTTGGGTAGTATCTGTAGAAATATTGAGTACAAGACAAGGATATTATTGCTTTCATGTATAGATTTCTTGTGAGACCTTGTCTAGAGTACTGTGTACAGTTTTGAGCTCCCTTCCTCATGAAGGACATTGAATTGTTGGAGAAGGTTCAGAGAAGAACCACTAGGATGCTACCTGAGATAGCAAGAGTATTCTATGAGAAGAAACTAAAATTTTCTAAATTGTTTTCTCTGTTGAGGGTTATCTATAATAGATTCATTAAACATTTTTTTGTTTAGCTATGAAAACAATAGAAAAGAAGTCTTCTACAGTTAGAACAGTATTACCATTAAAATATGGTGGTTGGCTTTTGAAATGAGCTGCGTCAAGGGTGATAGAGGCAGAAAATTTGAATTCAAGAAAGATTGTATGGTACTCGAGTAGTAAAGGATGGTTATAGGGTTATAGTTGGGAGCTGGAAAAGACATTCTTGATGGGCTAATAAGCTAATTTTTGTCCCATTAAAGTTTTATGAATTTATTTATGAAGCATATTTCAGATTGCCGTTTTATCTCTTTAAAGTTTATTTGTAACAGTTTTTCATTTCAAAATATGTCCCACTGAAACATTATTGACAAAGTCATCAAAACCAATACTAAATAATTATCTAAGACTTCCCCTTTATGTATATTAATATTTCACCCAATCAAATTTACTTAAATTAATTTTATGGCACTTACAAACTTACTCTCACCATCATAAGCCTATGATACTCTATAAAATTCATCTTTGTTTTTGATTGCAACTTTTACCTGGTGATAACGTGATAATATGGATCAACATGCTTTAATTATTAAAATTATAGTTTGTCTACTGTAAAAGTTATCACAGTGTTACTTAATTCATTGTTCATTCATTAGTTTCCTCACTAAACATATGACCATTTTGTTTTAATAATCTAATTCTTATCAATTTCTGTATCCTTTTCTTATATGTAAGTAACAATTGCATTTCTTGTAAGCCTAGCACCTGGTACCACTGTTCTGAAGGTTTGCATAACATGCTTAACCTCTGAAACTTAAAATATTGTTGCATATAGTTAATTATGTTTGTTGAAGTTGTTTTGAAAGTGGAGTGCTTTAGCTTCTGCAAATGTTATTTATATGAACTAATAAGTGAGAGCAGAGGAAAAGATATAACAATATGTCAACTACACTGTATCTGCTATATCCAGTGCTAAGAAATCCTTTCACCCAATATCAGCTCAGTTGGGATAACAGAAGTACAGTAATGACTGATATGCGGTGAACTAGATTAAGTTTGAAGTGTATATTGTATACATGTCTGGCTTGTCATCTGCATTGGCTTGAACCCTATTATCTGTAGCTTAGCAACTTGTCTTTACATGAATATGGCTTCTTTTTGCTTGGCTTGATTTTTAATACCATAGCAATAGAAACTTGCAGGACTATTTGCAATCTTTTGTAACTGATTGGTAAAATTGTGTCATGGGTACTTGGTAATTAGGATCACTTGTTGGGTATGTTAGGCTTAAGAATTTAGTGCTGTTACATCTGCTCGATGAGAAGAACAGGTGAATATCATGATATTGAACTTACTATGGAAGACAATTAACTGTAAAAGATTACTTAACTGAAAATGAAGATATAAATGTACATAATCACATTTTAAGCATTTTAAAAATATATTCTGTGCTTCTAGTCTTGGTTAACATTTTTAACACTTATTATTTACAGGTTTCATATTAGTTGCATAATTAAGAACTCAAGGTTTTTTGTTCCAACTGGATCTTTAGTCTGTTTGGTGTTTTTTGTTTTTTTTCTAGGTTTAGAAATTAGTTTTTTAAGGTACTTAGGTTCTAGTAATCTACATCATTTGATCAGGCTAGCGATATTATCCTTTCTACGTTTATGTGAGTCTTACATCTCTGTTTGGCATGTCAATTATGAAAGACCACTTCTACTTCCTTTTCTCTATGAAGGATAGGTACATCTTTACTACCTCAAGTTTTTTCCCCATTTTGGTGAGGGCAATCTCTATGCCAGGATAAAAGTAAAATTATGGCATTCTGGTTTAGTATTTTCAAACTAACATTTAATTCAAAGAGAAGATTATTATCACATTCCATGTTTCCTCTGTACTTCATGTGGGTTGAAAGAGAAAATATTACTGTACAAAGCTGGAAAAGCACTATGTTTAGGTGAGGTAATAGCAGTGTAATATTTTAGTTGGTAATTACTAAAGATATTTTCTCATGTCTCAACTCTTTGGCAATTAACTAGAAGATTGTAACATGTAGTGTATTATGTGGGAATAAGATTTACGTAGAATACATTATTGTAAATGACAAAAGGGGAAAAATGGAAAGTTAAAGTTGAATTTTTATTAAACATAGAGAAGTAAGAATGTGTGTCATCTTGCACGCAGGTAATGTTGAGTATATTTTTACTGTTATTAAACTCAACATAGGTCAAGATGATCTTTTTAATTTAGTACATGTTTCTTGAAAATAATTGTATGGAGTTTCAAAACATTACACCATTATCTCAGTTCAAAGAATATCATAGACATGATGGCTTAACACTACTTGTAATGAATGTGATATTTTTCTGCACATTTTAGGAACAGTGTTTATTGGGGAATTAGTATATGTACAAATGGACTGGAAAGGGGGGCCAGCACACATTTTGCCCTCATAAATTTGATGTGTTTAGGTTATCTCGCACTATAAATTGAGTTTTTCATTCAAGATAACTTATTTTGAACAGATAATAAAAAAAAAAACTGACAGAAAGAAAGAAGATACTGAGACTAAAATAAAACAGCAGGTTATACAAGTTGTCCAATTTCTTGATGATTTTAATTTTGTTTTTCTCTAATTTTCATGGTTTTTCTTTGCCTATATCAAAATAAACCCAACTTGTCATTGAAACAAATGTACTTTGGACAAGATTTATTCATTTCTGATTTCTTTGGACACCACTGCACACACATTTGATTTTGTATCTAGTGCCTTTGAGGCTTCAGGTAAATTTGCATGCCATAGCTCAGTGTTCCTTAAATATCTTTTAACTGTTATTCCTACAGATACACACAAATTTAATTTTATTGTACTTGTACAAACATAAATAAATGTTTAAAGTACTATAAGTAATACCTTTTTTTCATTTCCAGGAATTTGTTACAAAAATTTATTTATATAGTGAAACATTATTGCAACTTAATGAAGTTTAATAGTTGGAAAGTGTATTGAACATTTTACGATGATAATAGACTAAATTTCCAAAGAAGCTAACATTATTTAAGATATATATTTTACTTTCATCAAAATGTTTTAATTTCTGTGAACATACAGAGTACTCTGACAAGCCTCACATTTCTAAGGTGCTTTTATGATTGTTTTTATTAGTTAAAACTGACTCGAAGATGTACCTTTCTTTCAGTGTGCTGTAAAGATTTGTACATGCTAGCCAGTTTTATAACATTAAATGTACAATGAGCATTTTAACAAGGCTAAAAAGTGTGATGTACATGTAAATATTCTGTGAAACATGAAGCTACTTAATAGATGAATCAATGTATTCATTATAGAATAAAGATCTCCTTTGTTACATTCATGAATATAGAAACACTTATTATAAAATAATAAGACTGCTAAACTTATTTCTGGCACTGTTACAGAATTTTAGTTGTAGAACTTGTCACTAGTTTTCATTTGAAGTAAAAACATTTTTAGGTTCAGTAGTTAACAGCTGTTTATAAATATTACTTCACTAAAGTTCTTATTTACTATAATAGCTACTCTCATACAAAGTTTTTTGTTTTTTGCTCCATGATCATTTGAATTGTATGTAAAATGTATTTGTTGTATGTTTATGGCAAACATAAGAATATTTTACTGCATTTCAACAATCATTATTACTTAACCATTCAAAAATGTACAGCAAAAAAATGGAGGTTTATATGTATAAAAGATACAAAATAACTTAAAATTCCTGGATTTCATTATAAAATTAGTGTTGGTTGCTGTTAAATATTCTAAGTTTGGATTAGAGCTGTTTAAAGTAAAGTACATACTTAGGTCCCACATAGGAAGCAAATATATGTCAACCACAGATTGGTTATTTTATATTGAGACTACTTATTTTAGTAGGCAGGTCTTGGTTCTTGCATTGTATGTATGAATGTAGAAAAATTTTGGTTAGTGTAGAATGTGCAGTTCTGCTGAATTAGTATGCATCTTTTAATGTCAGTTGTAGTATTTTTCATAGATTTGAATAACCAATTGTTTAGGTTTCTTATTTAATGGCTTTATCAGTAGTCTTTCATCTAGTAAAAGGGTTGTTTGCTTTAATCTTGTCCTTCCTAAATCTTGAAATTACAAAATGTTGTTAGTTGCCAAGTGAAATTGGTGTAATGGTGTAATCATTGTGTTCCATTTGTTTACCAGAAAATATTTTGATGTTAGTATGTAATGGGTAAAGGTAATGAATTTTATTGCATGCAGTTGTATAAAATAGTTGCACTGTTAAATCCAGAGTACTGAATATCAAATAAAGTGCTTTCTCTATATCATACTTCTGATATTGCTACAAAATATATGTTGCTTTAAAAAAATTCATCTGAGGATACTTGAAAACTTAAAAGCACTGAATTACAATTCGTTTTAGCAGACACATAGTAATAATGTACTGTCAGTACTAAGAATAAAAATAATCATGCATTCCCTGATTGTAGGTTTGTTTTTGTATGTCATTTAAATTATACTTTATTGACTAAAAATTACAATATTGTTAACTCTCATCCAAACATCCATAACTTTAAACTTTCTTTTTTTATGGCTTAATATTTATTGTACACATCTGGTCTACATCCAGGGTTGGTCTTTTTAAATTACGCCTAAAAAAAATATAACTCTACAATACCACCCAATATTGTGTGTGTACTTAACATACGTGTGTGTGTTTATATCTTCTAAGACTTCAAATATTTAAAATCATGTTTTCCACTGCCGCATTTTGTATTCAATGTACAAAATACTGTGGATCCTGAGCTTGCTACCAAAATCATCTATTATATCTGGAGAAAATTGAAGTGAAGCTCACTGGAGTCTGTCACAATGTGGGCGTAGTAATTGGATATATTTAAATGTGATAGGACTAGTAATCTGTTGGTGCAGAACCCAACTCTTCACCAGATTTGCTCGCCCTTTCAATCGTTAAGGCGTTATAAAATAATGTCCAGTCACACTGTTCAGTCGGATAAGAGTAGCACTAAAAATGGCGATTGGTAATTTAGCTGTCTGCATTCCTTCCCTCTATCACTTGTAAATTATGTACAGCTAGCGCAAGTTGCTCTCGTGTAGTTTGTTTATGCGAAATTTAACGAAGTTATGGTAAGCGATATATAGGCCTCAATTCGTTTTTTGTTGTTTTTTTCTTGATGTTTGTTTCTTAAGGTAATTGAAAATTTTCAATAACTCGTTATCACCGTCTTTTTAAACATTTTATAAACTGAGTTCGTTACTGGAAAGAGGATCAGGAAAAGTTTTAATATGGCGTGTTTAAACGATTTGGATTCTTTGAATGTTCTGAAATGAGTTTTTATTGAGTGCTGAATACTTGTCAAGATAGCGAATTCTTTACTACATCCGATAAGCTTTTTTTTTTAATCTAGCAACCAGAATAGGAGCACTAGCGACAAATCTAACGAATCCATAGAAAAATCTAGCAAATTCTAACAAAATGTCATGAATTTCGGTTAATAATTGAAGTGTTAAAGTTTAAGTACTATTATAAAATATGTCTTAGTTAGTAGCTACAGTTTGAAAATGGTGTCTGATGCAGGGGAATTCAAACTTTTTACCACATTTTGTGTGTAAAATCTCCCCAAAAGTAGGGTTTTTAATTTTTTCAACGTTCTTATCTTCAACGATGGAAACAGATTCTGAACGAAACAATATAAACAATACACTTGATTTAGTTTTTAATTGTTATTAAATTTGTGTGATAGTTATACTAGATGTAATTAAAGTAATAAAAAGTTTATATAAGCTAGATACGTACATAAAATATATATATAAAATATAGAATAAGCTATATTAGTGTGAGTAAGCTCTGACTAATTGTTTTGAGTTTCGATTAAACTGTTTTACTGGACCATATCCACATGTCTTAATTTTTTTTAAATAAATGAAAAAATTACATTTAATTGTAGCCAGTGATGGACAAATGAGGTTTGTTTGAATTTCGCGCAAAGCTACTCAAGGACTATCTGCGCTAGCCGTCCCTGATTCATTAGTGTAAGACTAGAGGGAAAGCAGGCAGTCATTATCACTCACCGCCAATTCGTGGGCTGCTCTTTTATCAATGAATAGTGGGATTGACCGTGATATTATAACGTCCCTACGGCTGAAAAGGCGAGCATATTTGGTGATCCGAACCTGCAACCTTCAGATTACGAGTCGAACGCCTTAACCCATCTGGTGATGCCGGACCGGACAGTGAGAAACATGATAGAGGAAACCATAATACATAGGTGGTGAGGTGGCCATGCGCAAGACCTGGGATTATTTCCTTTCGTTGTAAATTTATTACTTTGTTCCATGCATAAGGTATGATGACAGTAATAAGATATAACATCAAAAGCAAAGCAAAATAACGTGGCAGGAGTTTAGAGAGATAGAAATCGTAAGAATTCTCTCTCCAACTGGGGTGTTCAGGAACGTTTGTGGTTCCTCTTCGTCCTCTTTCGTCAAAGGTTATTAGGTTTAGTTTTATATTTTCCTTTTAAATAATTTTTTACTCTTTTTTTTGGGGGGGGGGTGAAGGAGGTCACTCTAAATGTTATCCTAGATCAAGGCAAAGGCAGCACCAAAGAGAATGGCCAGGTCCCGTCCCGAAAGGGAGAAGTCAAAGCAAATATGAACATGAACTCAAACGACTTGAATCAGGGTCTGGCAATAAAGTTGCCTGGGCTGGGATCTAAAAATCCAATGCCTAAATTTTGCTATGAGGGGAAACGGGAGTGCCCCAAGAAAACCCACTTTCACAGGACAGGCGCCGAAAGTTTTACCTGTCCTGTGCCCGATATCTGAAAAAGAGAATACATATTATTAACATGAGTTTAGTTCTTTAGATACTTTGTTGATTACTTTGTGATTCTTGAAATATGTTGTAAGGTGAAATGTATTTTGTTGGTGCACTAGTTAATTTATGTAGTGATGCCGTTAGTTTGTATCTGTTTTCTGCTTTTAGATAATGTTTGTTTGATCTTTCCGTTAGTCTATTTCTTAGTGTTGGTAAGTTGCTGATTTGATGTATATAATTTACTGGCGTGATTGACGGTAGACTGAATGCAGATCTTAGTATTTTGTTCTGCTGAACTTGGATTTTCTGGAGTGTGTTGTTTGACATATTGTTTGTTACTTGACATCCATACACTATTGATGGACGGATGTAAGCCTTGTATATTTGGATAGTGGTGTTTGGTGAACATTTTGATTGTCTACTGGTTAGAGTCATTAGGTGTGAAATCCGTTTTCTAACTGATGAGTGTATATTGTTAACATGTTTTTTCCATGTTAGTTTTGTGTCGAAAGTGATGTCAAGGAATGTGATGTTCTTGCTCATGTTAATGGTCGTATTTCCGAATGATAATTTTATTTTTTATAGAATTTTCTTTGTTTTTTTTAATTTCTTGTAGAATGTGATTGCTTGTGTTTTGGTTGGATTTAACACAACTCCCCACTTTACTCCATGTTGAGACGTTGTTCAGTGATTCTTGAACGCGAGACATGGCCATCACTGGGTTTCTGGAGGTGCTCCGTATAGCGATGACGTCTGCGTATTGTGAATTATGTGTGTATGTTAGATTTAGGAAAGGTATGTCACTGACGAAAATGATATATAGAAGTGAAGAGAGGACTGATCCTTGAGACACTCCTGCGGTTATATTAAATGATTTAGATATAGTTTTATTGACTTTTACTTGTGCTGTTCTATCTGTTAAAAAATTTGAAATCCATTTAACTATAGTGGGATTTATTTGCAGGTGTTTTAGTTTGTATTTGATGGCATTGTGCCATACGCTGTCGAATGCATTTTTGACATCTAGGAATACCCCAATGGTTACTTGGTTATTGTTGAAAGCTTTATAGATGGATTCGGTGAGTCGTGTGAGGTGATCTGTTGTTTTCCTGTTTTTTTCTGGAGGAATTTTGGGTTTCTGGAAGGATGTTATTTGATTCACAAAAATGGAGAAGACGGTTGGAGATAACTCTCTCCACAGTTTGCCAAGGCAGCTTAACAGACTGATGGGGCGGAAATTATTTGCATTGGTTCTGTTGGTTTGTTTCTTTGGGATCGTGGTTGTGATGGCTTTGTGTTTTTGTCTGAAGCAATACTTTTGAATTTTTTCCAAAATTCTTTTGGACTGTTCTTGATTCTTTCTAAGTTTTTACAGATGTTTTGCCAATTAGTTTCTTTTGCTGTTTTAATTTCT
This sequence comes from Carcinoscorpius rotundicauda, assembly GCA_011833715.1. Taxonomy (NCBI): domain Eukaryota; kingdom Metazoa; phylum Arthropoda; class Merostomata; order Xiphosura; family Limulidae; genus Carcinoscorpius; species Carcinoscorpius rotundicauda. The sequence continues at coordinate 122,486,628 of CM022393.1, read as the reverse complement.
TGTTTAATTTTTGCATTTGTTCTATTGATTTGTGTTTTGATAGATGGATCACGTGTAATATAGTGTGTTCGTCTTAATTGTCAGCGTTTGATTATTAGTGCGTGAATTTCTGGTGTCAGAGTCCATTGAATATGTGATTGCTTTCTTCTTGTTTTAGGAATTGTGTTTTTATGGCTTTCTTTATGACTTCTGTAACTTGATTTTCATAATTGTCTAGTTCTGTTTTGTTGTTAGCATGTTCAATTGGGTGGGATAGGTATGAGTCCAGTGTAGCATTAAAAGTGAGCCAATCTGTTTTGGTATAGGTGTATGCAGAGGGAGTCACGTACGCCACGGCAGGGTGGCGCGGGTGAATCATACATGAGATGGGGAAGTGGTCACAAGTGATTTCATCATGTACTTTAAAATTAGAGATTCTGTTTACTGTGTCCTTGGGTGTTATGATGGAATCAAGTATATCGTATGAGCCGTTGGCGGCTAAAAAGTGTGTAGGTGTGTGGTTGTTAATTAGGTGCATTTTGTTACTAGAAAGAAATATTTTTATGCACAACCCTCTGGGTGTGTTTCTGTTTCCCCTTAGTTCTGTATGCAGAGAATTAAAATCCCCAATAATAATTGGTTTGGGTTTGCGATTAACACATTTTTGAAGGAAGTTAATGTCAATATCTTTAGTTGGTGAACAATATATGGCTAGAATCGGAATAGTTAGCCGGTTGTTAAAGTGTATATTACAAAAAATGGTTTCATTTATGTTAACTCTAAATGAATCTTCTATTGAGATTAAATGCGAAATTTCTGTACTAAAGTAAGCTATTATACCTCTTGTTTTCTGAATAAGGTTTGCTGTGCGTGGTGAATCCGGGGATTGTGTGGTATTTTGTTTCTCTGTGCAGAGTGTTTATGATACGATGATCATGTTGGCATTTATATGTTTGTTTATGTTGTATATTTCTATTATTTTATCTTTAAGGTTTCCTTGCCAGTTGAAGTGTAAAATTTTAATGTGTTGTATCATTGTGTTTTACTTCCCTTGCATGAATTTTAAGTGAAATATGGTGTGGTTTGAGATGGGGAAGTTGAAAGTAATAACTTGCAAGGCTGCAAAGAACCTTGATTCAAATGTAGGGAATTCACTTTATTGTATTAGCATTGCTAATAAATTTGTGGTGAATTCTGTGGGGTTGAATGTATGTGTTGTTTTCGAGCGTGTGACGTCTGCGTAAGTACGTGTTGGTTGTGGCTGAGAGTTTGTGATCTGTGTGTCTGTTGGAGTTTGTAGTAATTGTTGTTTAGTGATGTGAGTGTCGAGGGTTTGTTATTGTTAGTGGTTTTGAAAATAATTTTGTTTCGTATCTGAGTGTATTTGGGGCAGCCTTTGTAACTGGCTGCGTGAGGGCCCTGACAGTTTGCGCATCTCACTTGGTTACGCTCATTAAGACACTGAGCAACCTCGTGAGGTCCGCCACATCTCACGCATCTGTCTTTGGCCATGCAATTAATTTTCGTGTGTCCGAACCTTTGACATTTGTAACATTGTATAATGGGCTTTTGGTGTGTTTTCTCAGGTTCGGTCGTGTGTCTTTTGAAGAATAAAAAGCAATCGTTTTTTTAATACAGGGTGGTCGCTAGAAAAGCGGAAAATGTGTCAAACAGCTATTTATTTTTACAAAGAATAACTTTTACAAAGTTTTTTAAAGGCATATGTTATATTACACTCATTGATGCTCAAAATGCATTTTATGATATTAAAATCTTGCATTTTATTCATGATGTAAAGAAATCAAAATAGAAATGAGTAAGCACGCATTTTATTCATGATCTCATCTGACCCTCAAATTTTCCGCTTTTCTATCGACCACCCTGTAGTTTGTCCTGATCATCTTTATTGTTCACGGTTACCTTGACCAGTGGCGTTTTTTGTTTCGTTCTGATTTTACAATGTCATAGCCTTGTGTTTTTAACTCATCCGTGATCTCATTATCTTCGATGTTGAAATCGACACCTCTGATAATAACAGTTAACTTTGGCGTGTTGTTTTTTGGTGTATTGATGGTGGCTTCGACCCCGAAAGCATCCTTGGGCCAGTGGGCCAAAATGTGTGCAAACTCGTGTGGTTCTGTTCATTTTAACATAATTCTTCCGTTGGGAAGACGTTTAATATCCTTAAACAGAATGCCCGGGTAATAAGCCCTCAGTTGCATTACTATCTGAGGGATGCATGTTGTGTTGTTTATTCCCTCAATAAACAGAGTTGAGATTCTGTATTGAGGGGATTCGTGTGATTGTGTGACAGTGGTGGTGCTCTTAATGTTATTAGAGTTAGTGGCGTTGTCCATATTACTACTAGCGGTATTATTAGTATCCTGTTTGGTTGCGTTATTTTTGTTATAACTAGTGGCATTGTTATTATTAGTATTAGTGGCTTTGATATCACTTACATTGGTTGAGTTATTAACACTGAAATTTTTAGTGTTGTTAGTGCCAGGGTTAGTAGTATTGTTCGAAACTATATTTACCTTGTCCTTTTTCTTCTTCAGCCTCCTTTTGTTCGTGGTAGTTTTTGCTTCTTGTGACTCTTGTCTTGTTAGATCTTCTGGTCTTGAGCAGTCACTCTCCGACGAAGTGCCCGGGGATAATGAGGCTGGTCCCTCGATCACCTCATTCAGCATTTCTATTATCTGCTCGTTCGTTAACGCATTTTCATTAAATCGTGTTACACTCTTCCTCCTCTTCGAATTCATCCTATTTATTTTACTGGTACTGACAAGGACTAAGAGTAAACCTTTTTGAGTAAAACTTGAAAGTAATGCACTAAAGCGAAAAATTACTTGTCTCTATTGTATGTCTATCACAGCTTTGGACTTGCACGTCTTCTCTGCTTGATGACGACCTTCAAAAAACTATAACACCAAATCGATCTAGCTACTTTTATATACTGTTCAAAAAATTAAAGAAGTGTACATATTTCAGTACATTTTGTCATAATATGTACGAAAAATATGTTCGTTAATCTACAAGTGTATTTTTTAAGCTTGTGAGTGAAGTTTGAAGCAACTCAAACGAAACTCATTTCATTCAAGAATACAACTCAAGGTACCCTGTATAAGGCTGTTACATGAAACTATGCATTCCTCATTAATTCTCGAAACAAACACCAACACGAGTCTTTTGCGGCTTGTTTTGTCAGTGTGTACCCAAGCAGTCAGGTGCTAACTGACTGAAAACAAGGTGGCCAGGGTGGTCCAGATGCTGGAAAATGGCCAGACCCAAAGGGGGATAGCACAGCGAGTCGGTGTGTCATCAATCGCCTTTAACGACGGTGGCAGGAGACCAGGTCAAGGCTGTCATCGCTGTACAACAGCCAGAGAGGACCGCTACATCGTGAATACTCTGCGGGACAGGTTAGCTACGACACGGTCACTGCGAAATGACCTTCAACATTCCACTAGAACGCGTGTGTCTACCCAAACAGTTCACAGTCGTCTGCACTAAAGACGCTTCAGGACCAGACAGCCTGCAAGAGAGTCATTCTGACAGCGCAACATCGTGCAGCCAGGTTGGAGTTTGCTCGTTGGAACCTAGACTGGGAACTTTGTGAATGGGCCACCATCCTGTGAACAGACAAGAGCAGGCTCGCCATATTTCGTGATGATGGACGTACGACAGTGTGGAGACTCCGAGGAGAACTATTTTCCTTCTGTAACATTGTGCAAGTTGATGCTTATGGAGGAGGTTCTGTAATGGTCTGGGCAGGCATATGCTTGGGTGACTGCACGTACTTACCGATACTCGATAGGGGTGCTCTAAACGCACGACGATATAGAGATGAAATTCTGGAAACCATTGTGAGGTCTTTTGCCATTTTGTCGACAATGAGCTTATTCTCATGTAAGCTAACGCGCGAGTCCACGTCGTCAGACTGTGTATGGACTACCTTGACGAGAAAGGAACAAATACTTTTGAATGGCCCGCCAGGTCTCCAGATTGAACATTGGTGGGATATGTTATCGAGGCGTGTTAGTGAACGTCAGCACCATCCTCAGAATGTACAGGAACTCTGACAAGCGGCCCCTCGCTAGTATAACGGTATGTCTTTGGATTTACAACGCTAAAATCAGGGGTTCGGTTCCCCTCGGTGGGCTGAGCAGATAGTCCTTTGTGGCTTTGCTGTAAGAAAACACACATCCGACAAGCGCTGGTAGACGAAACTCCAAGATAACATCGATAGACCGATTCAAAATGTGCCAAATCGGTGTCAGAAGTGTGTCGCAGCCCGTGGAGATCATACTAGATATTGAATGTTTTATACATTTTTGTAATAAACGCATGTAAACAGTTTAAAGTGTTGTTTCATATGGGATATCAGTTTTGGTGATACTGGTAGTTTTTAAAACTTTTATTTCTCCATGTTTTACCATTCATCACACATTAAAAAATGGATATAGATGGAACTGAAATGAGGCAAATTATCTAAAAATAAAAATATCATATTTGGAACACTGTGATAAATTATATAAGAAAACGTATGTATTCCTTTAATTTTTTGAGCAGTATATAAATCCAGCGAATAAAATCAATAAACGTTAAAAAAATAATTGGCGGCCTTGACCATATTGAATCTGGATATGCTAAAACGAAATTGCTGAGAATTTCGGAAGAACTGCAAAAAGGAAAAAAGTAAAAAAAAAAACACTAAGCTGGGATGTATTAGTACATTTAAAGCTACATTTATAAACAATAACATGTAAATTTAACATGAACATTTCAGACTTATTAATATTACTCTCTTAGGCCTGAACCACATCAAGACAAGTGGGTAGACTTTGGATTCATGCTGGAGTTTAGTCTAGGCCATTATACATTGTAGGTCCTAGGTCTACATCTAGACATCCTCCCCAAAACCTACTTTATAAAAAATACTAGCAGAGATTATAGGTTGTTTTAACTACCGTAAGCCTAGGTATGGATCTAAATAATGTATAGGTTGAACAGTCACTAAGTGTTTTGTATTTTTATTTGAAGAAGGATAATATTTTGAGCTCGTGCTTTTCATAAGATCGTATACTTTTCAGACATGCTTCTGCTATGGAACCACGCTTTATCTTCTTTCATCCAATCTTATATTTTCTAAATTCCATATACCACAAAATCCAATCCACTCTGAATAACATCAATATACAATATACCTTGTTTCACAAACCAACTCAGAAAATTGTAAATTATTCTCTTATGAACAACTCTACCTTAACTTCAACTCCCATCACCCAAAGTTTCCAAAAAGGTGCAATTATTGGATAATTAACCAGAATCGATTGTAACAGTAAAGTCAGGGAACTAGGACGCTTGAGGGTTGCGGGTTCGAATTCACGTCACACCAAACATGCTCGCCCTTTCAATCGTGGGGATTATTATGTAATGAGCAATACCATTATTTGTTGGTAAAGGAGTAGCTCAGTAGTTAAAAGTGGGTGGTTCACCCATATTATTTGCGCCCGCCATGGCCAGGTGGTTAGATTTAGATTCCGGAAAATTAGGAAACTGAAAATTTTTAAGAAGTGTACAAGGGTGGAAAAAATTCGACCAGGAATCAGGCCGAAATTGCAAAGAATTTCAAACACGCACAGACAAAATGACGAATTGTTTACACCGAAATAACATAGGTAAGCTTAAAGGTAGGCCTACCTGTGCAAACCTAACTTTAGCAACGATGCTACAAGGATCTTACTAATATTTCAAAACAGAAGGGTGCTCTTACTTCGAAAGAGGAAACAAAAATTCGTAGCTATGTTGAAATTGATTAATGCAGTATATTTAACATTATGCGTAGTAACATATTCGATCACTTAGTTCACAAGCCTTTTCTGGTCTGATTTTCATTTGTTTAGAATTAAGCACAAAACTACACAATGAGCTATCTGTTCTCTGTCCAACACGGATATCGAAACCCGATTTATAGCGCTGGGAGTTTGAAGAAATATCGCTGTACCACTGGTAGGCATTCTAGTCTGACAGCTCATTAAGACCGTATCTTGCTGCGTAGTCCAGTATGTACAGTGTAACCGATTTACTGTTATACGTATATTTATATATCTAAGTGTGTTTCAGTTTAATGTATGTGGCATATATTGGCAAGTCCTGCTTGTTTTCTAAATTTGAAGGAGATATTCGAAAGTAAGAATAAACAATATTTGTTTTACGTTGTTGACAGTTCGAATATCTCGCGTGAATGGTTTATAAAACCGACGCGCCGAGAGCCAGATATATTATTATTTGTCAGGTACAATCACTATACTATAATATGCCTTGAAAACTATAATTCTGATTAACGCTTATTAATCGGAAAAGTACAGATTTTGACCAGGAACGTTGAAATATTTCAAACTTTACAAATCGTTGACTTTCAATGGAGTTACTTGGGATCTTAGTTTTTTCTACAGGGACACTAAATATCTTCGTCGGAAAAAGTCAGCGACGTGAGGCGAACCAAACTAGCTAGCTCAAGCAATGTGTAACAATGTTAACTCAGAATTAATTTTCTCGTCGTTGACCTGTATTATGGATATTCAGTTCTAGATGCAGTATTGTCTATAAGCGTGTAAAACTTATGTATATAAACCATTATTGGTAATAGCTATTATTAGAAATTATATTGTTATTTATGTAATGAAATGTATTTCTATTAAAAAGAAGTTTGTTTCTATCAATTTTGTTGGCAAATATAAATTGTATACGTATCGAGATTCAATTAACTTCTAAATTAAGATTAAAATTTCTGGCTATTTGAAATTGTAATAGGTGAGGTATTAACATAATAAATCGAAGACTCATCCGAGATAAAATATAATACGTAACACCAGTTTTTACACATTTACAACTTTACAACAAGCTATACTTGAATAACTGTGGTTGATATGAAAATGAACAAGGCCTAGGTTATTCATTTTTCTGCGTATTTATACATATAAATATTACCAGTTTCTGTCTGTGCAGTTTAAATGGTTAGGGATAGATTTGAAGACTTCATCTGATTAATTTTTTTTAAAACTTTCAAAACGAATGTGTGTTAGTTTTTAATCGAACAAATAATACGTTGATGGCAATATGATTTCCGGTTATGTCAAAGAGTATTATGCCCTCTACTTGTTTTGCAAGCAATGAGGAGCATATTTTTATTAAAGTAGGAAAACAGAAAGCATGAAAACTAAAGACTTAAAAAATGACTTTCAGTGAAAGTGGAAACAACATCTGGATTTTGGTACTGCTTTGTCAATTATCTGTCAGATTTCTATGAAAAATATTTTGCATTCTAGTCTCTTCTTACATGAATTAAATTATTCCTTCCTATTCTTTTTTTTTAAATTAATTACAATTTTATTCAAAGCTCTTCAGTACTCAAGTGTGTAGGCGGAGAATTTAATGTATTTCAGTCAAAATGCTTTTTCATGGTTATATTTCACAAAACCACAAAAGGTTTTCAAAGATGAATTATTTCATTGTGTTATGGATGCAGAGTTGCCAAGTAGAACCCCTGATTCTGAGCCTCTTACTAAGAGGTCAAATGTACTTTCACTCTGGTAAAGATAACAACTTGAGGCCAAAGTTTCCAGGCTATAACTCACCACATTGGAGATGCTTTCACAAATGCCCTAATAGGCCTTCATGTATTTAATAGTTGTGATTCAGTCAGTGCATTTTATAGAAAAGATAAAATAAAGCTTCCAAATTATCCATTGGCCTGGTATGACAAAGTGGTTAAATCACTTGACTCGTAATTTAAGGGTTACAGTTTCAAATCCCCGTCACACCAAACATGCTCGCCATTTCAACCGTGAGGGTGTTATAATGTTACAGTTGATCCCACTATTCGTTGGTAAAAGAGTGGCCCAAACGCTGGCGGCGGGTGGTGATGAATAGCTGCCTTCCTTCTTGTCTCACACTGCAAAATTAGGTACGGTTAGTACAGATAGCCTTCGTGTAATTTTGCGCGAAATTCAAAACAAGCAAAGAAACAAAATCCAAACTATCCAAAAACCAGTCCATATATATTGCTTCATTTCATTCACTTTGTGAATCAATTGACTGTGGCTATACAATGTATATACAAACTATTCAAAACTGACTGCACTGCTGAGAATAAGGTAAGGTATTTTTTGTTTTCAACTAATATCAGAACTGAGAATGTAAATCCACCCATTAAGGATATTGTGGGAAAATATATTCAGCAGACAAGAATATTTAAACTTTTCCTTGAGATTGACTGGATGGAAATTGGACCTGCCCTGGATCTTGTATTCAGCTCATGCAAAAAGTCAAAATGTTTCTCATCAAACCACTGTGAACAATGTTGCACTATACTGGTATGCTGACTAAACTAAAATAACGTGGCAGGGGTTCAGTTTAGAGAGAGAGAAATCAGAGGAGTTCTCTCCCCAACTGGGGTGTTCAGGAGCTTTGTAGTTCCTCTTCGTCCCCTTTCGTGAGAAATTTTTGAAATGCCCGTGGAATTTTTATTTTATTTTTAATATTTCGAAACTAGAGTGGGGTATTTGTGAGTGAGAGGAACAGACCTTGGCTCTAGGATGGAGTACGCTGGCGAATTGATCTTTAAAATTTACAGTGATTATTCTAGGTGACGCGGTAAACTGTGCACAGAGATTTGTTTATATAGGAAGTGTCAGAACACAACTGTTGCTCACACAAGAGTCGAGGAAAAGGGAAATAATGACGAATAAGATGATGATGAGGCAGAAACCTCTGAAGAAGAGGAAAGATTGAACTAGGTCTGTGTATATAAGAAAAATAACTTTAGTATTTGAGAAACCCATTGAATTAGATGTTTAGGTTTGTTATATTTCTCTATGATGATTTATAGGAAACTGGATCTAAAGGCATAATTCAGAGATGAAATGCTAGTCAGCTCTTTTTTGTGTGTATTATATTTTTGTCCTAATCTTCAGGTCTAGTATCCACCCTGACTGATTATCAAGAAATTGATTACACGAAGGAATGATAGACAGAAGGTATCATTTGCTGCATCGTTTCCCAAACTGGGAGCCACATGTAGGGACAGTATTATTAATGTACTTAAATTAGGAGCAGTGGTTCAGAATATTGCTAATATTTGTGTGTGTTTGTGTGGAGGGGACACGTTAGGATACGTCAAGAATATGTGGGATCTATCCTAGGGTTAAATTCTCAAAAAAAAAACAGATACCCTCAGCTTGGTGAAGTGGACCTGTTTTTAAAAAGGCAAGAAAATATTACATGTAAATATCAAACAAAACGACAAATCATCTCAAATAAATCCCGGTACTTGTACCGGCAAAATTTCACACCTAGTCGCGCTCCTTAAAATCCTTTTGTTGATAATACTGGTAATGACTTATATTTCAAGATTTAAACTACATAAAAACTAAGTTAATTAATTAAGCTAAGCACGGCACATCAGAAGTTTGGGCTATATTTGATTAACCATTAGCAAGCAAATGAGCTGCATTAAAGAACTATGAAAAATTTTATAACGTTTTTTGAAAGTGATGCAACGAACAGAAGGATAATCCGAAACGTTATACCATGTTTAATTAATAAACCTGGAAACTGGTCTTGATAAGATTGTATTCCTTGATGTTGAACCTTACCAAAGTATTGTTTCCAACCAACGGTGTTCAGTAACCTTGTTTAGCGAACTAAGAAGCAAAAAAGACTTAACAAGCATTATCAGTCCTCAATGCCATTTCTGGTAAGTGTAAACAAGACGTGGCCTGGCATGGCCTAGCGCGTTAAGGCGTGCGCTTCGTAATCTGAAGGTCGCGGGTTCGTGCCAAACATGCTCGCCTTCCCAGCCGTGGGGGCGTTATAATGTGACGGTCAATCCCACTATTCGTTTGTGAAAGAGTAGCCCAAGAGTTGGCGGTGGGTGGTGATGACTAGCTGCCTTCCCTTTTGTCTTACACTGCTAAATTAGGGACGGCTAGCAGAGATAGCCCTCGAGTAGCTTTGTGCGAAATTCCAAAACAAAACAAAAACAATAAATGCAGGTTAATTATAATTGGTCGCAATAAAGCAAATTCATTCGAATGCTAAACGTATTATATCATGTAATATCCATAAGCAATGTCCGATTTTAGGTTCAGAAAAAAGAAAGGATTTCTAACACTTATAATGTTACTTAATCAATAATTTATATTCCATTATTATTAATTACTTCCTGCCAACGATTCGCAAGCTTCCGAATGCCACTTTAATGAAATTATTAGGGTTTGAAGAAAAGAACGTTGAGAAGATAGTTTGATATCTTCATGTGTTCCAGCAAGATAGTTCTGCAAACTTCTGAATATATGATAATCATATGGGACAAGGTCCGGAGAATAAGAAGAATGTCGAAATTTTATTGTAGTCTAGTTGTTCAATCTTTGCAAATGTGATCCTTGCTGTATGGGGTCTTGCATTATCCGGGTGTAACACAACATCTTTATGATTTATCAAAGTAGGCATCTTTTCTTTCAGTACAACATTCAATCGCTCTAACTGTTGAAAACAGAAGTCTGATGTAATTGTTACATTGAGTGGCAACAACTCAAACAGGATCACACCATCAATATCCCACCAAACGCTTAACAAGACTTTCCTTGAATGGAGATCCATTTTAGGTTGTGCGTTAACCAGTCTACCTGCACTAAGCCATTGTCTACGGCACTTAATATTTTTTTTATAATATATCCATTTGTTATCTCCAGTCACTAACCTGTCCAAAAAAAGTAAGTTACGTTCAAGAGAATGCAGAAAGTGCAAATGTCCACTGTTGCTGAGGTTGGCTTTTATCAAATTATAGGAGATATATTTCCCAAGTTTTGACACCTTTTCAAGCTGTTGCAGATGACGGTGAACTGTTGATTGGTTGAATTAAGATTCTGTGCTAGTTCTTCAACTGTTACGGCACAATCTTCATTGAGTGCAGCTCGCAGCAAGTCATCATTAAACTCAACAGGACGACCTGAACGTGGTGCATCACTTAGCTGTAGTCACCTGATCTGAACTTCTAAAACAATCTTTGACATTTTTTTCATAAAGAAACTCCACATCATAAACACCTGAAATGTTTCGCGTGGTTTCTGCTGCCTTACTGCCTTTTTTAAACTCATAAAGCGTAATATACCTAATGTGCTTCTCAGACACTTTCATTTTCCAAAGGATTTATTTGATTAATGATCTGAAAAAGTGAAGTTGAGTTAGTTTCTTTTATTTGTCTGAACATTTTTATACACGTTTTACTACATATTTTTGTCATTAAAGCCAACTACAAAGACAAAAATGGTGATGCACTTTCTGTATTAAATTTTCGGAAGTTACTTATGTGATGACTTGTTACAAATATGTAATACACATATTATCATGTAATAGATAGAACCTCCTAGTATCCTAGCAAATCTGACAGTGAGAGGCAGAAACCAAGAATGTACTCTCCCATTTGTTCCTGATCCTTTTTCAGGTTTAATATATATATATATATATACATGTTTATGCGTATTAAGAACGTAGATTTTATAATATGAACGTTTTAACACATAATAGCTAATTTCACTAAGACTACAAATATCTTGAACTCCGAAAAAAACAACTGATTTCAGACACATTCATCATCAAGATAAATGGTAAAAAGTTCTATTAATCAAGTTCGACATCAGACAATGAACATAAAACTGTGTAAATCAATAAAAAAAACTTTATGGCAGCAATACATACATCATATTGATATATTCTCTGTTATCTTTGAAGCGGAAGAATTTTTACTTTGTTTACTTGTTAAGTACCATAGGCCATTCCATGTAATTCTAAAAATAGAATTTAGAATTATTTTTTTTCTGTTTATGTCCTCCGGTATGCCAATGGTAAGTTTTTAGACTTAGAATACTAAAGTCCAGGGTTCCATTTCCTATGTTGGACAAAGAACAAATGGTCGATTGAATAATTTTTTGCTAAAGTCTGTCGTGCATAGGCCTAGTGGTTATGACACTCATCTCGATCTTTCTAAACACATAATCGAATCCCTACACTAAACATGCTCGCCCTTTTAGCCTTGGAGAGTATTAACATGACGGTCAATTGCATTATTCTTTGGTAAACTCTGTCTTATATCACGTCAAAATTATAGAAAGCTAGCTCAGATAGTAAACGAGTAAGGCCTGGCATGGCCGAGCGCGTAAGGCGTGTGACTCGTAATCCGAGGGTCGCGGGTTCGCGCCCGCGTCGCGCTAAACATGCTCGCCCTCCCAGCCGTGGGGGGTGTATAATGTGACGCTCAATCCCACTATTCGTTGGTAAAAGAGTAGCCCAAAAGTTGGCGATGGGTGGTGATGACTAGCTGCCTTCCCTAAATTAGGGACGGCTAGCACAGATAGCCCTCGAGTAGCTTTGTGCGAAATTCCAAAACAAACAAACAAGTAAACGAGTAGCTTGCACAGAAACAAAAATTTTTAAGTCGTTAAAATCAATTTTTCAATTTTAATTAAACGGCCAATTTAGAGAAACTGAAAACAACTAAAAAACTAAAAATACAGTGGTAATAATAAATGTTTCAAACTGTGACGTAGAAAATAGTATTTCAGAACGCCTATACTTTTAGCCTTAAAATGTAATACTGTTGATTACACAAAACTGTATAATAACACCTTATGACAAACTATATAAAATAACTTAATCTGCCTTTTGTTAATTGAAACGCAAGTGGTACAGCTTGTACTGTGGAAACAGAATATCTATCACATAAACTCGAACAGAACATATTCTAGAAAACGTCGGAAATCGAAAGAAAATTAAATCATTGAACTTTAATACAAAGGAACGTGAACCAAAACGAGCTAAAATTGCCCTGCATGGCCAGGTGGTTAAGGCACTCGACTCGTAATCCGAGACTCGTGGGTTCGAATTTCTGTCACATCAAACATGCTCGTTCTTTCAGCCGTGGGGGCGTTATAATGTTTCGGTCAATCCCACTATTCGTTGGTAAAAGAGAAGCCCAAGAGTTGGCAGTGGGTGGTGATGACTAGCTGCCTTTCCTTTAAATTAGGGACGACTGACGTGTGGCTTTGCGCGAAATTCAAAACAAACCTAATAAAATAAAAGGGGCTAAAACTAATCGAGTCACGTTGTATAGAGTTCATTAACCCTCTTAACAGTAATGAAACGTCTTATACACAAAGCAAAAAGCAACGACAAACTAAAATAATTGTAAAACTAAGTATTCTTTACTTAGACTATAATATCTAGAAAAATAATGATATGGCACCGGTAATTTATTCCTCTCATGATTAAGAGTTTCTTTAAAGTCTTCCAGTGTTAAAACAACTTTAATATAACTAACTTTTATATTTTATTTGATTACTAATGTTAATGAAATGAATTATAAAAAAATATGATAATTATGTTTTCGTGTGTTTTTATTTTTGCATTCTTTTAATTTCTGTAATACAAATATATTGCGTGAGTCACAGCCACCACTCCCCTTTCCCAGCCAACCAAAGCAAATTAACTTGAAAATAACATATCAGTTAAATTAATATCTAATTTTGAGTTATACAGATGTATGTTATATTAAAATCATTTTGCATATGCAAATTAACAAATCACATGACAGCCACAACAGATATAACGTTGAATAACAACATTTTCATTTTGATTGGCGTTCGTTGATAGTGTGATACGACCATAAAGTTATCACTTTTGAATAAGAATTGTGTAACAGCCCTTTGTGATGCACGATTCCATACATTTGGTTAATAAAAATGTGTTCAGATCGGATCTTTGGAATTTCCAAGACAGAGATATCTCGTGCACTTAATGGCATTAGAAAATAAAATATTATGGATCAACTTAGTATTCCAGGATAATCAAAAAAGAAACTTGCAGTAAGTCGTACTTCGGCCGTGGAAAGCAAAGTGCGTCGACTTGTAACAGGCTATAACTCGTTACCACAAAGTTCTACGGCAAAAGCCGTTACATGCTTCAAGTAACAGAGCGCAACATAAACAAAACTGATCCCCACACACAAAAAGTGTCACATTTCACGTGATCACCACATATCTGTTCAACTGTCGCATACCCGGAGAAAGTGAAAGGTATCCATGCTCTTCCATTCGACAGCATGTTACCGGGTGAAAGAATATATATATTTATTTATATATCTATGTATATGTGTGTGTGTGCGCGCGTTTGAATTGTTGAATCGAGAAATGCGAAACCCTCGTCCTTACGCTCTAGACACGTTATGAAAAGCCAGCAGGGAAAACTGGTCTGCTTGTAACATGACATCCTTACTCCAGAACTCTTTGTGACAGAGGCTACACTTTAGAGCAACGTTTCCCAAACTTTTCCAACTAGGAACCGGATTTTTTTTTAGGTATTTGATGAGACCGAGACTTAAATAACCCACTAAAACGTGACTAAGTCTTAACATCAATCTCTAATCAATGGTTCCATCAGAACATCATCGATTATAAAATATTCTAGTTTTTATAGTACTACTGGGTAAAAAAAAGAAAAGAAATTATACTTAATTCTTATTTAATCTTTACATTAACTGTATATTTATTAATGTTCTTTTAAGAATTAACTTACCTAATGAGAGAAATGATGCTATTTTTTCATCATACAGCAACTTCAAATTAGGAGGAAAACAAGTCGGTTTGATCTTCAAATGTAGCTCCACTTGTAATCTATTCCTGTACTTGTTTGTTAAGAAAACCAAAGTTTGAGAAGCCTGATTTGCATTTATAAGTCGTGACAAAAGAAATTTCACTGCCTTTTCTGATAAATTTGGATACATAGCACGATAGCTCAGCCAAAAATTAATTAATGAGACTTGAACGGTCTTTCAGTGTAGTGTCACCGGACAATTTAATAATACAGGGTGGTCGCTAGAAAAGCGGAAAATTTGAGGGTCAGATGAGATCATGAATAAAATGCGTGCTTACCCATTTCTATTTTGATTTCTTTACATCATGAATAAAATGCATGATTTTAATATCACGGACGACATTTTGAGTATCTATGAGTATAATATAACATATGCCTTTAAAAAACTTTGTAAAAGTTATTCTTTGTAAAAATAAATAGCTGTTTGACAAATTTTCCGCTTTTCTAGCGACCACCCTGTAGAATCAATTCCTGATTCACTAAGTTATAATCCTTCCTCGTTTCTCGTGTCAACAGTAAAAAAAGATTCCTGATACACAATTTACTTTTGTCAGTTGGAGGAAAATATTCCTTCAAGCATGATTTTAACCACAAAATATGATTTTTGAGTGATGAAAAAAATCTCATCTTGAATATTACCTTCTTCATCTTGGTTTTGTAATTCTGTTAAAATAGAGAAAGAGACTTATAATTTCTTTTCTCAACCCGATGTACCTACAAGTTAACCTTTATAGCTGCTTTTATGTTAGCACCTTGTAAATCTAGGTTTAACGCATTTTAGAAGCCAAAAATGTCACATAAATAGATCACCTTAATTCACCAATGCAGATTATAAAACTTGTCTCTAAATTTAATTATTGCATACTTTGCTGATGGGGGGGGGGTGTTGCTCCAAAAACAAGATAACTTCATTCTTCATTTCGATGAATCTTTTAAAGACTTTTCATTTTGATAACCACCGAACTTCACAGTGTAATAGGAGATGCTCATGTCCATTTCCTAATTCTTTGCACAAAACAGTAAAAATTCTGGAATTAAACGAACTAGTTTTATATATTTTATGAATTTAACACATTGTTGCACAGTTGAATTCAAAATATTTTTTATCCGTTGAATGCCACTCTGAATTATAAAATTATAAAGTAAAAATTTCTTCAGCGATTGTTCTTGTTGGAAGTGGTTTACAAAACAATAACTCTTTATGAATTGTGTCCTTATAATCATATCTCACAAAGCATTATCTGCTATATCTGTGCTTTCATCCACCTGTAATGATAAAAAATTGACTACAGTGAGCTTGATGTACATGAGTTTCTTCAGTGTTTCTCACCATATCCAGAGTTCTACTTTCACTGTATTATTAGACAGAGGCAATAAATTCAACTGATTTTCTTGTGTTTTTTTTATAAACACGAGATGTAATTAGTTTTACTGAAGGAAGTACTAACGTTTCACCAAGAGTATGCGAATAACCTACTTTGGCTAATAGAAATTTTTGGCTATTTTGAAATTTCCTACGAGGCCATAACCAAGCCTTTATTGGAAGATCTCGTGGAAGAAGTGTGAGAAATTATTTATTTGGAAAAAAAAAAATTCTTATTTATGAAAAAAATATATTTTCTTACTCGCATCGCTTGAGGTGCTCTTGTTTGAGGCATGTTTCTTCAGTCACCTATCCATATTGGAGAAGGGTTTTATTAAACATGAACAATTAAATAAAATTTTAGTTAATGCAAACTAAGTCATAAACAACTCTCTCCTTCTTTTATAGATTCTTTAGGCAGATAATTCATGATGAAAGTTTTTAGAATGGATGGCAAATGCCTGTTGTGGAGACACAAGTGTAAAGGACAGCATTTCAAAAGTCTTCTGCTTTTCCTCTTCAGGCCTTATTGCACTTAATGTTGGTAACTGAATTGAACAAAAATGCTTTCTTCAATGATATCGTGTTCACAGGTGACTTTAATAATTTTGTGTATTTTCACTCGCAAGCTCCAGTTCAGAGTTAATTAATAACGTCATCCTTAGTGGTTGAATTACGTAACTACAAAGTAAAATATGCGACATTAACTTTTGTTAAAGGTGAATATTTCTGTTCACTTTCTGTTATTAGACACATACATGAATATCTTGAAATTAGACGTTTTAATACATCTAGGATTGCTTTTAAAGTTTTTAAGTTTACTTCATCTAAGAAAAAGTTAATTTAGGAATTCGGAAACCTCTTGAAGTTTTTATTTCTCACGTTTGTTTGTTTGTTTTTTTAATTTCACACAAAGCTACTCGAGGTCTATCTGTGCTAGCCGTCCCTAATTGAACAGTGTAAGACCAGAGGGAAGGCAGCAAGTCATTTTAAGCATCATTTGACTAAGTTCTGAGTAAAAAACGGCTCGAATCCTCGTCGCGCCAAACATGCTCACCCTTTCAACTGTGGGGGCGTTATAATGTTTGGTCAATCCCACTATTCGTTGGTAACAGAGTAGCCCAAGAGTTCGTGGTAGGTGGTGATAATTAGCTGCCTTCTCTCTAGTCTGACAATGCTAAATTATGGACGGCTAGCACAGATAGTCCTCGAGTAGCTTTGTGCGAAATTCAAAAACAAATAAACAAACTTTCTCTCTGTCCACTTAATTAAATATGGATTAGATACATCAGGGCCACAGCAGTTATGTAAGAAGAGTTAAATGATGAGATGTTTTAACACGGATACCCATTAAAATCCTATTATGTGTTCTAGAAATTACTTGTCATTTCAATTAAAAAACCCATCAAAAACAAGAAATCAGTAACGACCATATTGGGAGGGGAACACACTTTGGGGAACGCAATTTTACTACATTTCATTAACTTGGTTTATAAAAAAACATTGACTTTGATTTTGAAACACAACTTTAAAGCGATATATTATTTATATTACAATACAAAGGCACACAATACATCAACATTGAAATTTTGACGTTTAATTTACATGTTAACTTAGTTTTGGAAAACTATAAAATATATTTTACTTCTTGTTATCTGTTGTATTTAAAAACGTTGTCTCAAAAAGTAATTAATGATGTATTTGTGCTTCACGTCTTATATGCCTCATAGGGGCACAACGATCTGTCTGCGGACTTACACGCTAAAATCCGGGTTTCGATACTCGTGGTGGGCAGAGCACAGATAGCCCATTGTGTAGCTGTGTGCTTAATTCAAAACAACAACAATAATGGTGTAGCGTTGTGCCTATCCTCAATCGCATCCTACATATGGTTTTTATAAGGGACGTGTGGAACATGTTTTCCTCATTTTTTATGGGATACAATATATTTTTGATAAAACAACTTTTTGCATATCCCAGCTCTGAAAATCCCTCCTCAATATTACGACACAGTTTCACATCAACTTTAATAAATGTCACTGAATTCAAGCTACGTTAGTTATTGACAATAATATTCATTTATATAATATATAAGGTAATACAGTGTTCCCTCACCACTTCGCGGGCTCGGCCAACCCCCACACATATATATAAAATAATAAACATTAAATCTAAAATATAGCATTAAATACCATTAAAATATTAAAAATAAATATAATTAATAGTGTAAAGAAAAAAAAACAGGTATATTTTGAGATATAAACATATATTTGAGTTTATAACAGCGTAAAAATGGAAACATAACCAGCTAATGAAACTAATTAACGAAGTGAAGGAGTGCTCACAGGAATGGGACAACGATATGGTTCGATCAGTACAATTTTGCAATAAAATAGAAGAACTGATGACTCCTTATCAAATGATTTTCGATAAGCTAAAGAGGCAGAGAAAACAACTGCCAATAACAATGTTTTTCCAGCCGAGCAAGAAAGAAAGGGTACCGGTAGCAAGTACTGATCCTGAAGTTGTAACGACCGACGAAGAAATTGCCGATTTACCTTCCACAGAAGAGGAAGTGGTGTCCCCCGAAAAGACACCACCTGCTGAAGATATGTAATTTTTAATTTTAAGGCTTAATATCTTAATAATTGTTCTTATTATTTCAGCAATAATGAACAGTATTGTAATGGGAGGGTTTTAAAAGTCTAAATGCACATAAATATATTCGTAAAAATCGGCGATCCCACTTCGCGGAAAATCTCCTTTCGCGGGGGTTTTGGAACGCATCTACCGCGATGCACGAGGGAACACTGTATTTATGTAATTTTAGGTTTGTACTTCTCCAACATTTGTTTAGTTTTTCATCATCAATACTTCCAGGAGAGCTACGCTTTCCGTTTTTGCATCATTTATACCTTAAGTTTAACTTGGTTTCATATCATCGATCTCTTCACTTAAACTGCCTTGCTAATTCCAGAGGTTAGTTCCTGGGATTCAGGGGCTTTCTTTCAAAACGTTATTTTATGTAGATAAGTCTAAGAATGTAGATTTGGTGTATTTGGATTTTCAGAAATAATTTGACAAGGTGCTATATAAGAGGCTTGTATAAATAAGTTCCCAATAGGTATGGATGGATAAGTTATCAAATTGTACAGAAGAGTATTTGTAAAGAAAAGAAAACAGAGAATCGTTATGAATGGAGTTCGGTCAAATTGGATTAATGTTACAAGTTTTGTATCTCAGGGCTCAGTCTTAGGACCATTGTTCTTTTTTGAATTACGTCAGTGACGTAGATGAAGGAATGTTCAATAAATTACTTACATTTCTTGGATATATTAAGGTTTTGGGTGTTGCTGACTGTAAAAAGGATCCCGCTTATTTACAAAATACTTTAAAGCATTTAATGAGTTGGAGAAACAAATGACAGACAGATTTTAATTGCAATAAATTCAAGACAATGTATATGAACTATAATTTGTATTAGAAGTATAATTTAGATGGGAATAATATTAACAGTGTTATGAAAGAAAAAGATCTTGGTATAGTGGTTGTTCAGTCTCTTAAGACATCCAAGCAATATGCTGTTTTAGAAATGTTAAACACAAGTCTGAATAAGTTATAATTTCATTATAAATCTTATTGATTAGGCCAAATTTGGAGTAGTGTTTTACATTCTTAAGATCGTTATTTTAGGAAGAACATTGAATTGTTGGAAATTGTTCAGAAGAGGGGTTATCATATAATGAGTGGATATGGAGAGCATTTCATTACGGCGTTTAAGATTGTTAAGGGAGTTGGTAGTGCTGGGGTGTTATGTTGTACATACTTAATGATGAGAACATTAAGACTAGGAGATACAAATATAATTTGTGGCAGGGTAGGAATCCACTTCAGCTGAGATTGTTTTACGTTTGTGACAGGATGGTTGGCCTTTGGTACAAGTTGCCTTTGGATGTTGTGGAGGCAGTGCATTTAAGTGTGTTTTAAGAGAAAGCTTAACGGCTATATGAATGACAAGGTATAATGTTGAGGTTTTAGCTGCGGCAACGTGGCTCACAGAATGGCTCTGAGTTGAGTTTTTTGTTGTTGCTTTTTAAGTATAAACTTTCAGCTTATAGTTCCGTCATCTTTTATCGATTTAAGATCGAAATACAATATTGATCTCAGGAGTTTAAACCTCATAGATTAATTCATTCTCTTCCTACTTGAAATAATTTCAATTAGAAGTAGGGATGGAGATTCTGATAAGTAATTAAATCAAATCAGATATTCGGGCTTCCTCTTGGTATTGATGGTGCACAAAAATATAACAAATAGAAATGAAAAAAAAAAGAAATAATACACAAATTTATCCTAATCCTGTTCAATAGTATTTCTAGTGCCGCGGTTATTGAAAATTACCTATTGTGTTACTTCAGTTTACAGGATCAAAACAACTTAAATGGATCACAAGGTCCCTTGTAGTTCATAAACAGTACGTTATGTTATGTTAGTTGTGGCCTGATCTTGAACTTTTATGTTCTCGAAATCTCGTTATGAGAGCATGACATGTTTAGAAATGAAACATAAATTGAATAATGAAGCAGTACATCTGTGACTGGTGTTAGTTCGTCCACCTACCACAAAGTAACAGATTCATAATGCACTCATAAAAATGCCTTTTATTTCAGACAGTACTCTATTCACCTTTGAAACCTTTCAGTTTCAATAACTACTAAGAAAATAAAGAGCTTAAGGAGAAATTAATGTACCCACATGTACGTCAAAATCCATATAGTTTCTTAGAATAGCAAAAAACATTTTATACAAAAAACATACAGGTTTGGTTTGTTTTGAATTTCGCACAAAGCTACACTAGCAAAGCTAATTTAAAAGTGAAATACTAGAGGGAAACAGGTAGTAATCACCACCAACCGCCAACTCTTGGGCTACTCTTTTACCAACGAATAGTAGAATTGATTGTCACTTTATAACTTCCCCAGGACTGAAAGTTGTCAATGATCACGATCAATTTGTACACTAATTTGGCCTTTTCATTTGTCTTTTGAATTCAGTACAAAGCTACACGAGGACTATCTGCGCTAGCCGTCCATAACTTAGCAGTGTAAGACTAGAGAGAAAACAGCTAGTCATCACCGACCACCGCCAATTCTCGGACTACTCTTTTACCAACGAATTGTGGGATTGACCGTCACATTATAACGCCTTTACTGCTGAAAGGGCGAACATGTTTGGTGTGATCGGAATTCATATTGCGAATTAAGCACTATAACAATGAAAAATAGACTCATAAAGATGCTTAACTTTATATTTGGAGGTTTGACCTCCCGACTTACACTGACCTAGGGATTAGCAATCCAAATAACAAGAAGTGTCATTTTATATCAAATTTGACAACAACACGAGATACTGGAAGCCCTGATGTATCTAATCTATATTTAATTAAGTGGACAGAGAAAAAGTTTGTTTGTTTATTTTGGAATTTCGCACAAAGCTACTCGAGGGCTCTCTGTGCTAGCCGTCCCTAATTTAGCAGTGTAAGCCAAGAGGGAAGGCGGTTAGCTATCACCACTCACCGCCAACCCTTGGGTTACTCTTTTACCAACGAATAGTGGGATTGATCGTCACATTATAATGCCCCCACAGCTGAAAGAGCGAGCATGTTTGGCGCGACGGGGATGCAAACCCGCGACCGTCAGATTACGAGCCGCACGTCTTAACACGCTTGGCCATGACGGGCATGGGAGAAAGTTAAAGAGCCTTCATAACCTTGAAAAATTACCAAGTACAAATATGACATAAAATTGTGCATTATGAAATAACAATCGTTGAAAATAAAACAAGTGGTTAGTTAACCATTATTTCATTTGAAAAGTTATCAAATAAATTCCTCAAACTCTTATTCTGTCTCTAAAGTATAACATTAGAGTGTAGTGTTGTTTGTCAAAAAGTAAACTTCTGTTGGAAGAGACACAGTGACGATTGGCTTCTCGTAAAGGCATATTAAAAACATCTTTGCAGAAAACGCCAACTAAATGCTTGTTAATGTAGATGTCTCATAATCTAAAATGATGTCATATATTAACCAATATTTGACATCTTGATCTGGTTATTAGTAACACACCACACTCTAATTGTTCCTAGAACTACCAACATTTGCTCTATTTTTTCATAAGGCTAAAGTTTGTTTGTTTTAGAGAAAAGTAGCACTGGACTCTCTGCTGTATTCATTACGGGGAATCAAACCCTGGATTTTAGCACTGTTAAATCCTTATGGCCAGAAGTGGCCAAGTTGGTTAAAGCATTCGACTTATAATCTGAAAGTCTTGTGTTCGAATTTCCGTCGCAGCAAACATGCTCGCCCTTTCAGCCGTGGGAGCGTTATAATGTGACGGCCAATCCCACTATTCGTTGGTAAAAGAGTAGCCCAAGAGTTGGTGGTGGGTGATGGTGACTAGCTGCCTTCCCTCTAGTCTTACACTGCTAAATTAGGGATGGCTAGTGCAGATAGTCCTCCTGTAGCTTTGCATGAAATTTCAAAACAAACAAACAATGTTAAATCCTTAACTTACCGCTAACCCAAATGAATCTAAGACGAGAGCATTAGGCTTAATATCCTAATTCGTTTCTCTTGTGACAGATATAATTGTTACAATAAAGGCTCATCAGCTCAAACATATCACAATAGTAGCTGGAGTACCCGTTCACTGGACGGAAGTTATTATGTTCATAGTTAATGGAAGATTATCTTAGAATGTGAAAAGTTGCTTCCCTTATATGTAATTCTAAAAAAAAGAGAAACGCATATAAAAAGTGCAAAACACAAAATGTGAAACAAAAATTTGTATGGAACCCAGTATGGATGTAATGAACCTCCATACCAAATTTGGCGAAGACCCATCCACACCCTGCGAAATAGTTAGTTGTACGTACAACAGACAGCACTATTATATTTATATATATTACATATTTTCCTCATTTTATTTTAAATTAATCCGATTAAATTTTAATAAAGTAATATGATAATAAAAGATCAATTTTATTGCTTCCATAACTTAAATTGCTTCCAAAACTGGTATTGTCTAACTACACTATACTTATAAAAGGTTGTGAAAAACGGATATGTTATATCATAACGATCTGGCCTTTTGCTGGACTAACATGTTACAACAATTTGTATTTTCTGATATAGTGGCCCTCCCCCAGTGAAACAGCGGAATATTATCTGACATACAGGGCTAGAAACGTTATTTTGTTGCTCATGGTTGCAGAACATAGATAGCTTGTTGTGTAGTTTTGTACTTTAAACAAACAAATAATAACACGGTGGCATGGCACAGCAAGTTTCAGTTATGAAGTTAGAGGTGGCGTGCATAACCCTTATATACTTGATTCATAAAGAGATCCTAGACATTCAATAGTACAAAGCTGCAACAGTTGAATTATATCTAGGAGGTTATGTATAAGAAAACATTTGTTTATGCAGCTAAACTGATAAACGGGATGAAGCAAAATGAACCAAAATTTAAAAGGGCGGAAAGCCTCCCCATAGAAGCAAAGAACTCCAAAACTATATTCCAAGCCAATCCGAATAAATACTTTCAGCTGTAAAATATATAAGGCTGTAATTTTCAAAGATGCGATGGAGCTAGGCATATGAGATGGTATTATTTCCAGCCACACCAGTAATTTAACGACTGTTTCCAAGAGAAAGAGGATTGATAAAACTGGAATCACATTCCACTACAAACCTATCAACTTTCATGATAAATTGCAATGTATTTTTGTGCCTTTTATTTACTTTATTTTATTAAATGTGGTGCAGGAGGCCGACGTCCTCATAACAGTAGACCATTTGTGAGAGATTTTTCAAAGTGCATGGTTAAAGAATGAACTCGGTATAATCTTCACAAAAATTTGTTATATTGGAAAGTGTGTAAACATGGTGGCCAGAATGTGCCCAGTCGACTATGATGGTGTATTTCCAAGGTAACACAATACTGCAACATGGATGAACCTCATTATGAGGTTTAAATAACGCTAGCAATAGTTTGTTGTTTTTGTCAATTACCTCCTTTTGTACTTTTATCCAGTGACTCAGGTTTAAATGTTAAATTATAAATACAAGATAATACCACATAGCACATCCATAATGGAACGGTATCCTTTAATAATCTTTTTTTATAATTAAGTTTGTAAATGTGTTGAATGAGTAATAAAGAAAGAGTTTATTACAAGTTTTACAATTACATAATCTTTCGACAAGGTTTTGTCGTCCTCAGGTAAAAGAAGTTTAACTAGACATAGGAATATATATATAGCAAGCATCAAAGAGATCACACGACAAGAGTTTGCTTGCCAATTTAGTAAAAATATCTCGGTACCCAGCTGTTGGTTTAAAATGTAACTGTTTTGTTCCATTACGACTGTTTATTATGTTTGGTTCGTTCTTTAAAATTAGATTGTTTTTAATAAGTGTGCTATCTTTTCTTAATTGTAATGAAGTTTATTTGTTCAGAAAATGAAAAGTGCCATGAGAATATTTAGAGTGGGTGAGTTGAAATACAGATTTTATGGCTTGTGTTTAGATATGTGTCATAGAACAAGTAACACAAGATTACTCAAGCTTAAGTAATCTCTTTTAAGTTCCTTTGCGTTATTTAAAATTAAGCTGGTTTTAATTGTTGTAAGTTCTAACTGGAGAAAAAAGTGTACAGGAGATGTGAATTGGGGCTATTGACATAGAAATGAACTGCAATATTATAAACTTCGCTTATCGGGAATTTCAGAGAAAAATGACACAAATTAAAACTAGTTATCAAGGTGTTACTTAGTGTAGAGTGATTCTGAAGTTGAAGATAGACTCAAATTTCTTTTTATATCAATGGGATGTACGGTACAACATATACTATTCAAATTTTGACAACAGTGTTATACGTATTTCAAGTTATTATTTGTCGTTACAAGTAGCAAAACAATCAGTTACGATCGTGTACGTAATAAATAGCTAAATGTACTTTTCAACAATTATTTCACAGTATTGTGTTGCTACAGGTGACAAACAGCCAGCTACTACCGTGTATTTGCTAATAGTT
This sequence comes from Carcinoscorpius rotundicauda, assembly GCA_011833715.1. NCBI lineage: Eukaryota > Metazoa > Arthropoda > Merostomata > Xiphosura > Limulidae > Carcinoscorpius > Carcinoscorpius rotundicauda. Next base: position 122,461,479 of record CM022393.1, on the reverse strand, counting down.
GAATGATTATTCAGTCATATATTCCAATAAGCTTGATTTCTCTTATTTATAAATGATATGATTTATTAAAATAAGAAATTACGTCTAATACGTCGTGTTCATTTTAACATGTATAAAACAACACTTTAAGTAATAATTATAAATAAGTTAAAGAGAGACGTGAAGAAACCAACAACACTGTGTTTAAAACATCGTGGGACAATTAAACTTCTCATTACGAAGATAGCACATGAAGGTATGTATGATCAACATTGTTTATTTGTGCTTTCCTTGACTGTTTTAAATACATATTGTGATGTGTAGAAAGAATAAAAACTCTTTAATTATTACTTTTTAACTAATTATTATAAGGCGCCGGACCAAAAGGTAACCATCTTAAGGTCAAAGATATAGTAAAGTGTTAAGTGTTAATGGATGTTTACAAAAATTTGTCCTCAAGACTTTTGGGTCTATTTTAGATAGCTCACTTGTTATAGGTTTTGTTGTTTTTTATATTTTTCTCACATTATCATTAAATATTTTCATGTAAAAGCAGGTGCTATCGTTTGAAAATGCCTCTAAAATTTCAGTTTAAATTACCTCTTAATAAATAAGATATTTCAAATTTATGTTCATTCGTGTTTCAGAAGGGACATCAAGTTTCGTTATAAGTAAGAAAGTTACATATAACTGACCTATTATTTCATTTTTCATAGTAACTGTTTGCTTTTTAACAATTACAAAATTGGATAATGTCCTCTTTAACTATGAACTAGTATATTAGAGGGGAGCCAAAGAGTCAATAGCACGCACCGCCAAATACTTTTATCTCATCGAATTGTGAGATTTCGTCATCACTCCTTTAGTGTACCCACGTTTCCAAACTGCAGAGTGCGTTTTAGCGGCATAGGAATACGAACCGTGAACTCTTGAACAATACAGCATCATTCAAACCACTAAGACATATCCTACACGACGATTATACGAATGGTTGCTTTATAGGTTTAAAACAATACTATGTAGTGTTCAATGTACATATTCAAATCACAGCCCTATATTCTATATTCAATTCGGACATTCATAGCGTTTGTGTAGCTAGTGGCTGAAATATACTACTTTATGTTGTCCTCTAAGTAACCAGTGGTAAAATTACAAATCTTATATTGGAGTATACAAGCCTAATTTTGTCTAACTAGTGGCAATGATATGCACATATTGTGTTATCATCTAAGTAACCAGTGGCAGCAGTATACAAACTTCGTGTCGTCTAGGTAACCAGTGGTAACAGTGCAAATTTTAAGTCGTCTGAATTACCAGTGATAACTGGAAATAACCAGTGGCAAGAGTATTAAACAATTGTGTTGCCTAAGTAACCAGTAGTAGCAATATACAAGCCTTGTGTTGTCTAAGTAACTAGTGGTAAGAGTACAAATTTTATGTCGGCTAAATAACCATTGGTAGAATTATAAGTTTAGTTGTTTAGAATTAAGCACAAAGCTACACAATGGGCTATCTGTGGTCTGCCCACCACGGGTATCGAAACCTGGATTTTAGCGTGTAAGTCCGCAGACATACCGCTGAGCCACTGGGAAGCGGTAGAATTATAAAAGACTTGTGTTGTCTAACTATGGCAGTAGTATATAAACCTTGTGTTGTCGTCTAAATAACCAGTCGTAGAAGTATAAAACATTTATGTTGTCCAGACAACCAGTGGTAGAAGTATAAAACCTTTATGTTATTGTCTAAATAACCAGTAGCAAGAGTATAAAACACTTATGTTGACTAAGTAACCAGTAGTAGCAGTATACAAACCTTGTGTTGTCTAAGTAACCAGTGGTAAGAGTACACATTTTATGTCGGCTAAATAACCATTGGTAGAATTATAAAAGACTTGTGTTGTCTAATTATGGCAGGAGTATATAAACCTTGTGTTGTCGTCTAAATAACCAGTCGTAAATGTATATAACCTTTATGTTGTTGCCTAAGTGGCAAGAGTATACAAACCTTGTGTTGTTGTCCAAATAAACAGTGATAGGAGTATACACACATTTTGTTGTTGTCGGAATAACCAGTGGCTATGCAAACATTGCACCATCTAAGCAACCAGAGGTAGGAGTGTACAAATCCTGTTTTGTCGATTAAGTAACCAATGACAGGAGTATACAAACCTTGTGCTGTTCTATAAATAACCAGTGACGGGAGTATCATGTTACTATTATGTAATGAAACAGAAATTAAAGTTAATACTTATCATGTTACTATTATGTTAGAGTACAGAAATTAAAGTTAATACTTATCACGGCACTAATACGTTATAGTACAGAAATTAAAGTTAACATTTAACACGTCATTACTAATTTAAGGAAGAGAAATTAAATTAACATTTTTCATGTTACTACTACATTATAAAACAGAAATTATAGTTAGCACTTGTCACGCCAGTACTACCTTTGGTAAACAGAAATTAAATTTCACACTTATCACGTTTCTACTACGTTCCAATACAGAAATTGATGTTAACTCTGATCACGTCACTGTTATGTTAAAAGAGAGAACTTAAAGTTAACTTTTATCACGTCACAACTACGTAAGAGGGCAGAAATTAAAGTTAACAGTTATCATGTTACTACTATGATATAAAACAGAAATGATAATTATAATTATAAAACTTATAACGTTATTACTTCGTTACGGCACAGAAATTAAAGTTTTTAATTTCCAGGTCACTACTACGTTATAGGAAGATATTAAAGTTAAGACTTATAACGTCACTACTATGTTAAAAAAGTGAAATTAAAGTTAACTCTTATCATGTCACTACTATGTTAGAGGATAGAAATTAAAGTTAACATTGTACACGTCACTACTACGTTAGAGAAATGAAATTAAAGTTAACCCTTATTAAGCCACTACTATGTTAAATGAGAAAACTTAAAGTTAACTCAGAGGACAGAAATTAAAGTTAACACTTATCACGTCACTGCTAATTTAAAGGAGAAAAATTAAATTAACACCTATCACGTTACTACTACGATAAAAAACCGAAATTAAATTTTACACTTACTACTACGTTACTGAACAGAAAGTAAAGTTAACTGTCATCACGTCAGTACTACAGTAGAGGACAGAAATTAAAGTCAACACTTATAATGTTACTACTACAATATAAAACAGAAATTAAAGTTACCATTTATCACGTTACTACTGTGTAAGAAGAGAGATATTAAAGTTTACTCTTATCATGTGACTACTATGTAAGAGGAGAGGAATTAAAATTAACATTTAACACGTCACTACCACGTTAGAGGAAAAAAATTGAAGTTAACTTTTATCACGTCCTACTACTTTAAAGAAAATAAATTAAAGTTAACTCTTTTCATTTTACAACTACGTTATTAAACAGAAATTAAAGTTAACACTTTTCACGCCACTACTACCTTTGGAGGACAGAAATTAAAGTTGGCATTTATAACGTCACCAGCACTTTAGAGGGCAAAAAAATTAAAGTTTACTCTTATCACGTCACTACTACGTTAGATGACACAAATTAAAGTTAACACTTGTCACGTCAATACTAGGTTAGAGTACCGAAACTAATGTTAACACTTACCAGGTTACTACTAATATAAAGGAGAGAAATAAATTTAACACTTTTTATGATACCACTACGATAAAAATAATGAGTTAAAGTTAACACCTATCGCGTTACTACTACGATAAAAAACAGAAATTAAAGTTAACACTCATCACGTCTCTTTTATGTTAAAGTACAGAAATTAAAGTTAATACTTATTACGTCACTACTACGTTACAGGACAGAAATTAAAGTTAATACTTAGCACTTTACTACAACATTAAAAGACAAAAATTGAAGCTAACTCTTATCATATCCTACTACGCTAGATGACAGAAATAAAAGGTAATATTTATCATCTTATTACTACAATCGAAAGTAGAACCTAATGTCAACTCTTGTCAAGTCACTACGACGTTAGAGGACAGAGATTGAAGTTCACATTTAACACGTCAATAGTAGGTTAGAGGACAGAGATTGAAGTTCACATTTAACACGTCAATAGTAGGTTAGAGGAAAGAAATTAAAGTTAACACTTATCATGTTATTACAACGTTACGAAACAGAAATTGAAGTTAACACTTTCACGCTATTACTATATTATATGACAAAAATTGAAGCTAACCCTTATCATATTATTACTACGTTAGAGCACAGAAATGAAAGTTAACACTTATCAAGTCACTACTACGTTAGAGTACAGAATTTAAAGGTCACATCACGTTACTACCACGTCAGAGGACAGAAACTAAAGTTAACACTTATCACGTCACTACTAATTTAAAGGAGAGAAAGTAAATTAACACTTTTCATGTTACCAATACATTATAAAATATGAGTTACAGGTAACACTTATCACTTCACTAGTACGTTAGATGACAATTATTAAATTAACACTTATGACGTTACTATTACGATAGGAAATGGAACTTAAAGTTAACACTTACTTCTCAGTTCAGTTAACCCTCATCATGTCAATACTTGAGTAGATGACAGAAATTAAAGTCAACACTTATCATGTTACTACTACATTATAAAACAGATGTTAAATTAACACTTATCACGTTACTTCTAAGTTATAAAACATAAATTATAGTTCACACATGTCACGTCACAACTACGTTAGAGGACAGAAATTAAAGTTAACTCTTATAACGTCATTCTTTGTTCTGAATGATAAATTAAATTTCACACTTATCACATTATTAGTACAACAGAAAACAGAAATTAAAGTTAACTCTTATCATATCACTATTTTGTTAAAGAGAGAACTTAAAGTTAACTGTCAGGATGTCACTACTACGTTACAGGATAAAAATTAAAGTTAACATTTAACACATCACTACTACATTAGAAGACAGGAATTAAAGTTGAGATTTAACATGTCACTTCTACGTTAGAGGACAGAAATTTAAGGTAACACTTATCATGTTACAACTAGGTTATAAAACAGAAATTAAATTTACACATATCACGCCACTACTACCTTTCGAGGACAGAAATTAAAACTCAATCTTGTCGCGTAACTATTTCGTTAGAGTACAGAAATTAAAGGTAACACTTATTACGTCATTACTATTTTAAAGCAGATAACTTAAAGTTAACTCTTATCACGTCACTACAACATTAAAGGAGAAAGTTTAAAGTTAATAGTTATCATGTCACTACTATGTTAGAGCACAGAAATAAATGCAACACTTGTCAATTTTCTGCAACAATCAAAAATAGAATATAACGTTAACTCTTTTTAAGTCACTTTTTCGTTAGAGGACTTAAATTAAAGTTAACACTTATCATGATTCTACTACGTTGCAGAATAGGCCCCCAGTGGCTCAGCGGTATGTCTGTGGACTTACATGCTAAAATCCGGGTTTCGATACCCGTGGTGGGCGGAGCACAGATAGCCCATTGTGTAGCTTTGTGCTTAATTTAAAAAAAAAGAAGTTACAGAATAGAAATAAAAGTTAAACTTATCACGTTTCTACTATGTTATAAAACATAAATTGTGGGTTAATATTTTGTTATAGCAAAGCTACATCGGTTTACTTGGTGATTTCACCGAGGGGAATGGAATTCCTAATTTTATTGTTATAAATCCGTAGATTAGAGGGGCACCACAGAAGATAGTGATTTTAGAAGGAACCATATCGTGTAGACTTTTATATAATCAACTTGTGTGTATTCCTATGTCTGTTGTGCATGTAATTATCAAACTTCTTACCTTCGTGTCTTAACCTTAGTTTCGCTATGCCAGTGGTACTTCGGTAAACTTATGTTCAATTTTACTTTTTCTTACTTGTAATTCATTCCACATGAAAAAAAGAAACCCCTTATCTTTCTTCTGCCATCTAGTGCGTTTTACTTACACTATGTATAAAATACGTTTCTTTAATTCGACAAACTATCCTAATAATTCTTTTCACATCATTGAAACATATTTCCTTTTTTATGTAGTTACAAACCAGTTATAGCAATGACTCTTTCTCAGCCAACCATTTCACCTCTGTAGTTCAAGTACAGTTATTATAGTAAACTTTAATATTTTCGCTGTTCAGTACTAGGCATGTTCGATTGTTCGCCAGTGGCTCAGAAACAGTTGATGGCTTACAAAACTCTGTTTCGATATAGAACAAATTGTTTATTTTGTAGCTCTACGCTTAACAATAAACTAACAAACCATCCTGCTCGATTACCCTCGTTTCATGTGTAGAAATGTTATGCTAACTTACAAACTCAAGGTAGAATCAGACAGCCAATCCATAGTAGTCAAAAAACGCACATTTAGGAGATAATCACATGATTATATTTCCTATCTTTATTCTATGATGTTCTCTCATTTTATCTCGTAACTTCGACCTTCTCACATACTTCTCTTTGACGATAGTGATATCTGTCTTACGATACGATCTGTCTTAAGAGTATTTTAAAATTAGTTTCTTTTTTATTAGTCAAACTATAATAATTTCTAACACTAATTAGACAACGTTCCAGCTGTAGTTTGAAGTTGCTAAGACCACCTTTAGTTGTCTGAAAAGTTGTTAATAAACAATAAAAATGGTTATGTAACAATAACTCAAGAAGTTCATCACATGATACATTATTAAATATTAGAAATGGCTATATAACAACATCTTACTATAGGATAATAATAATAATACAATATGATAACTTTAAAAAAACATTTAATGTTTTACCAACTGTCGTTTTGCTAGTGCAACAAAGTTTCTATAGTACTAACACGTCTTTTAGGGTGCAAGCTATTAAATTTTAGATTTACAATTTAGACAAAGAAACCACTAACCCATTTCCCCCACCTTTTTGGTGCACTATGTATTGTAATTAATTGTTTTAAAGTTATGAAAAAATACAAATTTGTAACTGTATTACTAAACTAGAACTTTTTAAGGTGGTATTTATTGTCTGTTGAAGATGTACTAAAACCTTCCGATGAATAGTTTGAAGCACCGATAGTATCGATACTTTATCAAATACAATATCAATAATTCTATCATATTTAGCTGTAAATGTTTTACACTTTCTACAATATAACTCAGATTATTTTAGTAAAATAAACTGATATCTTCTGACAGATATATAAATATCAACACTGTTTAACCTTATCATCTGATGTTTTATTTTCGTTACATGTCACGTCACTAATAATAACCTATTGACTTTTGTCTCCATAACTGTATGATTCAAAATAATCTCTAATATACCAGAGTAACTTATTATAAATAATTCCCAACTATAAACTAGTAAGATGTAAATAATTCCCAACTATAAATTAGTAAGATGTAAATAATTCCCAACTATAAATTAGTAAAGTGTAAATGCTTTTTCTACATACTCATATATAATAAATAAGCCTATAAGTAACTGCATGATGTAATTGTTATTTGAAAGTTTACATCATCTATTGTTTTAGTACGTTTGTTTATTTATTTATTTCTTACAATCATGTTAGTCCACATTTAATGCTACTATTTCTTTTACAGATACCAGCCTACAGTAAATATCGTGGATCAGGTGTTTCTTCAACTTCAACTACATACTCTCGTTACAGGCAGCCAAGTGAGACACTTTCATTACGTGACAAAGAAAGCTACAATGGTTACACATCTGGATCTGGGTATATTTCCGATTATGGTAAATTTGGCAATATTTCTGATTATGTTCGATCGATTTCAGGTTATGGTTCCGGCTACGGCTCAGATTATAAGTCTGGTTACACGTTAGATTATGGACGTTCCGGCTATGTATCAGATTATAACAAATCGGGTCAGTCACCTGACTATAGTAAAACAAAATATATTAGTCAGTCGTACATTCCTTATGGTTATGTAGAAGATAAATATCCTTCTGCAACCACATCAAGACCTACCTATGGCTCTTACTCTAGTAACATAAGTCGAGATGAGCCCAGTTATGGTAGAAATACATACTCCAGAGGTTCAAATGACTCTAGAAGTTATAAATGTTATATTCTTTACTCGCAATCTACTGGTCGCGATGCTTACTCCAGGGTAAACAGTAAAGATGATTCACGTCCAAGTTATTCTCGGACATCTAGTAGAGATAGTTCAATACAATCTTATTTGAGAAGCGACAGCAACGATAGCACCTGCTACTCTAGACAGAGCAGCATAGACCTTAGTCAGAATCTTCCAACGATAAACGAAACTATAGTTCACAGTCCCAGTAAAACTAAAAAACTTCCCCATAACAAAATCAGAATCAAAAGCTAAAACTATGAAGGTTCCTGCAAAGTTTACGTCAGATTCTGAGTCTGAAGAAACAACTTCTTCTGATGAAGAAGAGTTTCTGCAGTTCAGAGTCACCTCACCATCAGTTAAAACTACAACTAGTGAAAATAACTTTAATGCTGTCTCGGCGTCTATGAAAATTAAGAAGCTAACAACTGTGAAACAAGTTGCTGTAAAAAAGCATCATTTGGTCAACAGGTAAATCCCCATGATCTGTCCGATCCACTTTCATGATCTGACAGCACCAAACGCCGTTACTCGTCGTCAGCCTTACGACCAAATTCTCTGTATTTTGACAGATATTATTCTAAGTACGCCACACCCACTTATCGTTCGTACAGGCCTTCAAATAATAGTGCTGTATCAGACTACATGCGGCAAAGTCCCAAAGAAGAAAAAGTTCCTTCATCGCCTGACCAGACAAAATCACCACTAAGTCCCTAGGCAAGAAACTTGTTAAATATTGAACAAGATGCATCTTTGGCACGAGATATATCGCCAAACGACCAAGATCGGCCAGAAGGTCAAACATCAGAAGAAAACTCCAATGAAAATTTTAGAAAATCGGTATTAAATATGAATCTTGATGACAACCAAAAGCAAGCCAACATTAGAAACCAAGACCAATGAGAGAAAAGAAAATTCATTCAATGACAAAAGAGAAGACAGAAACATTTCTCGTTCAACCTCAAGGAGTAAATGTGAAACTGGTGTCGGTCGCAGCAGCTCAAGAAATGATATCAGAAGGAACGAATCAAGGAGTAATATGGAGTCAGTAGGAAAGTCTGGTTCCAAAAGTCGAATCCCCAGAAGGAAAGAAAGCCGGGAAAATTTGTTACCCACCATCATGCCCAAAGTTATAACACTACTTAAAACATTTTACAGTTTTGTTTACCACAGTCTGAAATACAGAGGGTAGTAAATCGATAAATTATTGTTTGTGTTAAGAACACACAGTGTGATCTGGTATGGCCAAGTGGGTTGAGGACTGAGTCATATGTTGAAGAAAGCTGACATGGATCAAGTAGTATATTGAAATAATCTAACATGGATCAGAAAGCCTCAGAAATATGCACGCAATGAAGCGAAAAAATATTTTAGTATTTTAATTAGTAACGGGAAGTATAGTAAAGAGAAAAGAAAACACCGGCAGTAATTATTCACACGGAATGAACTGAAAGGTATTAAATAAGTGTTTCATCGGATAATAACTGAAATCAGCTAATTCCCATTGTTAAATGTAGTTAAATGTAATTATAAGGTTAGAAGTGAATGTTTATTAATTCAAGACGAAATTATAAAAGAGAAAAAAAATATGAATGGCTAATATAAATCATTCAAAAACAATGCAAACAAGATAGTACGGATGACATTCGTATCGTCCTTATCTAATAACACACTGTGTAGTAGAATGTTAACACTCAATATAGGATAAAATAAAGTCAGTTGTGATTGAATAGTTTCATATATTTCCATATGTTCATGCTGCTTGTGCTGTTATGTGGATGATACAAATGCCATCCATAATATATTGTTTACATTGTTTTTCAAGTATTTATATTAGCCATCCCTACATTTACACCTGTTTTTGAAAAAAAAATTCCTTAATTGTTTACTTGTGTTTTTTTTAACGGAGTGTTTTAATAGAGGTAGCAAGGTTGTATTTATAACCAAGTTCTAAATACTATGACGTTCCAACTGTAATATTTATTGTTTATTTATTATTGGCTGTTAATTCCTGTTTTCCTTTGTATTTAAGCTTTTTAAACGGACACTTAATTTCTATAAAATCTAACCACATGGGGTTATAATAACATAATTTACACTAAAATTATAATTTTTAAGATTACTACAAAAACACTTATAAGAGCAAATAGTCCGTCTGAAACTGTCACCCCAGTGAAATTGTTTGAAACCTTTTATTTTGGTTTTTAAGTTAACACTAACAAAAACGAAAAAAAAGAAATAAGAATACGAAATTCAAACATTTTGCTAAGATATTTCCAGAAATTGTGAATCAGTCACAATTTTCTGTGAATTTTTATGTTTATTGTAGTTTACATTGATATCTATATATTTGTTTCAGGTTGTCATACTTTTTATTTTTTGACATATCAAGCAGGGAGTCTGGGCCCTCACGTTTCAAGCTGTTTCGGTATAAATGAATCAAAACTATTAAACTTACTCTCAGAAAAAGCTGGAAATTGCATAAAACTGAATCCAGAACCCAAGAGCTTTTGAAGGTGAACCCTGTACCTTGGCCGTAATGAGTGCACTTGTAGGGCAAATTCTTTCGTTTCGCTTGGTTAAATCAACCTTATTTTCACCCAGTACTTTTAACTGGCTTCCTACACTTTCACTGATGAAAAAAAAAACATGTTTAATTCGCCTCTTCTCTGTACTTGTTAAAATATTTATTTTATCTGTTTACTCTAACAACAAATATTATATTTTTGTTAATGAGGGGTAATGTATCGCGCAGTTAAAACAATCTGCTGCAGGATACATTGAGTGTTTGTTTGTTTGTTTTTAGAATTTTGCGCAAAGTTCCACGAGGGCCATCTGTGATAGCCTTCCCTAATTTAGCACAGTGTAAAACTAGAGAGAAAGCAGCTAGTCATCACCACCCACCGCCAACTCTCGGGCTACTCTTTTACCAACGAATAGTGGGATTGGCCGTCACATTATGATGCCCCTACAGTTGAAAGGGCGATCATGTTTGGTGATAGGGGATTAGAATCCATCTCCCTTAGATTACAAGTGGAATGCCTTAACCACCTGGCCATACTAGGCCAAGGTATGAAACATAAAATAAACATTAATCATATATCACTTATGATTGTGGGCTCTTTCAGAGCCTTTTCACGCCTTTGTACAGAGTTACAATTCATTAAATCAATGTTATTTGTGTGGTAATTATGAATGTTAACATTTTAAAACCCATTTCTTTTCCTGTGTAGAGGTAGCATATATAAAATCAGTGTTATTCACGTAGTAATTATACCTGTTATATATTAAATCATTATATCTTGAGTTCTGTTTCGAACTTAATTCTGAGACCGATAAACATAACTTTGTGTTAGCTTTTAAAAAAATTAAATTACTAATCCATCGAAATGTGAGTTTTTCATTATCAAATCTATTTTATCTCAAACTTCTAACAGGTTTGTGGTCCAGCATTATCTGTAGAATAAAATATCAGTAATTTCTTGTGGACATTTTATGCAAAGGATGGAGAGAAATGTGGTTACTCTGAAACTGTGTTTATGTTTTGAATATTTTTAGAATTTGAACGTAATACTGTCACAGATGATGTGTAACGTATGCTATTCCTGCATTCCTTCTCCTGTATTACACTATATTTTATTATATCTTGTCATATTTTTTATAAATATAAAAAATAGTCAAAATATTCTTATCGTCAGGTCATTCTTCAATGTTATACACTTACTTTCCACATACTTAAACCTATGAACAAATATATATGTTTAGACATTTCTGACAGTTTTATTAAATTGAAGTAGACCGACATAATTTGGTTAAGTGCGAAATAAAATGTGATTGATAACATACATAGACTAATTAGGTGGGCCAGGTAATTGCTATATCCACATAACAAAATATAGTTTTCTTCATCTCCTGGTTTTTAAAGCTATTAGCGAGAAAATAACAAATAAAATATGGATTGCGTTTCATATCAAATGGAAACTCTTAATATGTATGAACCATATCATTGACCTCAGTCGATGGTTTCTACGCTGATCGCTTGGTTATTAAATAATCAGTGATATCATATTAGAAAAATAAACCTTAGCACTTTTCATTTGGTCCTCCGTCTACGGATTTGCAACGCTAACATCAAGAATTCGATTTCCCTCGGTGGACTCAGCAGATAGCCCGATGTGGCTTTGCTCTAAGAAAACACACTTTTCACTTGTGACCACAGATAGTTTCTGTTATTGTTCAGGCGTACACACATAAACACATTAAATAATTTCGCATATCCATTTCAGGAGTTATTTGTTAAGTCTAATGTGGGAGTATATACAATACGTGTATTTAACATGTGTGAACAGTCGCAGTAGCCATGTTCCATTTAGTGTCAAATCATACCTATCAGTGATGTCGAGAAACCCACTTGTTGAGAATTTTATATGCAAAAACCATACCTAACCTTAACCCCAAACTGCTGTACACTTTTATACAAAACTACAAACTTGCGTGTTTTATTACCTTCTGCTTAATTCGCCAAATGAACGGTCTTATTGGAGATATAGGATACCCTCAAATATTTTATTAATTTCTAACGTATTTATATTCTACAGGGTGGCCCGTAAGTCCCTACCCATTCACATGTTATTATGTTATATTCAATAATACTAATGATGAGTTGAAGGCAGCTGTTACCGTGGCATTTGGAACAATAGCCACTGCTATATTGAGGAAAATGTCTCACAGAACATGGCGTTGCATAATATTATGCAGCGAGAATGAGGGACAGCACAGAGATATACTGGATACACAAGATATATGGATGAATAGAGACTTACGGCTACCCTGTATATTACTTACATATAGTACCCTTCATAATTTATCAGGTTCTAACGTGTTTAGTTTTCTTTATTACATATGAAAGGGTAGTCTGACATCACTATCGATTTGTAGCGTGTTTAATATCATTGTTTCAACCTTGAATTATATGGTGCTCGTGTCCCTCAAATACCGAAGGCTGTGATTTCACATTGACGTAAACAAACTCGTGCATTCCGTTCATTGTGATACTCACTGTAAAACGTAAAATATATGTAATAATCGACTAGAAGTTACATTTTCATGTCGTGTAGCAATCAAATCAGGTCTTAATTTAAAACTTCAGGACAGTTTTCTGAGATTTGTTCTTTCTGGGAGAAACTGTGTTATTTGTTTCCACTTTTTATTATTCATGGCGCCATTATGACTGAAGTTTTTTTTACGGGGTTGAGAAGGGTCGTAGGCTCTTAAAGAGTCAATCTTGAAGATTCCGACCAAATTAATCTATGTATTTTCTTTAATTTGTCAGAGGTAGACTTTATAAAACCATGTTCAATGTTATAAAATATTGATGTATTATAGACAATAATTACAAGTATTTAATGTGATTTAATCCTATGTCTTCTAATCGGCGTGCAGTCAACGTCAAACATCACCTTTAAAGATTCTTAACTCTTGCGTCACAAAACTGGAGTTTCAGCGTATTTGGTTTGTAATAATCACGTGATTTGTCTCTAGAATGTTGCATGGCGTAGGTATATAACACTGAAGGAAGATGTAAAACTTATACTTAACGATCACATATACTTTTTATTAATTTGTTTGTCCATTATAACAAGTTGCTTTTGTTTTCTTTTACTACGCTTGCAGAAACGTGTATGATAGAGACAAACTGGGGATCTTAAGTGCGTGTTTCACCGAATTTTAAATGTCGCCACATGTCTCTGTGTTTTGTGGTAAATAACCTAATAATAATATGTATGAGACAACATATTAAACCTAAACATTTATAATTACCTTATGCTATTAACAAGACAACGCTTAGCGCTTTTGCATAAGCTTTTTTTTCGCACCCAACCCCTGTTTTCAACAATATGTTATGAATATAACTGGTTTATTCTTTATTGGTGTATGCGGTTGGTAATTAAATATTACAGTTTCCCACGTGTAAAAAGTTATGCATCTTGTCATCCTTATATAAACAAACGTAGTATTTAAAGATACAACCTTAAACAAAACACACGTGAAGCGAGATTAGAACTTCACACTTTCCTCTATTCATTAATGGCACTGTGTTTATATAACAACATTTTCTATAATTTTCTTAATGCGAAATTTATATGCATGTGTGTTCAGCATTGTCCTACCAAGTTGACTGTTTTCTTTATCATGTCAAACTTTTATTTAACTTCTCAGAAATCTAGCTCAAAACCTTAAAACAAGTAAACACTAACTAACACACGCTTTTTAGATAAATTTGAATATTTGCTTGCGCTGCTGCTCATTTATAGCAATAAAGAGTGTCCCCTACCATCGGATGTGGTAACATTTATAACAACAGACAATGTCTCTTACCATTAGATGTGGTAACATTCATAGCAAGAGAGAGTGTCCCCTACCATCAGATGTGGTAAAATTTATAATAAGAGACATTGTCTCCTATCACAGATGTGGTGACATTATAACAACAATGTCCCTTACCATTAGATGTGGTAACATTTATAGCAAGAAAGAGTATCCCCTACCACCGAATATGGTAACAGTTATAGCAAGATACAGAGTCCCCTGCCATCGGATGTGGCAACATTTATAACAACAGACAATGTCCCTTACCATTAGATGTGGTAACATTTATAACAAGAGTGAGTGTCTCCTACCATCGGATGTCGTAACAGCTATAGCAAGAGACGGCATCTCCTATCATTATATGTGGTAATATTTACAGCAAGAGACAATGTTCCCTACCATAAGATGTGGGGACATTTTTAACAAGAGGCAATGTCTGTCTCTTTCAGATATGGTACCAGTATCCCTTATTTTGAACTCTCCTTACTTAAAACACATACATACAGTATACATTGGAAATCTCTCGAAGTACATTATTTCACCGAAGATGGTTTACAGGCTGTTGACAATATTTAAAAACGGCTTTTTTTTTACTTGTTCAACATAATCAAAACCATTAATTATTTTTTATTCCGATTCACTAACCCTACCTACTACTTTATTAAGCCTTACACCAAATAACGAGTTGAATTGCTTGGAATTGTTATTCGTCTAAAGATGTCAAAGAATCGAACTCTTGCACACAAGAAGATATCTTACGTCACCACGGTTTCACAGCTATGATAGAACCATTTCTTAATATTTATCGGGTCAAAACAATGAACTTTCAAGACGCGTGGTCATTTTTCATTGTACAGACAATGATCAAAACTATGTTATACGTATGGCTTAGTATCTTAATAAAACAATCAGTCTGTTAACATTAAATTCTGACCGAGACAATCTACGCACTCACATGTGATTAAACGCCAGTAACTTTTGTATGCTGTTTCAGAACATAGTGACAATTTATTTTCATTATTTTATGTCTTACGTCTAGATGTATACGTTTATTTTTTTATTTTAATGTAAATTAAGAGACCTTAGAAATATAAAATTGAAAATTGTCTAAATTCAAGGGCAGAGCTGCACAATCGGCTATCGAAATCCAATTTCGAGCAAATCTTATAATATTGAACTAGAATATATATAGTTATGTCGGATATTTCATGTCTAGCACTGTTATGGTGGGATGATTCTTTAGGAAGACGTAGCAGTTTAATACTTTGTTTTAAATATAAGGTATTTTGATTGTCTTTTACTCACTATAGTGAAGGTACATTTACAGAAACTATATAAAGCTATGTATTTTTGGGAGCCTAGATAAACATAGGTTCGCTATAGTGAACAAAAAAAATCTCAAACATCATATATGTTGCATACACTCCATCAATACAAGAAGCGTAGTATTTCGATTTGCCTTTGTCAAAGGCTCCTGATGAGGGGTGAAATTCCCCGAATTCAGTATAAGTCAGTAACAAATGCCGAACCGACTGATGGATTGGAATACATATTTGTTTTTACTGTGTAACAGATATAGTTTCTCTTGTTTTGGCTCCTTCTGCTGGGACAAACCTGCATAAAGCTGGACTTATCTGCATTAGTAACGAAGAAATTCTAATAAGCAATATTTATTGATCTGCAGTCTTGTTAAGGTGTGAAAACCTGTGAAAAATAAAGGTAACTAGATGGTCATAAATCATGTTTCCTGGTAAGTTATCAAAGGCTTTGGAGTCGGCTTAACCATTTATCTAAGGATACAAACCTCCATTAGTAAACTTTTTAGGAACATTCATCGAACATTTCTAGATATCTATGAAATATCTCGAGTACATTCTAAATATATAAAGGTAGACTGTTTGTAAAAACGAAACTCTGGTATTTACCATCAATACTTAAAATACTCTTCTCTTATTGTCTGAAGGGTTTACCTTTCACAGGTTTTTGGTTTGTTTAGAGTTTTTGCGCAAGCTCTGCACAAGTGTTGTCTTAGCCAAGACTTTCCTAATTTGTAATGGGTAAATTGCTAGTCGGCGTAACCCACCGAAGATAATGAAAATGTGTTGGATTTCTTACTGTTTACATGCTGAACACAATGAACAGAAAAGTTTTTTTTTCGTATATATATATTTACCTTTTAATTGTTGTTTAAAAAAGGGTAGTCATATCACAGGACGTTCTTACGTGTGATCTCGTATATACATTCAACATGTAAAAATATGGAAACACTGATGGCAGAAGTGTCTTCCAATTTTAGGTATAATAATTCTGTCCATACGTCACCTAAATATTCAACAGGTATTTCCTCAGCCATAAAATGTCGCTTTAAAGAATTTCCGAAGAGAAATGAACGAGAGGTTGTTTTTATAGTGGGTTCAATCAGCTATCACGTTCTTTATTTGATGATGTTACGAACATATTTAGACTAACGAATATTTTTTAAAGCTAAATGTCTTATGTAACTAAGTAGACTTCATCTCCATCAGCCACCTTTCAAATAAGAAGTAGAATGAAGACATTTATTTTTTTTTATTATAATGTTCATGAGTCTAAAATATTGAAATACTAGAAACTCTCAGGTACCACCATCAGGTATCCTTCAACAGGTTAGGATAGAATATCGGTAATTAAGATTTCTCATTTCACTATCTGTACAAAAAATATATAATTTTTGTTCTCGCCAATTTGCATATTAAAGTGTTTTCTTATACAGGTTTTCCAAAGAATACGTTCATTCATAAAAGCATAAGTTTGTTTATTTCCTGAAGAGGAAATGTGTATTTTAGTAAACGTCATATTGGTAATTGATACTACATTATGGTATGTAACTCGCAGTGGTATTAATGTGTATATTAGTATATTGTCATATTGGTTATTGATACTACTTTGTTTCAAGTAACTTGCAGAAGTATTAAATTGTATTTTATTATAAATTCAGAATTTGTAAATATTATTCATATTCTTAAGTTACTGTTTTAATTTCTGAATCATTACTGAATTTCTATCCTGTTTATTTTGTAAAAAGCTTATTTTTTAAGTCAAATCAAATTATCTGACACTGAGAGTAGCACGATGGTAACTCAGTGGTACTTCTGAAGGCTTGTAACTGGATTTTGATAATCTCGGTAAGAAAAGAGTAGTTATCTTAGTGTGTAGCTGTAGTAATTGTTTTTGGTCTGATAATCATACTTGGAGAGGAGACACTCTTACGTTTTTCACACGTTATTTGTCACTCGTTTAATACCTCAAAATACTACCAAACATGAAAACAATGATATTGTTTTGTGTTATTGCATAAACTTAAAAGAGACATAAAATCTTTACATCACTTGCATGCGCCGCACAAGTCGATTTCAACTTCTTGTTTCTTTGTTTTTGAATTTAGCACAAAGCAACTCAAGGACTATTTGTGCTAGCCGTTCCTAATTTAAGACTAGAGGGAAGGCAGCTAGTCATCACCATCCACCGCCGACTTTTGGGCTACTCTTTTACCAACGAATAGTGGGATTGACCGTCACATTATAACGTCCCCACGGCTGGGAGGGCGAGCATGTTTGACGCTACTCGGGCGTGAACCCGCGACCCTCAGATTACGAAGCGCACGCCTCAACGCGCTAGGCCATGCCAGGCCACCTTCTTGTTTCTATGGAAGCAGTTCTAAAGATTTGTATTATACCAAAATCATAGAACATTCTAAATTCATAGAAAACGAAGCTCAGTCACTTTGAAAAAATAGAAATAACTAAATTCTTAATAATAATAAATAAATCTGTTATCGCCTCACTGTTTTAGTCTTAGTAATAATGAAACACAAAATTCAAAACTCAGTAAAAATAAATCCGTTAACACTTCATTGTTTTAGTCTTAGTAATAATGAGACAAACATTAAAAACAAAGTAAAAATAAATCCGTTAACGCCTCACTGTTTTATACCTGTATAATAACAACAAAATCTTTGATAGATTAAAATATTACTGTATTGAATGAAGAGTTCATCTTTGTTCGTGATCCATATTCCAACATGAAGGTAACCTATCTAAGTGTATACATACATTTTGAATGCAGGTTTTACTTGTTATAACATAAAGTAGTGCCGAAGCATGGAATATATAGCAGTAGAGGTAGAAGACGAGAAATGGCAAAGATGCTACTAAAACAATGCTTTTTCTTTCTTATCTTAGTAAGCCAAGAATTCAGACTGGTTTAACAGCGCATGTGTCCACGAGTTTATTTTTCCCTTTTTTAACTTTTTCTTCAATCTTTCTTGCCCCCCGTTAGTACAGCGGTATGTCTACCGATTTACAACCCTAAAATCACGGGTTCGATTCCCCTCGATGGGCTCAGCAGATAGCCCAATGTTATTTGCTATAAGAAAACACAAACACACACTTAATTATTCTTAGCTAATGTTGGCCTTGATCTCAGAGTGACCCCCGAGCCATGGTGAACAAGTCGAATGTGCCTCGAGGGGAAGACCGACTCTTCAACGGCAATTGCGACTTGAATGGTGGTATATTTATTTCTAGCAATGGACCAGACTTTGTTACATTTTGAAGCAAGAATTTAGTTGTGGGAGTGTTATATGTCACGATCAATCCCACTATTCATTGGTGAAAGTTGGCGGTGGACGATGATGACTAACTGCCTCCCCTCTAATATTACACTGCTAAATTAGGGACGACTGGCGCAGATAGCCCTCGTGTAGCTTTGCGCGAAATTCCTAAAAACAAAACAAACTTGTCTTGAGTAACTTACAATGTGCCACCGTTTTCGGTTGCCTTGTAGTTTGTATACAGCTTTAGCAGACTGAATCGTGGTGGTTTTATTGTCTCGTTTGTCTCTCTCTCTCTCTCGTGTATTACGTATGTTGTAGCCTATATTTTGATTCCGTGTTGTTGATAAACCAGAAAGTAGTATTTGCTAGTTTCGTGCCAAACTGGACAAGGATTACCTACGCTAGCCGTCTCTAATTGTGTATTTATAAGCCGGTGGGAAGACAAAAGTTAACAGTATCCACCTACAACTCTTGAGCTGAGCTGATCGGATAATGCACTCGCAGGATGAAAGTGCGGAGAACGATTTTGAGCCGAACTATGGTCTCTCGGATGTGCGGTCGTGCACAAGAACCAATAAGTCCCACCCAGTTGAACTTGGGAGAAGCTTTAACGAAACGTAACAAACATCTCTTTAATACACGAAACGTTTTTCATTTTCGGAAACAGTTTGAACGAAGTTATACAAAGCAAGTTATGTTAAAATGCAGTAGTAAGTTTTGTGAGTACATAATAAGTACGTGATTTAGTTAGTTCATTGCTGTGAATACCTAGTTTGTATTTGATGGAAAACATAGATAGAAAATTAAGAAGTAAAGGTGATTTCTGTTAGATGTAGTTTGTTTGTAAAGTTAGGCCTGTCGCCGAAGGTTAGGTATGCTAAAGTAAAACATGAAAAATTGTTTTTATTATCGTTTAGTGAAGTTAACTTTCAACTATTTTTGTTATATAATAATCCAAACTAACTAGGGCAAAATTAGCAAATATTCAAATAATATGTAGTTCTTTTGATCAGCTACCAACCTATTCCCATTCTCTTTGCTTGTTTAGCAATAGTTCGTAGGGTTCACCATGATCGTATTAGAATTAAATAACATTTAAAAGTTTCAACCCTTAGAAATTAAACCAACTTTCGTATTCTCGCTTAAATTCCAACCATACAAGGAAAAAATGTAACTATTCAATGTAAGTATACATTATAATTTATCTCGGACGAGTCTCCGATTTATTATGTTACGTACGTTACGTGTTACGACTTCAAATTTAAAAGTTAAAAGAATATTGATATATATCAAATTTATGATATTTGCCAACAAAATTGATACTGTAGTGATTTCTCTATTATTTATAGTCCTGGCATGGCTAGGTAGTTAGAGGCGCTAGAATACCCGTCACATCAAACATGTTAGCCTTTGCAGTCACGGGGGCATTGTAAAGACAGTAAATCTCCACCATTCTTTAGTAAATATGTAATCCAAGAGGTGGCGTGGGTGATGATAATTAGCTGCCTTACATCTAGACTTAAACTGCTAAATAAGGAACGTTGTTGTTGTTTTGAATTAAGCACAAAGCTACACAATGTGCTATGAGTGCTCTGCCCTCCACGGGTATCGAAATCCGGATTTTAGCGTGTAAGTCCGCAGATAAATCGCTGAGCCATTGGGGGCAAATTAAGAACGACAAGCGCAGAAAGCCCTGTTCTATCTTTGCGCGAAATTCAAAAACAAACAAATAAATTATGTTTATTTTAATATCTGTTTATTTCAGTTAAATATATATTTGAAACTTATTGTTAAATGTGTATTGAGAAATTCCTACCTATTATCTTAATTTTTAGAAGTGTAAGAATCAACAATCTTTTTTTACGAAAGTTCTAGCTAGTGTATCATTTAGTATTGTTGCCAACTGAACTTTCGAAACCTTTACCCTAAAAGTATATAAATCAACGCCCCAAGAGACAATTAACTGATATTCATAGGTTGCTACAGTCAGTATACAATAAACTAGTGGTTCCCAAACTTTGAGCCGTGGGATATTTCAAATTTTCGAGGGAAACACAGCGATATTGACATCTGTCGGACACCGTTCGAACTACTAGCTCGAGGTAGTTCAGTTTTAACTACATTCCTTTCGATGACTTTCTCGAATGTTTGAGATGTATTTTTGTTTACTTGTACTTTTGACTACGCCAGTAACTTCTCTAAGTTCATCGTTTCTTAGATTTTGTATATAAATATTATATCTAAAAGTTTTGGCTCCAGAGTGCATGCCTCCAAGTAAACTAAAATGCCACATAGAGACAAGTCATCCCTTCCTGGCTAGTAAATCCCGTGATTATTTTACCACAAAGCTAAATTAATTGAATGAACAAAAAGGAACATTTTTGAAACAAGCATCAATACCAAGCAATGCTAGCGTACTATAAGATGGCATATAGAGTCGCGAAATGTAAAAATTCTCACACCATCGTAGAATACGTGATTTTACTGGCTGCAGTGGATATGGTGAACATTATGATTGGTGAATCTGTGGAAAGACTGCTTTAAACGGTACCTTTATCTAACAATACTATCAGTCGTAGATTCTAACACATTACCGAAGATCCCACAATTCAGCTAATTGAAAAAAAATGAAAGTGTTACAGCTAGATGAGGCGATGGGTATTTACAAGGATGCTTATTTCATATGGTACATACGGTTCGTGGATGGTGATAAAATTGTGGAAGACCTTCTCTTTTGTAAAAGTATCATTGCAGTTACAAAGGCTTAAGACTTGTGTGAGATTCTTGACACTTTTCTGTGTGAAAACAACCTAGACTGGGCTAAGTGCATTGACGTCGGTACCGTTGGTGGTCCCTCCATATCTACTTATTATGGAGGATTGCAGGCACTCGCACGAAGCAAAGCACTTGAAGCACTGTGAATCGACTGCATAATTCACAGGGAAGCCCTTGCGTCACAGTGCCTGAGTCCTCCACTGAACCTAGTCCTGCAAAATGTGTTGAAAGTGGTGAACTTTATAAAACTGTGTCAAAGAGGGCGAGGTTTTAAAAAACAAACTGTGTGAGGATATGGGATCTGAGCATACTTTATTGTTGTACTACTGTATACTATAGCTCGCCATAGTTGTCCCACGGGAATGTAATGTCCCGTGTGTTCGAATTATGATAGGAAGTCTTGTCTTATCTCGAAGGAGAACACGAATGTGCTAAGAACTTCTTGAATACTGATTTTTTTTTGTCAAAATAAACATACCTGTGAGATATCTTCGTAAAAACTAAATGCCTTGAATCTCTCTCTGCAGGAAAGTAACACACACATTTTGAAGGTTTCAATCTTCAGAAAAAAGTTATTACTCTGGGGAAAACAATGAATGAAGATGGTAGCAAAGAGAGTTTCTTCCTGTTGCAGCAGCTTGTTATATCCAATGAAGTTGATTTGATTCACAAACTAAAATATGTTTTTTTAGGGGCAACTAACAGCTAAGTGACTGGTTTGAAAATTACTTTCCAGAAGATATGAAGAAGTTTGCATGGATTAAAGACCCATTCAAGGCTAAGTTCCCATCTGAATTTACCTCTGCAGAAGAAGAAAATCTTATTGAGCTGTCTTGTGACAAGACTTTAAAAACAAAATTTGGCAGCATGGTACTAACCCTGTTTAGGATATCATTCAACGGATATCCGCTGCTAAGTGCTAAAGCTCAGCGAATCCTAATTCCATGTGCGAAGTCATGTCTCTGAAGCTGGGTTTTCCGCGGTTGCTGTGATAAAAAGCAAGTTCCGCGCGAAAGTCAATGTGGAACAGGAAATGAGGGTGGTGTCCTATCTGATTCTAAGATTTGAGAAGGTATGCAGTGCCCAACAGGCGTACACATCGCATTAGAAATAATGGTTATTTAAAAATGAAATAATAAAAATATATATACAGGGTGGTCGCTAGAAAAGCGAAAAATTTGAGGGTCAGATGAAATCATGAATAAAATGCGTGCTTACTCATTTCTATTTTGATTTCTTTACATCATGAATAAAATGCATTCTGAGCATCTATGAGTGTAATATAACATATGCCTTTAAAAAAACTTTGTAAAAGTTATTCTTTGTAAAAATAAGTAGCTGTTTGACAAATTTTCCGCTTTTCTAGCGACCACCCTGTACATTGTTTTTCGATTTACGTGTATTATTCTTTCAAACGGCTACAAAGATGTTAGGACATAAATACTTAACCATTTGTTGATTTGTTTAAAGTTTTTTTTTTATTAAAAATGTTAGTGATATAACAAAGTACTTAACTTGATTAGTGTTGTACAGGGGCAGTTACTCAAGGTTGTTGGTCTTGACATGCAAAGCCAGTGCTTTTCTCAGGGGCAGATTTATGGTGGGTGTTATAGTGGATGTTAAAACAACTAATATATCAACGAACAATGAGATCAAAGCTGGTTATTTCTGCTGTTTATGAATATAAACAAACATTAACATTCCCATATTCCATCTCATGTTTGAATTGTTTTCTACAAATATATGTATGTATGTATGTAAAGAAATAAACGCAACAAGCACACTGAATTGAAATTACAGTAATATTTAAAAATATATATCTTTCAGGTTCTTCAAGGAGAAGAATTTCTGCATCTTAACAGTGTAACCCATAGGGACATTAAGAGTTTGAATGGATTAGAGCATAAAACTAGGTAAGTTTTGAAACATGTAATGACTTTTGGTTATCAAAAAACAAATTAACTACAGATGATTTCTTTTTTCCAGATTACTTTAATTTGTCTATTGTCCATTGAAAATCAGGACTGTCTAAAACAAATAATAATACAAGTCTCTCTTTTATATACTTCTAATATTTAGCCACAGTAAAGAAATTGTGACGAAAAATGGAAAAGGAAATACTTCCGTAGTTAACATGTTTTACAATAATTTGGGACTTTCACAATATTTCAGCAATTTATAGCTTTTAAGTTGTAATGATTAATAGATTTTATCTTATGTGTATAGTTAGTTTCATAGAAACTTTAACCATCCAGCCAAACTAATTTGTTCTGTTATTCTGTAAAATTGTATTTGGCTCTAACTAATTGGAGACAAAAGATAGTTTTGAAATACTGTGTCTCACACCTGGATAAAATAACAATGTTTAATTAAAAAAAAAATATGCACTTACTTGTTATTATAAAAAATTTTATACCTGTTGGTTTTAAATATTTTGCCAGAATTCAATGTTTACACCATGATTTTTGTTATTAAAAATCATTCATTTCATTTGTAAGTAATCATAAACATGTATTATGAATTTGTTGAATCCCTACATGATAGCTGTAATTTACTTGATTATATAAAAATCACATTTACTCAGAAATATAAAATATTTACATGTGCATCAGAGTGTTTCTAATTTATATGCAGTACAAAATGTCTACCTTTTGATAATTCGATGTGTCTTTATTTTTTAAGATAATATATATTCATTTTTATTTACATTAAATTCTTACTGTTATATTTGATATTTTATGCTGTGGCTCTTTATTTCTTTCATTTTTACTTTAATATCAAATTTTTAAATATTATTGAAATATAAATCCTAAATATTTCTTCTAGCTACGTAAAGCATTGAACATTTTCTCATCTTAATTTGATGTTTCTTGGTAAACTTACACTATATATTGAAACAAAACCACCTACATGACATAGCTATGCATTATTCTGTTAATGAATATGACTATAATATGACATAAAAACCAAGTTTTACATATGCTTATTACCAAATTATGTACCAAGTAACGTTCTAGCCCCCTTTAATGAAAGAAATTGTCATGGACTACTTGAAGATATACAAGGTTAACGATGACCTGAAGATAACCTAAGAAGGTTGAAACATTGTTTTCTACTTTATTAGTGGAAATGTTTACATATATAGCAGCCATCTGGTGATATAAATTGTGTATTTAGTTGGATTTTACATCCATTTAACACCAGTAACATCAAAACAACAATTTGTTTCAAGTTCTTTGTTCTGAAATTAAGCAACAATCTTGTACAAATTAGCAGACTGTAACAAATTTTTGTATGTTGACAAATTTTATTTGTGCATTTGGATTATTATTTTTATTTTATAATCAAACTTTGTAATAGAAAAAGAACAAATCAAAATTAGAGTTAATTTTATTTTGTTATAAATTATAAGTGTGAATATTGAAAAAAAAGTTTTGTTACATAGCTGATTTTACAGGAGGAGAATGGACAAAAAGGATGTTATATAACTGAATAAAGTAGAAGTAGTTTTAACAGTTAACTTTTGCTACCTAAGTTGATACTAACAAACTGACTACAAAACTGTAACAGTTATTAATATGCCTTTAAGTTAATTTTATAAGACTAACTTGAAATTCTCTCCAAGTCATCATTAAATACCTTCATGTCTTCCACTTAAATGTCTTCATTTTTCTCGCACAAAAACATTGTTATTCTTGATTCTTTCCATCATGTAGCTGACTTTGGATTATGATCTGTAATAACACCAGAGTGAAATAAACAAACAATGCCTGGCATTTCTTGCTGGATGGCTTCAGAAATTGTAACAATGAAGTAATATGGGCCTGAGGTTGACATCTAGTCATTTGAAATTATGAGTGTTGAAATGATTGAAGGTAGACCTCCTTATTTTAATACAGATCTTCTCATGGTAAGTGTTCTCATGCCAAGGAGAAAGAGAAGATTGAATTTTCAACTTTCTTCTTATCAGAATGTCTTCTCTTTTTTCATTTTTGTATGTAAATACTTTGAGATGGCTGTAGAAAACTTTGATTTAATAAGTCTAAGAGAGCCTTCCACCAGATAAAATTAAAGTATTTCAAAATCAATTTCCAGATCCTTCAAGAATTTGTGTGACTTAATGCTTTGCTTAAGTTAAAAACAGAAATGATCACAGCACCCAAATTCTTAAGTTTTTAATTTTTATATATTCAAAACACAATTGTTTTCTTTGGTTTAAATGTCTTTCAGCATCTACAGGGAACAGCTATAATGATAAAAATGAAAACAAGACTTTGCACATTACTTACTCATATAGATATGCATGTAGTCATGAAGTCCCAATCCTTTATCAGGTATTTAATCTCACAGCCAGAAATGGGAAACTGGACATTACAAAAAAAAAATAATTCTCCTGTCTATTCTATCTCTAAACACTTTTTCAGAGTTATTTTACATGCTCAGCTGCATGCGTTGTTTTTGGTAGACCAAACGTTTGTATCTCTCGCAGTGTCAATTGTTCTATGGTAAATTCTTCTAAGTTGGCTTTAATACTATGATTTTATCCCCGTTATAGATCATCCTATATGTTAAGAAGAAATTGTTGTTTGTTTTTAATTTAAAGCTTAAATACACAAATGTTTAACTTTAAAAAAATTAATTAGATCCTGTCTCACGTACTTATCAACTTTGTTTTAATTCTGTGAGAACTATTTCAAGTTATCTTGTGATTTATTTCCGTGGTAAGTTTTGACGGAATATAGTTTTATTAATATGGATTTGAGAAATTTTATTTCATAACAGTTCATACTATTGATATAAATATCGTGTACAAATATATAATGTATGTATAGTGTACTTCTACTCAGTGTTTTGTGAAGTTTTGAGGAAATGTTAAGAAGAACAATCTCTGTATAACCATCCATAATTGTGAATTTAAATACTAGGGTTAAGGATAGCGACTTGTAGATAGAGCCCACTCGCAAATATCGCTTATAATTCACCCAAATTCCAAAAAGGAGGATCATGAATAATTTTGCAAGAACAGGACACATAGTTCAATTACAATTCATTTATTTTTCAAACAAATGTTATGGTTTGTAATTTGAGCTCACTCAAGCTCCATTTAGAAGGTAAAAGTAGAAAACATCAACAAAACGTACTTCTGAAAATATTCCCAGAAAAATCTATTCACGTTTCTAATATTTCTAGTAAATGAATATTTTCTGTAAAATTATTATCGATGCTACAAGTGTAGTTACGAGTTTAGCTGCCAATTTTGATTTCATTATTTTAAGTCCCACAATTTTTTTTTATTCACAAACCTCTTGAAGAGGCCTCATAATCACGTATATTACATACAAAACAAGTACAAAAATCAAATGTACAGTTATATACAATTGGATGCACATAATACTATCTGTTATTGCTCATATTAAAGGACACACAATAATGCAACGTTGTGAACAAGAACGAACAAGTTTAAAATAAAATTGAAAGAAAGAATTAACATCATTACGAATAACATACCTGGAATAAACAAAACTTATTTTATTTCTAAAATGACCCTTATAAAATGACAACAGAATTAAATGGTTATTTTTTCTAAACAAATGAAACTAACTGTAATAATGCAATATTTAGCTAATGTAATCAAAAACGTACACTGTAGGCAGTCATCTTTTCTTAATCCTATTAGGAAGCCCTGTACAAGAATTTGCCATTTCTGATTCAATAAGTCACACAATTAATTTTTATATGGCTACAGAATTTTGTTACACCTACGTTGTTTTTTGTCAACATACAACAACAAACTACGTCAAATAAGAAATTGACGCTCCATAGTAACCAACAGTCACAACCATATTATTCGGAACAGACATGTACTTTACAGAATGAACCGGATTGTTTAAAATGTATGGTTGTAGTTTTATTTCTCTAAAAAAAAATGTTCATAGTTTCCTTTATAGTAATTCCATGGAATCTCTAGATTAACAATGTCTTGCCATCACCTTCATGCACTAAGTACAACCGTATCAGTCATCATCATTCTTTATGATAAGTGATTAAGCTCATATTACGTTGAGAAATGCTCTTTCATTAAAATAGTTTCATAAAATTTAGCAAATTTGTGATGAAAAGTTGGCAGTGAATTGTGAAAAATAACTGACCACCAGTATGTATTTTTGGTTTTTTAAAATCTTGAGCTAGCAAATCTAATTTACTTGGCCTAGCCAGTACTTATGTATTTGCACGTGCTTTTACTCTCTAGTTTTGCTTTTCTAAATCAGCTGTCTTTAATCCGAATAACAAAAACTAAAAACTGTTCGTTTCTGCTCTTAGATGAAGCTGTAGTAAAAATTGTATACCGGTAATTCATTTGACATTTTATGTGGAAAAGTATTTTGTTTACAGCTGAGCGGTTTTTGTACACGTGCCTCACATTTGCATCAAATCAGACTCCTAATTGTATGTTGCAATACCACTACCGTGTTACGTGTGTACAACAGAGGTTTCCAAAACAAACGGTTGTATTACCGAAAACCATTTTCTAAATTTATTAAAATGAAAATGAAGATCGCGAAATTTTGTTCTGTTCCATAAGCTCAGCAGCAACGAACATGCATCTAGATGTTCGCTCTATTCCTGTTGCTATTATACAGGGTGGTCGCTAGAAAAGCGGAAAATTTGAGGGTCAGATGAGATCATGAATAAAATGCGTACTTACTCATTTCTATTTTGATTTCTTTACATCATGAATAAAGTGCATGATTTTAATAATTTTGAGCATCTATGAGTGTAATATAACATATGCCTTTAGAAAACTTTGTAAAAGTTATTCTTTGTAAAAATAAATAGCTGTTTGACAAATTTTCCGCTTTTCTAGCGACCACCCTATAGTTTAGACAACAGGACATTAAATATTTGAACCAGTTAATCACCAAAAAATGACTGATACAAAGATACATAGTTATACATAAAGCCTCCAATGTTTCTTTCTCCATAATAATTGCTGAAGAAAAAACGCTTAGCAAAGAAGCTCAGTGTATAAGTAAAATATAGTAATCCACAACATACATATGTCGCTCATACACTCTGTCAATAAATAACTAACAACCGCTAAATTATGAAAACAGCGTCCAAGACTGTAATAAAGTTCTAATAGCAAAAAGGAATCAATAAATTTAGTGAAGAGTTTCCAGAACGGTTAGTTATAAGGTCACAATCGTTAGAACACATTGCGATATAAATCTAGGCTTGGTGGTTAAGGACTTCGACCCAAAATTTAAGAAGTTGAAATTTATCGTTGAACGTGTACGATCTTTTCTCTCAGCCGTAATAATGCAATGTTCAATCCAACTATTTGTTGGTAAAGTGTAGCCTATGAGGTTGCAGTGGGTAATGCTGATTAGCTACCTTCTCTCTACTCTATCACTTAAATTATGGACGGCCAACAGTTATGTATCGGGTAGCTCATAACGAAAATTAGACAATCAAGTGAAATATATGAACTCATCTGCAACTATAACCATCTGAGATACTGAAATGTTTTACTTATGTTTAATGAAGTTACAAAGAATGCTTGTTAAAAAGTACCAAACAAAGTCTCCTTACAAAAATTATTACGAAAACTGCAAAAAAGTAACATATAGAACAACTGTTCTCCAACTCTATTGTTCGCGAACCGCCTGAATTTTTATTTATTTCGGCGGATAGTAATTGTATCTGATTTGGGTGACAGCCTCTCTATTAACGCACCTAAGAAATCAGTAACTCTAAAATTTTTTTTCTGAACTGACACTTTTATAATATCCATATAATCCAATGAGTTGCTTAGAATAAAAGAAAAGCCTGCGATTGACTTGGAACCATTGTTTTTCATTAGGTATGTTGTATCAAGTCCACTACTTATAATTGTGATCTATTGCATTCTTTTGAACAATGTGAAATCAGGTCTTTTTAATTCGCAATATGTTTTAACTGATTTGACGTATTCTATTAACAAAACTGTTTTGTACTATTACTTTTGTTCTTTTCAATAAGACAACTGATTACTTTGGTCTTCTTGGAAATACCTTTAGCATTTAAAGTTTAGATGAATAACGTTCTATGCTTAGTGGAGAAATCTTGAGGTATTCTAAGTACCATATTCAACTCTTGATACTATTAGTGGAGAGACTTTGAATTAAAAACGTAGAGATTAATGAAGTGAAATTAACAAACTTTGTTAGAAATAGAAATTTAAAAAAACTGAAAACGGTGGAGCAAGAGGAAGAAATAATTTGGTGTTTTAAGCAAAATTAATAAAAGTATGTATATATTAATTTTGTTTCCAATCCATGAAAGCAAATTAAAAACTTTTAAATAGCAACTAGCTTAGTTAGTGACGGTTTAATTTTTTTAATTCAAAGTATGGATTGTCCGCGGTTACAATATGACGGTATATAATATACAAGGATGGTTTCAGATTTCCTTTCACAGCTCTGACAGGATAATTCGAAAGTGTCAAAAATGAATGGGTTGCGTGACTTTCCGCTAATAGACAATATATTTGGAGTATTGTATAACATTCTTATCGATGTGTATATCTATGCAGTAATCAATGTTCAGTTTCACTTTTCTTGTTTTTTCCTCGCGGGTTCGCATCCCTGTCGCGCCTAAACATGCTCGCCCTCCCAGCAGTGGGGGCGTTATAATGTGACGGTCAATCCCACAATTCGTGGGTAAAAGAGTAGTCTAAGAGTCGGCGGTGGGTGGTGATGACTAGCTGCCTTCCCTTTTGTCTTACACTGCTAAATTAGGGACGGCTAACACAGATAGCCCTCGAGTAGCTTTGTGCGAATTCAAAAACAAGCAAACAAACTTGTTTTTTCCCAATTTTTCATATGTACAGAAGAAAATGCTGGAAATTTATAGAACACCTTAGGAGGAACCAAAATGATAAAAATATAATTTGAAATCTAACTTTCGAATATTGTACGAAACCGAACAAGTGTCAAAAGGCCAATAAACAGAAGCCCTGTTGTGTCGACTCGACGGTAAGCTTGTGGGCTTATAATAATGCTAATAAACAGATTTTGAAACCAGTGGTTGACAACGAACAGAGAGCCCTTTGAGTTACAACGAACAAAAATAAACACGATTATAATGAAACTCAGTATTAGTTTATAAAACATGAAGCCTGCAAACCAAGTCTGTAGGTCTTTCACCTGATGTCACAATATTTGTTCCATTTATCGTTGCTGTATTGGACGTTTCATTCTAGCAATCAACAGCAGCCTACAAATGGATAGAAGATTTACATTTTTTAAGCACAACGCTGAGACAATTTGTGGCATCAAGTAGTACAATAATAAGAATTTGTATTTCCTTTTTTTTTTTAAACCGGAGATGAATTAGAGCATTGTCACTGCAGTAAAATATGGATGACGTGATCTATTGACATCAGTTTAAGTACTAAAGCGCCACGTTTCGTATCTGCGGGAATAGGCCTTTATATCATAATATACAAATAATTTATTAAAGTTGATTAGCACCAGATGATGCTATACTATGCTAGTTCACACGCATGAAGTTTAAAAAGTCAAACAAACACAACTACAAAAAATTATGCTTCTACTTAATTCCAAATAAAATTTAATTCCTTAATGTTACACACAACAGCAACTGGATTTAATATTAGTTAAGCACACGAGCTGGTTACACAATAGCTGTAAATAACAACAACAAAAAGCTCTTCGTTCAAAGGTGTTTCCAAGTGTCACCAAGAAATTTAAACATTTAAATCGTTTCTTCATTACTAGTAATACTTTTTATATCAGTATTAAACAATTAGTCATTTTGCGAACTCCACTTTTATTCTATCGGTGACATGCTGATTACACAAAACAAAGTTGCTAATAAAGCTTCAGATGTGAGTACTTAAGACTGACAAGCTGAAATAGCATGCTAATGACAGCAATTATAACCCCGAAGCAGTTCGTTCTGTTGTCTTCGAGAAACGTCTTTGGTGTATCAGTTAAATATAAAGCGAGAATGTTTCGTGTGTACAGTTCCTGAAACATTCTAACGAGTCGGTGTTACCTTTGATGTCAGCAGTAAAGCTATAGATAATAGAAAAGTTATTGAATTCCAAGCAGCTGGGAATCAAGGTTTGACATCTTCCTTGTTTTGAAAATAAACTAGACTCACTACTGTTAGAATAACAATGTAAACATTAATTTTTAAGTTCTTGACACAGTAAATTAATATTTTTCTTGAACCCTAAAAATTCACAGTTGGCGATCTGTGATATTTGTAGGATTCTAATCTTAAATTTTTGCAAAAATACATCTTATTTCATCGTTGAACAAATTAGGAAACTGTAAGTAAAATAATATACATCATAGTTGTTGGAGAAAGTCTGTATGTAGTAATTCTTTCGTGGTATAATTTATCTGCCAAAAGACGCCTAAATCATATCTGCAAGCTGAGAGTTATGATTAGAAACTTTTTAAAACTGTTCTAGACATAGCAAAGATAAAGCTAAATAACTTGTTAACCAAAAATTGTATATAACAAATAAGTCCGCATAGCCTACCGTCACAGTATGTGGCTTAGTTATTAGAATGTTCGTCTTGTAACCCGTGGGCCGCGAGATCGAAATCTTTCTACAAACGTGCCCACCCCTTACTCTTCTGGGGTGTTATAATTCCACAGTTAGTCCCATTGTTCGTATATATAGAGTAGTTCAACCGTTTGGAATCTATAATGTTCACTAGCTGCCTTTCTTTAACTCTGTCACTTCAAAATTGAGAACTGCTAGCGTCACATAGCCGTCGTTTAGCGAAATAATAAAAAAAAGCAACAAAATGTTCCAACATTTGGGAAATAACCTTTAGTTATGTTTCTTGTATGGGCAAAATTAACATCTACTTTAACCTACGTTGTAGTATTTTCAATAAAATGTATTAAAACGTATAATAATGTTCTATACAGGGAATAATTCAGGTAAAAAATTTCACAACTAAGGTTTAAGATTTTTATTACATTATTTTACTATGCTTAATTTTGATACTGTGAAGAAAAAACTTGCCATAACAACATGAAAATAGGTATGTCGATTCTTCGTGTTCACCTATCTCAGGGTTGGAAACTGCTTTAACCTTCTACTAAGTAATATTAAACGAAATTTATAAAAAGAAAACAAAGTGTATTGAGAAAAAACAAGTGTTTAAACTTTATTAGACTGTATTTTCTCTTATTCTTTCTCCATTTTATTAAACTTGCGTGAATCTTAATGTAATTCTAAAGGAATGTACTAGTAATAACTGTTAATCCTATAGAATACAGATCTATATGAAAGAATATAAACTTTAACTTTGAACGTAGCTTCTCCAGAATATTCATCCATAACGCCTTAAAATACTCGTATGTGGTCTTATGTGCAAGCTGTTTCATGTAGTGTATTGTTCATTTGCTTAGAGCATTATGTAACCAAGATGCGTAATAGTACGGTAGCATCTTATGATTTGCTATGACTTTATTAACAAAGTGAAATACTTAACTTACTCTGCACGTTCTTGTGTCTCTTGTTCTTTTCTAAACAGAATTGACGATTGTTATTAAATAGTTTAATGGAAAACAGTATTTTAATGTTATTAAAACGTTTATGATCAAATTTCTTAAACCTTGTGGAGTATTTTTTGTTCAGTCACCATACGGTAACTCCCTCTGTTGGACAACGGTAATTTTACGGACTTATAACGCTAGAATGCTGGGTTTGATTCCCGCAGTGAACACATTTGATATTCCAATGTGGCTTTGCTCTGAAACAAACAAACAAACAAACAAGATGATAGTAACAACCATATAAGATGGCTAAGCGTGCTAAGTGAGGGTCCAGGATTCACATTCTATTGTTTCAATAATGCGTTATGCCCGTTTGAACGTGGAAGCGCTGTAAGAGTAACAGTCAAAACTATGTTTTCAGAGACGATAGCAAAGCTGCTTGTGCACGTATTTTAATTTTCTATATAAATCATTGAATAAGAAATGATGGAAAATAATTGTCGCCATTAATTGGTGAGTTAGGTTTTGAATTTTAGCACTGGCTTATAGATTTAATATGCCTTAATAATAACTTATTCAAATACAAATATTATGGTTCATGTAGATCTAATAACAAATTGAAAAGAGAAAGTTATAGTTAAATCATTTGAGAATTCCTACACCTTACTCCAATAGAGCGTATGTCACATGTTTCATCTCTTAAAGAATTTAAATAATTTAACGTGATACTCTGAGAATAAAAAGAGAGGATAAGCGATGGTCATCTAGAAATTGTAACGTGTTCCATCTACTGATGAATATAAATAGTTTGGTATGTTACCGATGAAACAAAAATAAAAAGGCCCCGGCCACTTATATATACATCTAGGTATGGTCGATGTACCTCTTGTGGGCGTATTTCGTAAAGTAAAGCGCTTACGGAAGGGTGAACAGGAAGAACAAGTCCAGTTTACCCAGTTTTAGTAACTTGTACAAACGATATTTCTTAAGTATCGAGTGCCTTACTGCAAACTGACGTTTCGAATAGCTAGCTCTTCAGTGATTTTTGTCCCCTAAGGACAAACCTATTTTACTCGAGGTACAATGATACTTGAGTTCGTTATATAGAAGGCCGACTAAAACAAGATCAATACATGCTGGGAAGGGGGGGACGGCAGAGGCAGTATTGTTCGTGAACACGAAAACTCTTTTGTGGGTCGTTTGAAAATCAGTTGGTTCAAATACTTTTTTTTACAAAATTGGAACCCTACTGTGAACCCATTGGATTGAGTTTATGCTTCAGTGCTTAATACGAGATTTCTTGGATGCTAAATTACGAGAGTTTATATACGACAGCACAGTGGAGTCGTGATTTATACAACAGATCGCTTTTATCCAAGAACAAGGAAGGACGCGGGAAATAATAAAACAAATAATACTGAGTTATTCCAGTTCGGATTCTGATGGTGAAGTAAATTGTACTTTTACTTTCTACAAAAGAGATGAAATTTATTGATCAAGAGTGAAAGATGAACATAATTCTTACCAAAACTCGCGTATTGTAGACTTTTTAGTAGAACTTACAAGCGAAATAAAAGTGGATAAATGTAAAAGTCTTAAATCACTTAGATATTTCTCCATTCGTACCACAGAAATAAAAATATGTTTTTTTTTTTCTGAGAATGTTGATTCCAAGTATACGTGTGCTGCCTATCGATTGTTAAATTTCAACACGAAAGTAAATATAGAACCACAAACTATTGGTGAAATGGAATGTAAGAGATAAAATCCATTTTAAAAAATAAGTTTCTCACTTTACACTGTGCTTTGGTTAGTTAATAGATAAGTTACATACGTGCAACTTTGAATTGAAGCTATTTCAGGACAAAATAATCAGGTACAGAGATGGACTTAAAGTTGTTTTGAAATGTACAAACTTCTCGATGAAATAGAAAACAGATGCTTATAAAAATATCACTGTTCAATCCTCTTCTAGTAACGAAATAAATCCACCGAACTAAACATTCAGGTAACAAACCTTTTTTCGGTACTTGCCGTACTCCATAAACTGAAAGAGATACTCATAGTATATGAAAGTATTTTTGATTCGTGTATTTTAGGGTTCGTAACTCGGTTGTAATTATCATGAATGTTCGTAACTAAAGCTACGTTGCCGTGTTCCATCAACGACCGAAGTCATTAATAAAAGTAATTAATCATAACGTTAATGCACTGTTGAAGAAGGTAACTTTAATCCACACAATTAAAGTTTACAGAAACATTGTTGGTCTGGGCCAGGGATCACCAAACCAAGACCCGCCAGCAGCTAGCTGCTTGGAAATAAAAAGTGACATTTCATCACATGTCCGAATGTCATAACAAAATAAATCAAATAGGAAAATTCATAAAAGTTCATAAATGGAAGTTCATTAAACTTTGCAAGACTATAACCTTCAGTGGAATCAACTTAGAGGTGTAACAGTTAATGGAGGAAAAAAAAAACATGGTTGGAGTAAAGAAGGGTCTGGTGGGGCGGATCAGGAAACAGTTGGAAGAACTTCAATTCCCAAGCATTCTGTTCATATACTGCATCATACATCAGCAAGCACTCTGTGGAAAAAACTTAGATATTTTTTGCGTACTGAAACCAGTCATTTCTGCATTCGCGGTCATGCATTTAATCATCGCCAGTTCAAGGCGTTTCTTGAAGAAATTGATTCGGATTTCTGTGACTTGCCTTATCACACGGCGGTGAGGTGGCTCAGCTGCGGTAAAGTCTTGTCTCGTTTTTATAAGCTGAGAAGAGAAAAAGATATATTTCATATCGAGATATATAGAGCCGATCTACTTCTGTCGGATCAAACCTCGTTGGCAAAGTTGTCATTTTTTGTTGACATCACATCCCACATGAATTAATTGAACTTTAAAGTTCAGGGAAAGTATAACATTGTCTGTGATCTCTATAGAATCATGAAAGAATTTGGGAGTAAGTTGTCATTGTTCGAAGCACATTTGGAAGGAGGAAATCTCTATAATTTTCAGTGTTTCAATGAATTTCATGCTGGAATCACAAAAGATGTCAACCTAGAGTTTCAGAAAAAGATTATTGGGGATTTAAATAAGCATTTTTAGAGAGATTTTCGGATCTCGACAGAATCAAAAGTGACATTCTCCTTTTTCAGAATCCTTTTGATTGTGTCATAGATGACGAGCCAGTGGAACTTCAGCTGGAGGTCACTGATTTCCAAAAAAAATTGGCTTGTTGAAAGTAAAACACAGAGAAGTGCAACTTATTGAATTTTACAGCTGCATACCTGAAGATGATTTTCCAAAGCTGAAGCAGTTCGCATCTGGTTTGGCATCAGTGTTCGGAACAACTTATGTCTGTGAACAAACATTTTCAATAATGAAGTATGTGAAGTCGGTACATCGATCAAGGTTGACTAGTGAACAATTCTAATGAATGGATGCAGCAATTCAAAACCGAACATTGAAGATATTTTGAAAGCCAAGCGCCAATTTCATAAACCTCACTAACTTTTCTGCGGCTTAGTGAAATTCAGATATGTACTCACTATGTGCAATGTGACAACTGTTTTTGCTAATGTCACCTTCTTTGATAACCTTTTGGTAAATAAAAATGTTGGTTGTATTTCCGTTTGTTTTTTATTATATGTGTGTATAGCATGCTACTCCCACATGACTAATGTGGCATCCTGAACTTAGTGTTAAGCCTTTTACAGAGAGCTTTCGTTCTAGCTTATGAGTATTGAACATAATGATCATGCGGCCCGCGCTTCTCATTCCCCAAGTAATCTGGCACCCTGTGAAAAACGCTTGGTGACCCCTGGTCTAGGCATTCGTAGTTTAATGGGGCACAAAGTCGTGGTTTACAAAAGCGTCCTTGGACCAGGTATTCGTAGTTCATGTAAGCGTTCTTGAGGATAGAGCCCGTTGTTTACATAAACGTTCTTGGGCCAGGCAGTTGTATTTCTAGATTGTATTGTAATTCCAGATAATCTTATAAAATGATGGTATTGTAATTCCAGGTAATCTTATAACCTTATGGTATTGTAATCTGAGGGTCGCATCCGAGTCGCGCTAAACATGCTCGCCCTCCCAGCCATGGGGGCGTTATTATGTGACGGTCAATCCCGTTTTTCGTTGGTAAAAGAGTAGCCCAAGAGTTGGCGGTGGGTGGTGATGACTAGCTGCCTTCCCTCTAGTCTTTGCTAAATTAGGGACGGCTAGCACAGATAGCCCTCGAGTAGCTTTGTGCGAAAATTCAAAACAAACAAACAAACAAAAACTCGTAATCCGATGGTCGCAGGTTCGCATCCCCGTCGCCTCAAACATGGTCGCCCTTTTAGCCGTGTGGGCGTTATAAAGTGAGGGACAATTCCACTATACGTTGATAAAAAAGTAGTCCAAGATTTGGTGGTAGGTGGTGATGAATAGCTGCCTTTCCTGTAGTTTTACACTGCTAAATTAGGGACGGCTAGCGTAGATAACCTTCGAGTAGCTTTGCGCGGAATTAAAAAAAAACAAACCAGAGAGTCCGAACTAACGTATCATTATTTGTTAAGTTATTCAAAGTACTAAAATAACTCAGAATACCAAATGTCTTATCTCAAACTTAACATTGAGATACAGATGGTATCTTATCTTAACATTAAGAAACCGTTGCAACATTGCATGCATAGCGCCAACACATTCATACTCTGGTGGGTCAATGGTGAATGTGCATGTAGCTCAGTGTGTAGTTTTGCATTACGAAAACAGCAACAGTTGTACATTTTATTAACATTATAAATATCTTACAGTCATAGTTTAACAGAATAATGTATCGTTTGTTTCTAGTATTTCTTTTTGTATGCGCGTGCTTGTACGGACTTTACAATGAAACCAAATTTTAATAAAGTTGCCCGCCATGGGTAAGTGGTTACGACACTCGATTCGTTAGTTAAGAAAGTCATCTCCAGGAATCAGAGATCTAGCTCTCCATTACAATAGTGGTGTTAAGGTATTAGTTAGGTATTCAACTCCAGAGCACGGAAACAAGTTGGCCTGGTGGTTAGGGTGTTATATTCGCAATATGAGGATTGCGGGTTTAAATTCCAATTTATATCCAGGGATGTTACAACGTGACAGTCAATCCCATTATTCATTAATAAAAGAGTAACTCAAGAGTTGGTGGTGGGTGGTGATGACCAGGTTCTTTCCCTCTGGTCTTGCACTGCTAAATTAGAAACGGCTAGCGCAGATAGCCCTCGTGTAGCTTTACTCGAAATTCAAAACAAACAAATCCAATAATGTAGCAAGATACATACTTTTCTCCTCGGGTAATGTGTGGCTAAAGTGGTATTTAAGATTTAAAATTGTCATATAAAAACAATTGGATCTGGAACGACGTACGCATGAGATAGTTTACCAACTAATTTTAAAGTGTGTTTGTGGTGACTATTTTTATTCTACATCTTAATAATTTTTCTTTATTCAGGAGTAATTAATTTCTATACAAACTGCTATCTTAAGAAAGGGCTTTGTGGGTTCAAACGCCCACAACTGTTTCCTCCTGTTTTATTGTTAGCTTACGCATGAGTCTTGCGGATAAAGATTAAACGTGGATGGCGGTACGTCCCTACCTCTCTGTGACTTGCTTGTATGTGTTGGCAAGAGCAATCTTACCATTTCATCCTCTCATTTATAAATAAATTATTTAATTTTAAAGCAACGTCTTGAAATATTTCAGGTTCAAAACAACGCTTTGTATTGTTGTATAGACGATAAAATGATAATAAATAACAGCACCACGTCTTTTTCGTTAAATTTAACTAGTTAAACTCGCTGAGAAATAAAAAATGGTTCTTAAATGGTGAATAAAAATATACATTTTTGTGATTAGTACAAATTAAAACGGACGCAATGAATTAGTTCTTTTAGGCAACGTATGCTGTACAGGTTTCGTTCATTTGACGTGTTCACAATCGTTCAAAGTATTCTGAACAATATCTGTTAAATATGTTGACACACCGAAAGCCAAATTTTCTGACTGATTTAACTGAATGCTAAAAGACGACTAGCCCCCGCTGGGACGACGAATAATCTTCGGATTTACAACAGAAAAACCAGTGGTTTGGATCGCCTCGATGGACACAGCAGATAGCCCAATGTGGGTTTACTATAATAAAAAGAAACACAAAACAAAAGACGTCAAAAACTTCAAAATTTTAGGAATATAAAATGGACCAACATCAAAAGCAAAGTATAGTTCTGGTTGCAATTTCCAAATCGAGTATAATTTGTGTATCGACGTTTTTCCGTGAATTTTGTTAAACAAATCCTCTTTTATGCAGGCTGTGCTGTGAAGAATCTCATTGTTTATCGTGTAATGAAAATACGATTTACTTCTCGTGCGATTAAAACGATACATTTTTTGAATATTCTGTAAGTCATTTGGACAGCGTGAGTTTTAAATTTATAATAGTTTTTACTGTCCTTGCAGTTTATATTTTTGAAACCGGTCGTCTACTAACTTGATCAAAATTGATGACCTTCAGAAAAAAAGTTTTGAATTTGAAGATAAAAGAGTTATCGAACTGTTTTCACACTAATTATTGAAATGTTTGCTAACTGTACAATCGCAATAATTCATGTCGGTCAATTAAATATATTAATTTATCATTGATATAGTTTGATTGTATAATGCTGTAACGATCGACTTGCGTTTTTCATGAGACTTATTAGAAAAAGTTATATCTTGAAAACGGGTTCGAACTCCCTTAACGCTGAAGTGGCCGCTCTTTCAACTTTGGGGGCATTATAATGTGTCAGTCGATTCTACTATTCCTTAGTAAAAGAGTAGCCGAAGAGTTGCAGTAAGTAGTGGTGATTAGCTACTTTCTCACTAGTATATCATTGCTAAGTTAGGGACTGGTAGCGCCTTTAGCTTTCGCTTAGCTTTGAGTGAAATTCAAAACAAACCAAATTAATCCAAAAAGTCTTCACTTAAAAATACGTTTATTTAGCATGTTCGACGTTTATTTTGTTGTAAAAATTTCGTTCATTATAAACATGTTCTAAGTTAAAACTACTATTCTGGGTAATAACAACAATTCTATTAATTAGATTTATTTAGTAACCTAACAGATCATTGTCTTAAACCTTTAATTAAACACGTGTAATTAGGGAGATGCCAATCTTCAATTGCCAGTAACGATTATGACACAAATTCGAGCCTTATAACTAATTTTCTATGTGTCAAATATATTAATTCGATTCACACGGGAAGATCTAATTTTTGTTTCCCTATTTTACTAAAGAGTCAACACAACTTTCATAAAGTAATGTCATGACACTGTCGGAATTAACCCCCTAAAATGTGTAAATAACTTTAATGACATACTTTATTTTAATCAGAGTAGATTAGTGGCTAGCGTCCAGCCTGTGGATTTAAAAGTCCAAGATTCAAGCCGTGACATGATGTTTAACGCTCTTCGCAATACAACATTTTTTTTGGGGGGAGAGGGCATTAAAATTATGGCTTTCCTATTTGATTGAGAGCAGGTAGCAGATACATACTACTTGATCAGCTGCTCAAAGTTAGATGTCACTATGTTCAAAACTTAATGTTACTGACCATTGGCGTTCTGGTCCAATGTCATAAAAGATCCTGGTTGGGTCGAAGTTAGAGTCTTAAACTATTATGCGGTAGATTATATTGTTTATGTTATTAGTACATGTTGAAAATGTTGTTGCGTGTATTAGATTAATAGAGTTTTACTTCCACAAATTCACTTCTATCCAAAAGTTGAATATTAACTCGTGTACCAAAGGTCTATTTTCATGAAAAAAATATTAATTTTATCGAAAATGTGCACAACTAGACTTTTTATTAGAATAAACGTAGGCGAAGTAACATAAACCAATTTCATGAAGATGTACCTTTAATCACAATTACTGTATTATTGTTCTAGTTTGGTGTAAGATAGAGTAGTGAAGATAAAGAAGCAGGATTAACATTGAATCCTTTGACGTAAGTTTTGTATTTGTTCCTTTAACAGTTCTAAATATTGTACATCATTAAGTTGTGAGTCAAAGAAACCAGAATACGTTGTTCTATATTCTAAACAGTTCTGTTTCGAAATGTGTATTTTGCAGTTGTTTCTTTCCAAACTATTATAATTAAATATATACTTTATCAGCTTTGCTAAGTTTTGAGTCTCAATCTGTCTCTAATGGTTACAAAATTATGAACAACGAGAAACGCCTACACTCGTTTTTGATTTCAATGTATCAATTTTTGATAAAACAATAGAACTTGCCTCAGTAGCAGTTATAATAGTTCAAAGAAAGAGATGGTTAGGGCAGATAGCCCTTGAGTTGCTTTGTGCGAATATCAAAACAAAAGAAACACAAAAAAACAAGCAAACACAAACGATATGAAGTGTTTTCAGAGGGATTACTGACATTATTTCGTTCCTCCCTTGGTGGAACGACGATGGTAAGTTTACGGATCTGCAACACTAAAATCTGGGGTTCAATCCCCCGACAGTATTAATAGCAGATAGCTAAATGCAGAGTGTCTTTGTTTCTGAATGTTTGGTGCGACGGGGATTCGAATCACGACCCTCAGTTACGAGTCGAACACCTTAACCCACCTGGCCATGCCAGGGCAACGAGTTTGTTCTGAAAAAAGACAATTATTTGGGTTTTACAGTAGTAAGTATACAGTTTAGGTAAGTGATGCCAAAATCAGGAATTAATGAAAAATGTGATATTAACGTGAACATCTCACTTGATACATAAATGTATATTTTAAAGAATATATTTAGCATATTTACGTCGTGTTGGGAAATGAAGGCATTGTACAACAGGCCTTTGTGGTTAATAGCGAATTCTTCTTCGAAGAGAAATAAAGAGTATTTCGTCATGCCTTACCTTTTGCGAGGATGTCGTGAAAGTACAATGTCGCAGATAGTTCAATACCGTCCGAAAGCACGCGAGCTACAAACATTTGTGAAATCACGTGCAATTCAACCTGGGCGCTGTATATCATTAAACGCAAGCTGACACTAAAATATTGTACTATGTGATGCTATCATCTAACGAGTTACACGAGAAAGTCATGGCTGAGGTTTCCGGAAGGTTTCAACTGATGTTAGGGTTATACAAAATCCACAGAAGGAATAGATTATAACCACAGTGCGGTTAAAATAAATTTCATATATATTTAAGATAACTGGTATAAACATCTTAATTTAACGCTTTGCTCGTCTGTGCGATGGTTCTTTAAATGAACATATAATTATAAACGAATTATTTCAATAATTACAGATCCATATGCCTAAATACTCTCACTGTATGTATACATAAACGTGTTTGATGTAGCTATACGCGGTGCATTAGAATGAAGAAAGTATTTTTACCAATACTTATTCACCTCATGGTGTGACTTATAACAACAGCCAGTTAGATTATAATTGACAACTTTTGCATAAGTTTAACACAGATATTACAATTATGCCCTATGTATTCTAAGAGTAGGAATCCAACAGTTTCTCTCAGAAGTTGCTTTCTGTTAAATATATCAGGACTGTGTCTTCAGCTCATAATCATAATTCCCAAGTTTTACTCTTTGTAAAAATAATTAGGACAGTGATTATTGCTAGTAGATATAGGTCCACATTATTACTTTATTTAAACAATATTGGGACAATGATTGTTGATAGTAATTATAGGTCCACTCTATTACTTTCTGTAATAAAATATATTGAGACAGTGTTGTTGCTAATAGTTATAGATCCCCATTTACTTTATGTAAATAATATCAGGGCAGTGATTGTCGCTTGTAGTCACAGGTTCCCACAATTACTTCTATAAACAAAATTAGGACAGCTATTGTTGCCACTAGTTATAGATCTCCACTATTACTTTTTGCAAAAGAAAGTATTAGGATAGTTATTGTCGCTTGTAGTTATAGGTTCTCACTATTACTTTCTGTAAATAATGTCAGGGCAGTGACTGTCGCTCGGAGTTATAAGTCCACAGTATCAGTTTCTGTAAAAATATATCAGGATACTGGTACTTAACAATAGTTATCGGTCCTGACTTTTACTTTCTGTAAAAATATTAGAGGAGT
Source organism: Carcinoscorpius rotundicauda (assembly GCA_011833715.1). Taxonomy (NCBI): domain Eukaryota; kingdom Metazoa; phylum Arthropoda; class Merostomata; order Xiphosura; family Limulidae; genus Carcinoscorpius; species Carcinoscorpius rotundicauda. Next base: position 122,418,046 of record CM022393.1, on the reverse strand, counting down.
GATTGTCGCTAGTAGTTATAGGTTCCCACTATTACTTTCTGCAAAATAAAATATTAGGACATTTATTGTCGCTTGTAGTTATAGGACCCCACTATTACTTTCTGTGAATAATATTAGGGCAGCGACTTTCGCTAGTAGTTATAGGTCCTCACTATTACTTTCTGTAAACAATATCATAACTGTGATTGTCGTTAGTAGTTAAAAGTCCCACTACAACTTTCTGTAAATAATATAAGGTCAGTGATTGTTGCTAGTAGTTATAGGTCCTGACTCTTAATTTCTGTAAAAGTATTAGAGCAGTGATTGTCGCTGGTAGTTATAGGTCCTCGCTATTACTTTCTGTAAACAATATTAGGATAGTAATTGTCGCTAGTGGTTACAGATTCACACTGTTACTTTCTCTAAACAATATTGGTACAGTGATTGTCACTAGTAGATGTAGGTCCTCACTGTTACTTTCTGTTAACAATGTTAGTGGTTATCACTCATATTAATTTCTCCTTATGACGATAAGTACAGGTTTATAAACAAAGTATTTTTTTCAAATGTGATTAACTTTTTGTACTGCCGAATTTTTGAGCGAGATACTGATGGTCACGTGATAAATACTTTTTATACTTATTATGTTGAGAATTTCACACTTAGGTATTGGTGTGCAGGGGTCTTACAGTTATATAAAAATAACTCACCATATTATGGCAGAATGCGAATTTTCTGTTAGAGATGATTTGGTACCGTTAGTAGGTGTGACGAAAAGAAAGATTTCTTGAGTATAACTAATATTGTTGTGAGACCAGTCTGAATGAACGTAATTTGGCCTTCTTTAAGGATTCATTCTGGTAGTACATTAATCTGGAATACATTTTTTTATGAACTTATCGTGCCCAAATAAATTCATGAAGATAAGATCTTTTTCTGTTACAATATCTTTTTGAGTTGTAAACAGTTTCTAAATTCTGCCCATCATCAACATATCTAAGAAAAAAAAGGGTTTATTTGCTTTGAATTAAGCATAAAGCTACACAAGTGGCTAGCTGTACCCTGCTTGCCACGGGTATCAAAATCCGATTTATAGCAGTGGGAGGCCGGAGACATACCGTTGTGCCACTAGAAAGGTTTATCAGTTTATATTCTGCATATGGTTTTAATATTTATTGTTACTAAATATAAGTTACATTTTATAAGGTATTTATATAAGTTTTCGATATGTAGTAGATATATCAGCACAGAAAAATTTCAACAAAGCGTGTTAAGATTTAGATGCTGTACTTCAAACCTTATTTTAAATGTGTAATACAATAACAACAAAATTTGCCCCCACCCCCAATGGCACAACGGTCTGTTTGTAGACTCCTACCGCTAGAAACCGGGTTTTTGATATCCGTGGTGGGCAGAGCACATATAGTCCATTATGTAGCTTTGTGCTTAATTCGAAACAAACAAAAACTCTTTCTGATGCTATTAACTTGATAATGTACGTTTCATTAAATGCGAAATATAATACGCTACTACTTTGTTGTCTTTAAATTCTATAATTTATTTTTTATTATCTATTTATTTATTATTTTTTTGCAGCGGAAAATTTGACAAGACGATTCCATTTCAAAAGGAAAGTTGAAAATATAATTTAACATCAAATTTGTTATTGGTATATTTTTGTGAACTTGAACAAATAGAGTATAATATTTTATAGAATTGTAATATAGGAGAGTATTATTATGTTACTGTATTATTTAAACAATGCAATCTAAAAAATAAATGTATCTGGTCGCCTTTCAGAGAAGCTGCAACAATGTCTTGCAACAAATATTTGTTGACTGTGTCTTTTACACCTAAGATTTAACGCGGAAAATATCCGCGGGTATATGCGTCTTAGAATATAATTATTTGGCTTATTTAGTGTTTAGGCTACTATGTTGATGAACTGCCTAAATGAGAGTCGAACAATTAAGTGTAACTTGTTGATTAACTCTTTTAACAATATACTTTATTTCTAGTGATTCCGTAATTTTTATATATATTGCTGATTATTGCAGTAAAAGTGTGGCCTAAGCGTAAGCAACAATGACATATGTTCCTAAAGAAAATCACGCTTTTTCCTCAAACCCCTTTTTCAAATGTTGTTTTATGTTGTAACGGTATTTATATATTTTGCAACGAATCTCCATCAACCACCTATATCGAGTCTTAATAGAATTGTTTTATTGTATTATTTCGCAAACTGTTTCTTTTGTACCTCTAAAGAGTGTTTGGTCTTACTGATAAATTTTAATAAGAGAAAGCAAAAGTGTCTTTTTCTGAATCATTTTCCCCACATTTTATACCATAATAATGTATAATCCAAAGCATTTCTTGTATTCCAGAAATATTTGCAACGTATTTTGAGTGTTCAAAATATTCCCCTTGTTAATATAAGTTTGGTGGAAATTAGAATATTATATTTCCAAATTAATATGAATAACCTGTTTTAAAACGTTAGATATATTTATTTTAATATTGTCCAAAAGTACAAGTTTAACCTTAAACAAATTTTTTATCGTTTATATTGGATTGAGATGGAAACATAAAAACTAGTTAATTTTATGGTTTGGATTATCTTAAAACTGATTAAACATTCTAAACCCAGACCAGTATTCTCTTGTGTCATAATAAGTGATTGATTCGCACGTTTACTTTGGGTTTTTAAATGAAACTTCATGTAACCAACAGTCACAACCATATTATTCGGAACAGACATGTACTTTACAGAATGAACCGGATTGTTTAAAATGTATGGTTGTAGTTTTATTTCTCTAAAAAAAAAATGTTCATAGTTTCCTTTATAGTAATGCCATGGAATCTCTAGATTAACAGTGTCTTGCCATCACCTTCATGCACTAAGTACAACCGTATCAGTCATCATCATTCTTTATGATAAGTGATTAAGCTCATATTACGTTGAGAAATGCTCTTTCATTAAAATAGTTTCATAAAATTTAGCAAATTTGTGATGAAAAGTTGGCAATGAATTGTGAAAAATAACTGACCACCAGTATGTATTTTTGGTTTTTTAAAATCTTGAGATAGCAAATCTAATTTACTTGGCCTAGCCAGTACTTATATATTTGCATGTGCTTTTACTCTCTAGTTTTGCTTTTCTAAATCAGCTGTCTTTAATCCGAATAACAAAAACTAAAATCTGTTCGTTTCTGCTCTTAGATGAAGCTGTAGTAAAAATTGTATACCGGTAATTCATTTGACATTTTATGTGGAAAAGTATTTTGTTTACAGCTGAGCGGTTTTTGTGCACGTGCCTCACATTTGCATCAAATCAGACTCCTAATTGTATGTTGCAATACCACTACCATGTTACGTGTGTACAACATAGGTTTCCAATATAGACAGGTCTACCACTATGATGTCACAAATACATTACAGAGGTTTCCAAAACAAACGGTTGTATTACCGAAAACCATTTTCTAAATTTATTAAAATGAAAATGAAGATCGCGAAATTTTGTTCTGTTCCATAAGCTCAGCAGCAACGAACATACATCTAGATGTTCGCTCTATTCCTGTTGCTTGCGACGGTCAATCCCACTATTCGTTGGTAAAAGAGTAGCCCAAGAGTTGGCGGTGGGTGGTGATGACTAGCTGCCTTCCCTCTAGTCTTACACTGCAAAATTAGGGACGGCTAGCAAAGATAGCCCTCGAGTAGCTTTGTGTGAAATTCAAAAACAAACAAACAAAAACAAATCTGGACTTACCTAAAATTATAGTACAGACTCTGATAAGGGGCTTTTGAATAATATTAACGTGAATGGGTAAGCACAGTTACTTTTATGTGTCTTGATAAAAGTCAGTTAAAAATAATAAAGTTGACTTAACTGAACATAACGTCTAGGGGAAGTTTCTAGGGTCCATGGCTTTGAATACAACATTATTTTAATGATGCCAACTTGACTGTAATCCTCTCACTCGTAAACTATGTAAACTTATGTTGAGCGAGTACTCATATTTCTAACTGTGACATCGAGAAGTCATACTAGCGTAATTGCTATTCGTGAATCTTCTGTGTAGTTCCATATTTATAGTTCATTTTCAAAATGACTGAAAGAGCATTACAAAGTTTAAAATAGTAGTGACAGTAAAATCACACCACGTGTATTTAATCTGATATTGACTATATATACATCTTATGCATTGATGGCTATAGGCTTGAGGAAAAACATACATGGATTCGTCAGTTCATTCCTGAAGTTTCGACTACAATCCATAAGAAATCTAACTCACTCTTCAATTTTCCATGTCTTCACCAGTCAATAAATAAATCTCTCTGGGTATTCCCATGGAACCATTAACAAACATTCCAATGTTGTTCCTAATCCGTACAGATAGCCTAGTGGTGGTCACCACGCTGTATTTTCTGAATTTAATCAGCCCGGCATGGCCAAATGTGTTAAGGCATGCGATTCGCAATTTGAGGGTCGCGGGTTCGCATCCCGGTCGCGCCAAACATGCTCGCCCTCCCAGCCGTAAGGAAGTTATAATGTGACTGTCAATCCCACTATTCGTTGGTAAAAGAGTAGCCCAAGAGTTGGCGATGGGTGGTGATGATTAGCTGCCTTCCCTCTAGTCTTACACTGCTAAATTAGGAACGGTTAGCGCAGATAGCTCTCGAGTAGCTTTGTCCGAAATTCAAAAACAATCAATTTAATTATACCTAAGATATAAATTAATTTTAGTTTATTTTAATGAAAAGAAAAAAAAAGATAAAAATTCGGAAGTAATTAAATTTTATATCATTAATTTTTAAATAATTTAAACAAAATATACATAATTATTTATTATGAGCAATTCATGCTCTGTGTTTTTACAGTTTTCTTGGATTCATTCGGAATAAAATAGGTTCGCCATGAAACCAGCCGTAGCACTTGTAAGAAGTTATAGTAAGCTTCGCCCTTAAGTTTTAGTATTGCTGCAAACGTATATTTTATTTACAAACATTAAGACTAAATGATTTAAATATTGTTTTTACCTTTCTTAATATTAATATATAGTAAAGTAACCATTTTATTAAAACTAATTGTAAATGGATGTCACCAAAAATAATGTAATTTCAAATGTGATATATGTAAAGAGATGCTTTTTTGTTGTTGTTTATGTTAAACACAAAGGTACAAAATGACATTCTGTGCTATGGGCAGAGAAAGTATCGAAACCTGATTTTTAGTACCACGTTAAAACTACACTTTCATTAGTGAATCAACAAGGGGTATAAAGTAATGAAGAAATTAAGTTTCAAACATTGTAGATGGCCATTTAAAGAAGTATGCTTTTCTAAGGATTTTTTTTAAAATGTGAACGTTTTGACGTTTAATACACAGATGAAATAACAACATGTGTACATAACAGCTACACTACTTCCTACTGTAGCACAAAACACAGAACTACGGACGAATATCTCGGTCCATAGAGAATTTTTGGCATTTCTACAACGTTATCCTGCTAGTATAGTTACACCCTTGTGCAAATTAATTGAAACAAATGGCCATTTTACAATATTTTCAGCATGGCGGCCGGTATAGGTTCGCTGGACCCGCTGATTTCCTTTAATAATCATTTTTTCACACAAACGGCGTCATTAACTGTGTTTTGCAGTACGGTCGATCTATTTTTGGGATACATGACGAAATTTTGTGGAATATTATGTCATTCGAAATTGTGTCAGAAGGGCAAGGAGACCAGTCAAAAAAGAACTTCTTACCAACTCAATGAAGAAAAAACGGTATCAATGAGGTCTGAAATACAAGAACTGGATGCAAGAACAATGGAGGAAGGTGTTATTCAGTGACGAGACTCATTTCTTCGTAAAGGGTCAAACAAGTCTGCATGTTTGCAGATCTCCAGGTGAGAAACTTCGAGAATCTAACATCAGTCAGTTCGTAAAACATCCCTTGAAGAAGATGTTTTTGGGCTTTTTCAGCAACAATGGCGTCGGAGGCTTACATATCGTAGAAGGTATTATGTGAGGGCCACAGTACGTCAAAGTTTTGCAGAGAAGAGTTGTTCCAGAATTGAAAAAGAGATATCCAGGCGGATGTGGCATTTTTCAGCAAGATCTGGCTCCGTGCCACACATCGAAACTTGTGAAGAATTTTATAACTACAACGCGAATAATGGTGCTGAATTGGCCTGGAAACTCTCCGTACTTAAATCCTATTGAAAATCTTTGGGCGATTTTTAAAGAAAGACTTTGGGGAAAAGACTGTACTACGAAAGATAAGCTAATTGAGGCCATAATTGAGGTGTGGTACCGCAATACAAAAATTAGTAAAGATTGCAGCCAACTCGTGGACTCGATGCCAAAGCGGATTAATGATCTTCTGAAAAATAAAGGCGGTCATATCATGTATTAATTTGTGAGTAATTTTTGAGTTCTCAGAAATAAAACGAAAATAATTGAAAATAATCGTAATTTTCCTTCTTTTAATTAAATTGTACAAAGGTGTATGTTGATCCATAGGACATGTTAGTCTGAAGAAGGAAGGCTATACAATGATCTATATGGGAAGAGAAATTCTCATAATCAAACTCGCTGCACAACTTTAAAAACTTTTTTATAGTCCATTTTCTTGACGTAAACATATCCCACCTTACCTGTCTCACACAAATAAACAAGTCACCATGACGTCCAGCATACCTGGTCATTGATTCGGTCTGTCCAGTGGATACACCTGATCAACGACTCATCTGTATTATTTTCTGCTCCTCGTCCCCTTATCTCTACACCACAATTGATATCTTTTGACAGCAATTTCAGCTGAACACATCTTACCACATTTATACCAATGCCCCTTCCTAGATTGCTGGTTCTTTTGCCTCTGTGATTTAAACTCAAGATGTTCCTTCTTGTAAATACTCTATATCCCATTATTTTATGTCTAATGTAAGGGAATTACCCCCATCCTTTCACGAGACGACAAGCCATACTCCCTGCTTAATCTTCCATGATATAATCATCATAGAAACGTATCTTAATATCTTTCTCTTCTCTTCGAAAACAAGAAGACAAGATACCCAAAATTACAAATGAAACATTCCAAGAAAGGGGCAAAGAGGAAATACGATTTCTTGAACACACGTGGTTTAAACATCAAACAAATACCACAAACTCATAAAGTTAATTAATGCAAAAAAATCTGACCATGTATTTCCACTATACTTACGTTGAAAAAATTTCTAACTATTACATACCATCTCACATTTTATCGTCAACTATCATATTATTGTACAAACTGGTTCGCTTTTCATTTTCGTAAATAAACATGTAGATAATAGTGGATATCTTCTTCTCTCATCTGGAATAAGACAATTTGATCACTTGAATATTCTTAAAGTAATGACAGATAATGTATTTCATTTTGAATAAACTTATGAATGCAGTGCGTTTCCCATTCTATGTCAGGCTTGGCATGGCCTAGCGCGTTAAGGCGTGCGCTTCGTAATCTGAGGGTCGCGGGTTCGCGCCAAACATGCTCGCCCTCCCAGCCGTAGGGACGTTATAATGTGACGGTCAATCCCACTATTCGTTGGTAAAAGAGTAGCTCAAGAGTTGGCGGTGGGTGGTGATGACTAGCTGCCTTCCCTCTAGTCTTACACTGCTAAATTAGGGACGGCTAGCACAGATAGCCCTCGAGTAGCTTTGTGCGAAATTCCGAAAACAAACAAACCCATTCTATGTCGTCAAATAGATGGCAATCGAGAAACGATGACTTGTGAAGATATTTTTAAAAACTGCACGTTTTTTTTTCCTAGTGATTTAAACTTAGCGATATTATTGAGATTTTTTAGTAATTAAGTTCTTTAGTGTATCATATCTAATTCTTTGTGCTAAAATAATTAATTTGTTTAATTAAAAGAGTAACGTGTATGTGTGAAGTTTTCCAAACTTCATTAAATTATGTAAAAAATGAAGTCCGTTGCTGGGACATCGGACAAAAAAAATTAGGTGAGATCACCAGTAATAAATGTAAATGATACTATAAATGCAAAGAGAATAGTGTTAAGATTTAGTGTGTGAATTCATTTCTTCAATGACCCTTTGAGTAATAGCACCGTTGCCCAGTTGAATTTTAATATTTGTACCCCGATACTCAGGTTTCGAAAGTGTCGCTAGATCTTCTGTCTTTTATTAGATAAGTCGGTTGATTTGTCAATTTTTGTCGCATCATTTGGCTCAAAGTGTATTTTATACTAGAGGTGTTCAGTGAGTACCCGTGTTTCGAAAATTGATTTCACCCTCTTAAGTTTACCCTCGGAGTCATTGGGACGTCCTATACGGAATTCAGTTTTGTTTAAAACTTTATGTAGCTAACCTCGCACGTGAGTAGTCTACGAGAATAACTTAAGAATTTCAGATTAAAGGTTTCCTTTACATTTTATAAATTTTGTGACGTCATCTAAAAAAACATCACAACCAACAAATGCAAGTTACCCCTGTTTTGTTTAATTAAATTATTTTAAGTTTGTTTTATTTGTTTGTGGTTAAACACAAAGCTGCACAATAGGTCTGTGATCTGCCTACCGTGAGTATCAAAATCAGGTTTTTAGGGTTAAGTCCGCTGTCCTACTGGGGGGCTGAATTACCATATTAAAGAGTTTGTATGATCAATTGTAAAGAAATGAAAGACATTTATTTTCTGAAAACAAACGATTTTTTAGATATCGACTTATATCTTTATATTTATAGCGATAGAGAATATAGAAAATGTTGAGGAGATTATATTATTTTTCTCGTCATCGTACTATTTGAAATAAGAATCTATTCCCATGGAGCTGAAATGCGATCTGTTTCGCATCTTTCAATCTACTTTCTAGATACTGATTAAGTTTAAATAATACAAATTGATAAGAAAAATTATAAACTGAGAAGGAATAGAATGAAAGGATGTTATAAGAAGATTTGAGCTTTTGATTTTGAATTCAATGACCTTAAATGGGTTCTTGTAATTTCAATTGTATTACATCACCACTAACGTCGACCCATTGTACTGTTTAATGATACATATTCATTCAGTTCCTTGGACATTAGAGCTTAACACTATTTTTGGAATTGTCAGTCTATTGTGTATTCAGTCGTCTCTAAGCGTTGAATGTTGGCTTAACTGAATGTCTTCACACGTCAACATATAAAAAGTGCTTATTCAATTAGTAATCAAAGACCGCTATTGCTATAAAGGAACGACTTTAAAAGTCCCTAAATAATTTATCCTTCTTAAAGGGGAAATAATTTGTCTTGCCTTTGTTAAATTGTCTTTCTTTTCAGTGACTAAAAAGGTGGGAACATGTGTGTTCATTCGAGCGGTTTTATTCAGAGCTAACGAACTCAATTCTTCTTTTCAACCGATGAGCGAATGATCTCATTGGAAAACTTCAGATACTTTGATTCTTTCATCTAGTGATTCAACCATTGAACAGTTAAGTTTTACAAGGGCATCAACCAGTACAAAAATTATTTCAACGGTTTCTTGATGACCAGGTAATTATATTAAAAGTTCTCGAAAAATATTTTCCCTTTCTGAAACTTTTTCAGTGGACCACATCTGAGAAACGTTAAAACTTCAAGTGTTTCTAACTTTATAAAGGAAATTATTCATGTGGATCAAAAACAAGAGTGAAGTTGTTGTTTAATATGATTTTGACGATGACAAACTACAGTCAAAGCATTAATTCATTGCTAAACATTTACAGTAAATTAAATAATTAAATTACACCATTGGATATTTATTATTTGTTTCTTTTTTAATTTGGCGCAAAGCTACACGATTGCTATCTGCAATAGCCGTTTGTAACGTAGACGTGTAAGTTTGTTTTTGAATTTCACCGTCCACCACTAACTCTTGGGCTATTCTTTTACCAACGAAAAGTGGGATTGACCGTAACATTATAACGCCCCCACGGCTGAAAGGGCAAGCATGTTTGGCGCGACGAGGATGTGAATCTGTGATCCTCATATTACGAGTCGCATGCCTTAACACGCTTGGCCATGCCGGGCCAGAAGTGTAAGACTAGAAGGAAGATAGGTAGTCATCACCACCCACTTGGGCTACTCTTTTACTAACGAATAGTGTTATTGACCGTATCACTATAACGCATCAGAAATAAAAATATTTGTCGAAGTATGCAACGTTTTTCTTTTGTTTTCTATATTTTTCAAAAGCTAATTGTTAGCCTAAAGTAAGATTTGATGTTACCAGTGCTTTGTGAACTGGTTACTCATTCGAATTGAAGATTGGAGAGAGAATATTTTAGAGCAAAGGTTTAAGAAGTAATATTGTTTAGTTTTGAATTTCACTGAAGAATGGATGAGGTTAAGGCCTAACCTCTACTGTGATTTACAACTTCGTTCCTCGATAGAAAAGCAGCAAATTCACAGACTTATAAACTTCAAACTTGGGATATGATTTCATCCGGTGAACCCAATAGATAGGTCATTGCCATCGTCGAGGTTTTATTCTTAAACATACAAACAAACGAATTCGTATCTCTCGCTGCATTAAACTAGTTTCTCCGAATTCACGGTTTATCAGTGCTGCTTGGAAGAATGAAGCAAATATAAAAGGAAGGTATCATGGGGTATAATGGTGGAAGGAAACAAGTAATTTGTATGGTTTCGATGTATTGTCCTTTACACACCACGAATACCCAATTGCTGAGAATAAGTACTTGATTATATATATATATATATATCATAGTTTTCTGTAGCCCAGGGCTGAGACTAAGTATATAGTTACATTAGATGTGGTTCTCTGTAACTCATAGCTTAGAATAACGTTTTTAGTTTTTCAGGTGAAGATAGGCAACTTTCGTTTAATCAAAGCAACAGTAACGGAAACATTTTATGTAGAAAAGTACACAATACATTATCACTACCGTATTTTTTTACAGAATAAAGTATTTTTTTTTACCGTGTATTAAACATACTCATCTTCTACTCAATTCCCTTTTATTATTTTCAGTTATAGTCGTCATGTGCTTATTTCTGCGGCAAAATTGAAAACACATTAATATATATATATATATCACATACTGTAAAGAACTTATGACCATAATCTCGTTGATTTCCTGAACTGATACATTCTAGTACTTCCTCTCCTTAGTTATTGGTATCATTTCCACTGTTTTCCCAAAGAAGACTTTTTAAGTAACTATTTCAGTTACGTATTAGACAGTAAGAATAGAAAAAACGATTTATTAGATCAGGAGAAAGTTATATTGCTGGTGGGTCACATCAGATGTTTCGACAAAACATTGGTCTGCCTTCTTCGGGCATGATCAGTTATGTGTTGTTGTTTTTTTTATTTTCGCACAGAGTGACTGAAGGAAAGACAGCTAGTCAACAACACCTACTATTTGTTGGAAGTTATAGCTTATGAAACCACGTGGCTATTTCACCCCTTGGCTGTGGGAAACTATATCTTCTGTGGTCAAGAGCTCTCTTTGTCAAGAAAAACAACAAAACACCAACAAACTTTTTAACCAATCATCTTGAAATATGCATACATTTACTTTAGTTATGATTTAACCAACAACTCCAACAGTACAGCTGATCGGTTGTGTGGTTTCCTGTAAAACAATGAAAGTGATTGGAATTTTTTTTTCATCATGAGACAGTTTAAACTGTAATTTTCTTCATGTATTTTTGTCAATAGCTCGGTGGATTTCTGTTTATTTTTCAGTGCTCGTTCTTGAAAACATTTCATTTGTATAATGATATTCACTTGCATATTATCACACAAGATTATCCTCTGTATCAAGATGTTATGATAAAAGGTATGTTGCTTGGTGATAGCAATATATTGGTATATTAACATGTAATACTCTCACTGTGAGATTATATATGTAAAAACGGCTCGTTTGGGTTGAGAAAATATTTTACGTAGACGAGCGAACAACGTTTCGACCTTCTTCGGTCATCGTCAGGTTTTTAAAGAAAGAAAGTGGTAACTGACCGGAAGCTGACCACATGTTTGGAAGGGGCTGTGTAACTGAGTGTCGGAATGTAGAGGGCGATGTTAGATGTTTGAATATATAACTTTATATTATTTGTTTTATTATTTTTAATATAGGTATAAAAGTGTTCCTTTGTGTTGGTTTATTTTGGGTTTAAGTTGTTGTATAACTAAGGCATCTTTAATTTTGCGTTTGTTTATGTTTGTTTCTTTATTTAGCATTTGAGTGTTTTCTATGGTTATGTTGTGTTTATTTGACTTGCAGTGTTTGAAAACGTGTGAAGGTGACTTTTTATGTTCTTTGAATCTTGTTTCCATTTTTCTACTTGTCTCTCCAATACAGAAGTCGTGGCAGTTATCACATTGTATTTTATAAATGATGTTGGTGTGGTGTTTGTCAGTGTAGTTTTTACATGGTATCGACCTCAGTTTTGTGCTTGATTTTAAAATAAATTTGGTATTAACTGGAATGTCATATTTTGTTACTAGTTTTTGCCAAATGTTGGTTATTTGTTTGCTGATGCCGGGAATATATGGTATACAGCAGTATATGGTTTCGTGAGATATATTTACTTTTGTTGGTTGATTTTACTTTCTGTCTAGGTGTGTACGTATAATGTTTTCTACGGTTTGTGGAGGAAACGTATTGATGTTGATGAAGTGTTGTTTTATTTTGTCTAATTCGTCGTTAAGTTTTATCTGGTGAGCATAGTTTTATGGCTGTGTTTATTTGGTTTCTTAGTATGTTGAGTTTTTGTTTTATTTCATGTGCTGAGTCCCAAGAAATATATAGTCCAGTATGGATTGTTTTTTGGTGGATTTCTGTTTTAAATTGTGTGTCGGTTCTTGTAATTTTGAGGTCAAGAAATGATATTTGATTGCTTTCTTCCTGTTCACATGCAAAGCTAATGTTGGGATGTATCGAGTTAATGTAATTGAAAAAATTAAGAGTGTATTCTGTAGATGTGAATTCCGCAACCGTGTCATCTACATATCTGTACCAGTATAGTGGTGGATGTAATTCTGTGTTAATTGCTTGTGTTTCGATTTGTGTCATAAAAATATTGCCTGAAACTGGTGATACTGGGTTGCACATGCTTAGGCCATTTGTTTCTATATAGTTGTGGTTGTTTAACATGAAGTTTGTCTTCATCGTGGTGAATTCTATGAGGGTTACAAATTGGTTGCTGGGAATGTCTGTAGATGGGTTAGGGTCTCGGATATTGAGTTCTAAGGCTATCTTGCAGGCTTCAGTGGTTGGAATTTCTGTAAAGAGGGATATAACATCGAAACTGGCCATTAAGGCTTTATGATTAAGTTGATTTAGATTGGACTTGAAATTAAAAGAGTATTTGATGAATGAGCTGGCTGTATCGGTTTCTTTAACTCTCCACGTAATTAAATGAACTTCGGCATTCAGAATATGATCTCTGTTTTGTCTACTAGAATGTACTGCTGCTTGAGAAACATGAAAAATGTGTTAATCTTTTCTTTTTCTTCGTTGTTTCGAAGACCTTTCTTCCACCTTCTGTTCGTTTCATACGGTAATGAACATTTTCTTTGTGCCAGTTCTGGTTGAAAAAAGTTGATTACTTATCCAGGACCGCTCGTATTTCCTCCTTCTCAGTACATTTATCCGTATAGATATCGTCCTCAGAATTGTTGAATTGTTTTTATAATTTCTGTATTTTTCGATCTGTGTCAATGTCACACCTTGAAATCATATAATTTCATCTGCAATTATTATGTTGTACAAGACCATTCACGTCAAACGTCTATTTTTCTTAACGAAGACTGAAGTAAATATATTGCGACTTATTATATGGTGTTTGCATTTCTTTACCGCAATTTGCATCCTAAATTTAGATCCACCGAAGCAGAAAAGACTAGTATGAGACTGACAGTTTTAGAAATGACAGTAAAAACGGCTTAATCCGCAAAAACTTTTCAACCATCGATGTCTGTCTTCTTCAGTGGACGGAAATGCAGTACTGCTGGAATAAGAAATTATTGATGAGCGCACTTGTAATAGTCGGAAACTGTTTTGTTTGTTTTTGAATTTCGCACAAAGGTACTCGAGGGCTATCTGTGCTAGCCGTCCCTAATTTAGCAGCGTAAGACTAGAGGGAAGGCAACTAGTCATCACCACCCACCGCCAACTCTTGGGCTACTCTTTTACCAACGAATAGTGGGTTTGACCATCACATTATAACGCCCTCACGGCTGGGAGGGCGAGCATGTTTGGCGCGACTTGGATGTAAACACGCGACCCTCAGATTACGAGTCGCACGCCCTAACACGCTTGGCTATGCCGGGCCCAGCCGGAAACTTACTAATCGCACTATTTTTATAGTCCCTTTGCTTGTCTAAAAATAAGATAACGTCAAACTATATGTCGTATATTTGTGTGCGTATATATAAATATGTATAAACACAATATTGCTAGGACAACATAGGTTAGATCATTGTGTTAGTTTTTGTTATTTCTGTTTGATTAGTTTTCTTTTTTTTAGATCTACATAATTTTGTTAATATGTTTATAGTACTTTGTATATCTCAGTACGTTTACAGTAATGCACTGTTGAATAAACACGTGGTCCATTTGGTACAATCATTTGGTTATATTCATGTACCATGAAAGTAAGGATAGATTTTACTTATTTTCACGCACACGAATTGAAGTAACTGTCACAGTGTTACAGAACGTTCGTGCACTTTGAACCCTAAACGAACTTGAATAAACTGCTAATTTAAGTACGGTTTCAAACCAATACAAATTGTTGATTTAAGAAAGGAACGATGAAACATATATGATGATGTTTCCCTGATAAATGCTTTGTATGTAATATACAAAACTTGTTCTGGCATTGTGAAGAATATAAATGTTTCCAAACTATCATCGGTCTCTTAACTATTATAGTTTGTTTGTTTTTGAATTTCGTGCAAAGATACACGAGATCTTTTTGCATTAGCCTTCGGTAATTTAACAGTGTATGACTATAGGGAATGCAGTTAGTCATCACCACCAACAACCAACTCTAGGGCTACTCTTTTACCAACGAATAGTGGGATTGACTCTTCCATTATAACGCATCAGCAGCTGAAAGAGCGAGCATGTTTGATATGATTGGGATTCGGACCAGCGACCCTCAGATTACTAGTCGAGCTCTTCTTAACTCTTTTAAAAGAAATTATGACGAGCCTGGTTAATATAGATATCATTTAAGAAGACAGAATCACCTATTATGATTTTCTTTTCTCTTTGTTTACAACAGTTATGATAATATTTGAAGCAACTAAAACATAGTTTAGAAAAAAAAGTAAACGCTAGAACTGAATGAACTAAATATTGTAACTTTTTCAAACATTCTCCATCATGTATAAATCAAAAGGGCGAAGTTATTTCCTGTTTATTCTACCCAAATATCGCCTTAAAACGGAATCTGTCGCAATCTTGTATGTCACAAAGAACACGTTCACGCAATTCTAATTTCCTGTGAATAACGTTGTTTCCATATTTCTTTTCGCAATCGCATAGCAGACTTACTCGTGCAAGGAAACGTCAGTCGCTAAATTCCTGTGAATACAATTTACTTACAGTAAAGGAGTGGAAGTTGTTGTTGTAACGCGCCATCTATTCCCATTACTTCATTAATACAGCGTTGTCTCTTAGGCTAGCCTTCTATCAACCACATCATTCCAAATTTATTAGAGGTCTTCAAAAGTGTTCGTAACAACAATGATTAACAAGAATTGAACGAATGAGCTTTTACTCTTATTCATGAGAAATAAAGAATATCCAAGAAGAAATAGATAAAATCTAATGATTTTGTAGTAGTGAATTTTGCAGAATGTGGTCACTCTCTTCTCCTACTTATACGTAGCTCTTTTATCATTTGGATCTTGTACACTGTTGAAGGATTTGTAAAACATAATAACTAGTTGATATAGTATCCTAAAAGAATAATGTAGTTACAAAAAAGTTGTTCGAAAATTGTAACTGTTTCGTTAATGTTAGAAGAATTTCATCAACATGAATAGGCACTATTGATAATTAGTTATAAAGAAAATATATTGCTTTAAGGTAAAGGTAGCATAAAGCCATCCATTTCTTATTTTCGGTACAAGAATATAATTGTTTCTTTTACCCAAAATGCCATAATCGGTTGTGACTAACTGAAAGCTAACCAAACTTTTCAATCTACAAACCCACAGACGAATCTGATTAGTTTTGACCTGTATGAAAGCATTATTTTAGAAATGACTTGCCGGATTCGATACTGCAAGCCTACAAAATATTCTTTGCTGTAGTAAAAGTGACAGTCAATCCCTTAGCGTGGATCGTGGATATTCGGGTGCTGCTGACTGGTTGCCTTCCCTCAGTAGTTCAAAATTAGAAATGATGATAGAAAACCTTGGTAGCTTTGTCATAAATACAAAATATTAATAGGAATTATTTATGCACAGAATATGAACGATAATCAGTTTAATTCTGATCAACCAAAATTTAATAACATGATGGATATTTAACATACAGCTTCAATGTGATGTAAATTAAATATCCATTACATTGAAGCTGCCAGTTAAATATCCAACTTCAAAGTGATGGATATCTAACTTACAACTACTATGTGATGGATATTTAACATACAACTTCTATGTGATGGATATTTAACATACAACTTCAGTATGATGTATATTTAAATTGTAGGTTTAATGAGTTTCTGGATAGACGCATTTTTAGCTATATATTCAGAGCAGCGAGATGTATTATTTGGAAACCTAAATAGTGTAATATGTTAACATATAAGCTTATTCAGGGAGTAAAACTTTTCGTATCTACACTGTGAACACATTATATATATATGTGTGTGTGTGTGTAAATGTTCCCTTGTTTGTTTCCTTTTACATTCATTAACTTCAAACAGAAAGAGGAAAGATTGAAAATTGTGTATCTGGAAGGTTTATAAAAGTGTAATGGTTGTTTCTTCTTTATTTTGGTGGTGTATTTTGTGTCACTCTGTCAGTATTAGAGTGTACAGTTATGTTTAACTTAATTTTTCATTGTTTGAAAAATCAAATTTCATAATCTCTCCTAAAACTAAAATATGCAAGCTTGTACGTTTTTAATTTCCACTGATTTACTTTCATCTTGAAAATCCATTAGTTTTGCTTTGTTTTTTATCGAACAGCTATGTTTTATAGCATGTATTCTTCATAGAAATGGCGTCATTTTTAATATTTATTTTCAAAAGTCATTAATCTCCGTGTCTCTTTACGGCTTTCTCAAAGAGTATTAAACAAACGAAACAAAAGCTTTAATAAGTGTCATACAATGCATAGTAGTAAGGTTGTGTATTAAGCCTTTTTTATTAATTTTTCGATTTTTTTTCTTTTAGAGTGGCTACATCAAAGTAAATTTAGGAAATGAATTTAATCTTGTTAATTTCCTGTAATATGCAGAAAAAAGCCAGCCTTAAATTACCAATAACAGTGTTAATTTGTGTATTTTAAAAATTACATTGGTAAGAGATCTGCAAGAAAAACAAACAAAGCACACGAACAATGTTTCGAGGGACAACAATAATTTAATACTTTACAGTTCTACCAATTCCCTTTGCTACAAACCGTTAACTTTTGTTAGTGATAGTTTCGAGAGAATCAGAACTGTGAGGGTTACTTTTCAGATGTCAGTCGAAGGATTAAATAATAACACATCAGTGCAATACAAAGATAAACTTCAATCCGGTGTTGTAGTCGGTTCTATTTTATCACTCAGTATTTACTGCTGAGATAAATATAAATATATATCTGTTGTCGAAACGTATTCCTGACATTCAAAATTAGGAACTAAACTAATAAAGAATTATTTTCTCTTAAATTTGTTTTGCATACTTAGCGTGATATAAGCGAAACAGATATTGTCCGGAAGTCTGAAATAGTCATTCTCGACTGAATATATAAATGTTTACTGTTTGCGTTCTAAAACACGCGATTCGAGTAAAGTGACGTGCTTTACGAATGCAGTGACAGTCAAATCACTCCGTTTTGTTAGACAAAAGTAGCACGTGAGATGTATACGGTTACTATGACTACCTGGTTTCTTTCTAGTATATATCACATTAGTTTAGAATTAACTCGGCTTTGCAAAAACGGTCTTGTGTTCTTTGTGCGTAAATGCAAAAGAAACAAATGTATTCTGAAAAGTTAAAAGAGAATTAAACCTCTATATGCCAACAACGAAAACACACCTCACAGCAATAATACATATTTATAATGTTAAGAAAACGTCTCTTTCTCTCTGTTAATTTGATTTTAAACATAAAACTTATGAATAATCAATATTCCAAGTAACCATCATCGCTTTAACGACGTGCTTTCATGATATCTAGATCTTATCCCATAGCACTAGTTAAAATTCACTTATTCTGATTTTATATAAACAAATCGGAGAGCGACTGACTTTCCAGAGATTGAAGTCAATCTAATACAGTTCTGTAACCGTTTTGTTCAAATCCGTATCTTGTTCGTTCATTTATAACTGACTTTTTTATCACCGAAATATTTTGTTGTGCAACTGTGGTTGTATCTCTTTAACAACACAAATGAGTGTAAAGAGAAAAAAACAACATTCTAAAATATCTTTTAATCACAATCTTTTATGACAACAGATTAAATGAGTCAGTATTGTCAATTTAATATTTAATATGCAATACTCAGAAGAGATAACCAATAGACTGTTTATCAGAGGATTTAAAACTGTAGTCTAAACGTAGACCAAGTCGGGAATCCTTATCTTTTCATGGTTGCTCAAGTGTACTTTCGAATGAGGACTGATAAACGCTTGGGTGAATCCTTTCAATATCTTTATCAGTGAAGGATGAAAGTTATTACAACTCTGGCCTTAAAAAGGGGGAATTTCCTTTCACGGGTTAATTTATTATCAATATTTGCAACTTTAATGTCTCTATAGAAACCTGTTTTCATTAAGTGATGAGTTAGACACTAGAATTCTCGCAGTAATAGTAAGCTAAGTGTATGTTTAGAGAGGAATGAGTAATATTATTAATGTTGTAATTAAAATCCAATAAAGTGACACATACATAGAAAAGCGTTTCTACGAATACTTAGTGGAAGTTCAAGAACGATTAATTAATTAGTACTCCTGAAGTTTCACTCCTAGTGGACAAACAACAAAATTACATTCACTCTAAGTGATCTTTGTTCCTTTGGCCTTTGAGATATTAATTAAAAGAGGCTATTTACAAGTTACACTATTTTTTTTTTATGTTTGAATAATCAAACTTGCGATATATTAGATTAAGAGTAACGCTTCGCTCTTTCCAGATACATTTTGAATTTTCTTCAATGCAACTAAAACCAAAGTCTGTGAAGGCGCAGCGATTTGACGAGCTTTTTGACCAAAGGTTTACCGATAGGAACCAGAGATGAGATTAGCTTTAGATAAATGTGGTGTAAGAGAGCACTGATTTCCTTTACAAGATATTTTACTCAGTGACACGTGAGAACACTTTGTTTTATGAGCACTTTTCAGAATGTGTTGTGTTCTCTATAATTCTCTCCAATCCGTTTATATCAAATAGCATAAATCAAAATCATAGAATGTACTGGTGAACCTTATGGCTACGCATTGGAAGTAAACCATTATATATCGATGACATGGTCTATGTTGGGAGCTTTTCGCTTGATTTCGCTTTATCATGATGAATAAATTTACATAGCATGTTGAACTAGATCAGGGGTCACCAAACGTTTTTCACAGTGGGCCAGATTGGGGAATGAGAAGCGCGGGCCGCATGATCATTATGTTCAATACTCATAAGCTAGAACGAAAGCTCTCTGTAAAAGACTTAACACTAAGTTCAGGATGCCACATTAGTCATGTGGGAGTAGCATGCTATACACATATATAATAAAATACAAACGGAAATACAACCAACATTTTTATTTACCAAAATATTATCAAAGAAGGTGACATTAGCAAAAACAGTTGTCACATTGCACATAGTGAGTACATATCTGAATTTCACTAAGCCGCAAAAAAGTTAGTGAGATTTATGAAATTGGCGCTTGGCTTTCAAAATATCTTCAATGTTCGGTTTTGAATTGCTGCATCCATTCATTAGAATTGTTCACTAGTCAACCTTGATCGATGTACCGACTTCACATACTTCATTATTGAAAATGTTTGTTCACAGACATAAGTTGTTCCGAACACTGATGCCAAACCAGATGCGAACTGCTTCAGCTTTGGAAAATCATCTTCAGGTATGCAGCTGTAAAATTCAATAAGTTGCACTTCTCTGTGTTTTACTTTCAACAAGCCAATTTTTTTTGGAAATCGATGACCTCCAGCTGAAGTTCCACTGGCTCGTCATCTATGACACAATCAAAAGGATTCTGAAAAAGGAGAATGTCACTTTGATTCTGTCGAGATCCAAAAATCTCTCTAAAAATGCTTATTTAAATCTCCAATAATCTTTTTCTGAAACTCTAGGTTGACATCTTTTGTGATTCCAGCATGAAATTCATTGAAACACTGAAAATTATAGAGATTTCCTCCTTCCAAATGTGCTTCGAACAATGACAACTTACTCCCAAATTCTTTCATGATTCTATAGAGATCACAGACAATGTTATACTTTCCCTGAACTTTAAAGTTCAATTAATTCATGTGGGATGTGATGTCAACAAAAAATGACAACTTTGCCAACGAGGTTTGATCCGACAGAAGTAGATCGGCTCTATATATCTCGATATGAAATATATCTATTACTCTTCTCAGCTTATAAAAACGAGACAAGACTTTACCGCAGCTGAGCCACCTCACCGCCGTGTGATAAGGCAAGTCACAGAAATCCGAATCAATTTCTTCAAGAAACGCCTTGAGCTGGCGATGATTAAGTGCATGACCGCGAATGCAGAAATGACTGGTTTCAGTACGCAAAAAATATCTAAGTCAGCCCCACCAGACCCTTCTTTCTCCAGCCATGTTTTTTCCTCCATTAACTGTTACGCCTTTAAGCTGATTCCACTGAAGGTTGTTGTCTTGCAAAGTTTTATGAACTTCCATGAAAATGTTTTTTCCAGTTGTTCTTCCGTGCATGCTGCAAACTGATGCCAACTTTTCCGTGATCTGAAAGTCCAAATCAACTCCACGAATGAACACGAGAAGTTGTGACGTACTAGAGAAATCAGTTGACTCAACCAGTGCCAGAGGATACCATAGGAAGTTTTTAGCTTTATGGCGTATCTTTTATGCGATGTTCTCACCAAGTTCTTTTGCTCTCCGTACAACTGAAGTTGCTGAAAGGCTGATACTTTCAAAGAAATTGGCTTTTTCAGGACACAGTTCATTTGCTGTTTCCATTATACACTCTTTGATGAAGTTGATGTCAGTAAAAGGTTTTCCTCGCTCTGCTATCCTTTGCACTATTTTGTAACTTGTACGAGTGACAGATTCATTTTCAGCAAACTTTCTCGTGAAGAAATTCTTTTGAGATTCAAAAACACGTTTCATGGATTCAAATTTCTCAGAACGGAACTTTCCTGAAATTTTCAAGTATGTTGATAGATGTTTGTTTCATAGTGACGCCGAAGATTGTACTCATTCAAAACGGCAACACTTTCGGTGCAATTCACACAAGTAGCTTTCTGGTTTTTTGTTTCCACAAAGAAATACTTTTCGCCCCATTCATCATTGAAAGCACGACACTCAGAGTCCACTTTTCTTCTTTTAAAAGCAGCCATAACGATGGGTGAAAAACCAGGATCTGGAAAAGAAAAACACAGAACCCTGTGAGAAAAGTATTGTACTGGTCCAAGAACTGACAAACAAAATATATTGAAACGTACGTTTGCCACGACACTTCTTAGAACGAGTTACAAAAAGCGCATAACTCGACTACTAAGAGAAATGAGCTTGCTGAAGCGGTGACCCTAGGCTGATGAATTTACAAGACGAGTGGTTAGGACGAGGGTCAGGTCTGTACTTGTTATGAATGATATGAATAAACGGACAGCAAGGACGAAAGAATAATTTTCCCATTGGTTAAAAATGCGCGTGACAGTCTTGTTTCTTTTTGTCATAACGTCTTGTGTTTGCTAGCTTCAAGCGACCATCGGTGTGATTTATTTTGTTATGACAGTCGGACATCTGATGAAATGTCACTTTCTATTTCCAAGTGGCTAGCTGCTGACGGGCCGACAAAATGACCTCGAGGGCCGTAGTTTGGTGACCCATGAACTAGCTCATCAATACTATCGGCCCGTTTTTCAATTTCTTAAACATCAAAACCCTTAAGAGGTGATTCAAAGTAGTTACGATCATGCCATAAATAAAGCTGTATTTCTTGTGGCAGTTGTGGGTATTGTTCTTAGTATAGAATAATATATCTAGTTTTGAAGAACGACATTGCATACATCTATAGAACTTGCATTATAATTTGTGGCGCAGTGCTTATTTACAGGAAAGAATTATTCATTAATAAAAGTAAATCACTTGTAAAATTACAATTTCATAAAATATTTCGAATGATATGCATGCTATTTTTTGAAAAAATGACCAAATAATTAAATGGCATCATGATCAAAGAGATCAGGTGATTTATTCGTGTTCAGGTTCACAGAGATTAGAAATTATTTCAGGCAGGATTAGAGTAAACAACATGCATAAATCAAAAAAGGTGGAGCTTCCGAGTTCAAAACTGTAACAATAAACTTTATTTATTTAACACTAAAGCAGAGAAAGAAAGAAATGAAGCATATTAGATAGCTAATCTAAACACTGTTCAACCTTTTGGAATTAATTTAGATCTTCGAATCAGTGATCTCTGTTTATTGGTCAGAAAAATAAAAATAAATTTATTCTTATGCTTATTTTTTCATGAAGTATGAAAGCTAATTCTCTTAAAACTTGGTATTTGTTGAAAATAATTTTTCATACCTATTTGTATAGGACATTCAACATATTCGATTGATAATTTCAGTTTGGAAGAAATTTTTGTTTTACTGATCCAAATGGTGCATGCGAACCAGGACGTATGTGACTTTTTTTTTCTAGTTTTAAGATAATTTTTTTTACCTATAAGGGCATAAGTTGTACCCCTGAAATTACTTTCTGTTGGTCACAAAACATGAATAATTGGATATTCTTTACCACCTGATCGTGAGAATTAACAGACTTCATCATCTTCACAGTTTTGACATGCATTATTCTTTGGTCTGCAGATTCACTTTTGTTTTTACTGAGAACGGAACATGTAGAATGAAACTCTGTAGTCATGCTCTAATACTTTTGTCGACAAAACAACTTGAACAAGAACCATAAGGTTTTGTTGTACAATGTTCTCCAACCGAGTTAAACAAATTCAAGCATAAAGAAACATATTTAAACATCTGCTTATTCCCCAAGTCTTGAATATTTCTGTGGAATAGCTGTATGTTTTGTTTTCAGTGGCCGGATATTTGAAGTTTATGAAAAGAACAACTTTAGCAACAATTTGTTTCGCTTTCGTGGGTAAAATTTATTTAAAAAGATCCAAGTGTTTAATATGTGTAGCTAAACTATATTTCCACAGTTGTAAAATTGTCTGGGATTAATGTGTTCCATATGATTGAAACAGTCTGATTTTAGTTATGTTTTAAGGATATTAGTTTACACATACAAATATTTAATTTTCTCTAGAAATTGTTCCGTCGATGTAGGCTTATAACATCAAAACCCGGGTTTCATTCCCGTGGTGGGTCGAACACAGACAGTCCATTTTATAACTCTGTGCCTTACAACAACAAGTCTTTTATAAGGAACCTGGAAATACTGTAATCAAGCGTGACCACAATCACAACCTCATTTTATTTTCTTGTCATTCTCTTCACATCTTAAACATATATTTTTTATAACTTTTAAAAACACGAATGAAAAACGAAATTTCCATCTGTCAAAAGTTTCGTGCAATATTCTAAACATTTTACCCCATCTTCTGTATTTTTAATGTGAAAATTAATTAGTCTGCTAACTAAAAGCTCCTAACCTTTCCAATACTGTTGGGTTACGTCTGTCAATGTATACGTTGTTCAGACTAGCAAACAAGAAATATTTTGACTGTTAAGTATTTTCTGTTAGTTTCTCTCCAGTTTGAATACACAATGTGTCCCAGCGTCTATGTATGAAAACTTTACCTTAATAACAGTGCCAGGTGGGATACTATAGTACGTATGGAAACTTCAAAAACCGTGGTTGATAACTGCTTCATAAAACTGTAGAAAGCATCTCTCGATAACCCCAGAATCTATAAATGAACTTTTATTATTTCAATTTTAAGAATGAAAAAAGCTCGTACTTTTGTGTTTTGTTTTCTTCTAACATTACACGTTTCTGTGGGTAATTATTATTACAGTATTCAGAAACTTGTATTATGCAGTCTATGGATTTACAACGCTAAAATATGGGGTTCGATTCCCCTTTCTGGACTCAGCAGATAGCCTGATGTGGCTTTGCTATAAGAAAACATACACATACACTGAGGCATGTATCGTACAATCGTATGAAGTCTATATTTTTCAGTAGCAATCACAGTTAATTAACCCTAATCGGTTAATGAAGACAGACTTCAAAATATCTATTTAATGTTATAGAGTAATGTCATTCTTCATGGAAAAGTGTAACAATAAAATAATCCCTCAGCCTCGGAGTATCATGTTACTGACTTAAAGTAAAATGTATGGTGCTTGATTTCCAGCAGTTTCCAACATAATAAAATAATTCAAAACTTTAAAGTACTAATAATTAACGGTCAGTCATTTGATAGTTTCACAGTACGAAGCTTAAAGCTATCATTTAAAACAGTAATACTCATTGATCTATTATTACAGTAGATTTAGCTTGAGGAGTTCATGTTGTAATTAATACGAGACAAAATAATTATAGCAGACTAAGATGGATCAATGGTACCTGGGTATTTTGCCCTGGAGGGTCAGGTTCTCTTTGACCTCTTCCTCCTTCCTGAACTTATTTTCCCCAACTGTTTGTATGTTAGGTCCTTCTCAGGGCAATGTCCATTTATAGTCTATTATTTACAGTAGGTCAAGTTAGCTGGTGGCAATTTATTTATTTTTTAATACATAAATATTTAAACTATAAATATAAGATTTAAAGTTTATATACATACATATTTTACTTTAATTTCTTTTTCTTTATATTTAAAATATATGTTAATTGGGGAGAGATATTTAGGATTTTCTTCATCATGTATGAGGTACCTGTCTAGTTCGCATAATAAATCATTTTTCATCCAATTTTTGTTAAAATATGTAATTGTAATATTTAGGAGTCTATCTGATATGGTTGGTATGTTCGAGTAATTATGAATGAATTTAGATGATATTGATCTCGGGACTCTGTATGCAGTTGTGAGAAGTGTGTTTTGGATTGTTTGTAGTTTAGTTTTGATTGTTTTATTACTTACAGTTACCCATGCTGGAGCTGCATAGTCTATTACTGGTCTAATATATGTTTTGTATATTTTCAAAATGTTATCTGTAGATGCTACACTGTTTTTACCAGTTAGACTCCTTACATAGTTGGTTCTTCGCCAAATTTTATTTTTAATTTCGTTGACATGATTCATTCAAGTTAATTTTGAATCATAAGTCAGACCTAAAAATTTTGCTGATTGGGCAATCTGGAGTAGAGTGCCATTCATATATATTTCTGGCTGTTGTTTTTTGTGTTTTGTCAATTTCATAAAGACTACGAGCTGAGTTTTTGCTGTGTTTATTTTAATTCTATATTTTTCACAGTATTCACTAATTCTATTTAATTGTGGTTGTATGTTTGTAGCTGCTATCATGGGTGTTGCATCACTTTTCCAGACTGAACATCATCTGCGAACTGTGATGAGAATCCATGATTTGGATCCTTCAATGGCATATTGTTTACATACATGATGAAGAGTATAGGGCTAACCACCCCTCCCTGTAGGACACCAGCTAGTGGAGTAAAGTATTCGGAAAAAGTTCCTTCTACGTTTACTCTACATTTTCTGTTTTCCAAAAAGTTAGATAACCAGCGAATAATTCCTCGCGGTAGTTCCATTTCATTCATTCGGAACCTTAGACCGTCGTGCCAAACGGTGTCGAATGCTTTCTCAATATCGAGGAAGCAAGTGACTGTACATTCGTTTTTGTTGAAACTATCTATTATGGTTTCGGTTAATCTTATTAAATGGTCTGTCGTTTGTCTAAATTTTCTGAATCCATTCTGTTCTTCTGGTAATTTTGATGTTATCTCCAAGAATGCGGAGAGTAGCAGACTAAGCTTGTGTTTTTGTTTCTTTTTTTAAATTTCGCGCAAAGCTCCACGAGGGCTAATGGCGCTAGCCGTCCCTAGTTTAGCAGTGTAAGACTAAAGGGAAGGCAACTAGTCATCACTACCCACCGCCAACTTTGGACTATTCTTTTGCCACAAATAGTGGGATTGACTGTGACATTATAACGTCCACACGCCAGATAGGGCGAAATTTTCAACTTTCTTCTGAAACAATTAAGAATACCAACGTTCTTCTAGTGAATGTATTTCGTAAATATGATTCTTACAACAATACAATCTATCTTTAATGTTAATACATTTATTGTAATCAGCAGTGGTGTATTTATAATTGCATTAATTAAGGGTGGTTTAGTTGTTAGCGTTCCAAACTGTGTAGTCGAGTATAAGCGGTTCTCGACACATTATCATACCCACAAATAATTTAGCTATCTGAGTAATGAGGTCATGCGTTATGTTCAGTTAGATTATTTCGAGTGCGGATTGTGATGTCTAGCCGCCTTTTCTTCATCCAGTTTATCACTTCAAAATGAGCTGAACTTTGAGGAAAATATATGCGAAGTTTAATAAACTAGCATATAGAGCAGAAAATGTCAGATGATAAAATAAAAAATAACACATCAATTTATAATAATTGTCGGAGGTAAAATAAAAATGCAATATTTACTATTCAGATCACCCAAGAAAAGGTTTCAAATTCAAATCGTTTAGAAACACTTACCCCCGATTTAACTATAGCAAATAACACTTTGTGAACAACAAAATTTGCATCAACTAAATTTGCTTAGACAAAGAAGTTTGGCCGTTTTTTCCGTTCTAGGAAACACTTCGCGCTTTGGGGAACATTTTCTGTTTTCCTAGTAAACACTTTTTAACTATATCATCCATAAAAGGTTTGCCATTTATCAGCTTTTACTTCATTGAATAACTGAAAAGAATAATGTTTTTCTTTAAGTTAAGGCCCGGCATGGCCAAGCGTGTTGAGGCATTCATCTCGTAATCCGAGAGTCGCGTGTTCTAATCCTGGTCGCACCAAACGTGTTCACTCTTTTAAAAGCCTGGCATGGCCAAGCGCATTAGGCATGTGACTCGTAATCCGAGGGTCGTGGTTTCGCGCCCGCGTTGCGCAAAAGATGCTCGCCCTCCCATCCGTGTGGGCGTATAATGTCACGGTCAATCTCACTATTTGTTGGTAAAAGGGTAGCCCAAGAGTTGGCGGTGGGTGGTGATGACTAGCTGCCTTCCCTCTAGTCTTACACTGCTAAATTAGAGACGGTTAGTATAGATAGCCCTCGAGTAGCTTTGTTTGAAATTCCAAAACAAACAAACTTCAAGTTATTTTGTTAGAAGTAGCTGTTGTCGAAAATGGAGATTTATTCGGAAAAGGGTGAATTCGACTATTCAATAATAACATAAACCTTATGTTTTGGATCTGGTCGCAGTTTCTTTCATAACATGCCCCCCAGTGGCTCAGCAGCATGTCTGCGGACTTGCACGCTAAAATCCGGGTTTGGATACCCGTGGTGGGCAGAGCACAGATAGCCCATTGTGTAGCTTTGTGCTTAATTCAAAACAAAGTAACAAAACAAACAAATGTCTACTGGCAAGTTCTTTGTTAATCTGCTTAGTTTGTTTAGTACCAAGTATCGTTGTTGATCTTTTCAGTTTTCTCCAGTAATAAGTTCGTTGTCGATCTGTTAATTTGTTTAGTTTGCTTAGCACCAAGTTTTTTATTGATCTGTTAAATTAGTTTGTTTGGTACCTAGTTTATTTGTTGATCTGTTTGTTTAGTACTGAGTTTCGTTGTTGATCTGCTTAGTTTGTTTAGTACCCAATTTTGTTGTCGAACTATTTAATTTCTTTAATACCTAGTTTTGCTGTCAATCTGTTTAATTTATTTTTTATATAGTTTCGTTGTTGATATGTGTAATTTATTTGTTTAGTACCTAGTTGAGTTGTGATCTTTTTAGTTAGTTTGGTTATTATCAAGTTTCATTGTTGATTTGTTCAGTGGTCCACATCTTTAGTAGTTCAGTTGAGTTATTGAAAGTAAATCGACAGCATGTTTTTCAGTGTTTTTCTTTTGTACAAATTGTTCTTTCATACGATCAGAGGCATAAATAAAACTTTTTTGAACTAAAAATAACGTATACAAACCTACAATTATCACTCAGTATATTTTTTCTCGATTCTTTTCCAAACCATGGTTATTACAATAAATAATATCACGTAACTCTATTACTTTAGATGTTTTAAAAGCATTCAAAAAGTAACATTACAATACTTTTGAACATTCAATTATCGTCTTTTTGTGTTAAATAGCGTAGGATCTCTGCGTTTTACAACTATGATTAATAATATATGTTTCTGCATCTTTTCTTACTTCCAGAGAAGTTTGAATTTTCTACAAATGCTAAGAATTCAGCTGTTAGCAAATATTAGTGCGATTGTGCCGGTCTTAAGAGCTAATTCTATAATGAATGGGAGAGTAAGCTGCCCCTTACCACGAATGGCAGGTGTGGGTGAGTTGTAAGAGTAGCAGTCAACTCCTTAACGCACTATCTATTCATCGATTCAGGGGTACTCATGCAACATTGTCACTTCCGTTCGCAGTATTAGTGTAATGAAATATAAATAGTTACATCATTCATTTGATTGATGATACGTTTTAAATTCAAACACTAGGAGAACATCTGAGTCAATCTGCCAAATTTCGTCGAAAATAATTCAGCTACTTTCTCACGACTGCCCCTCGGTGTGTATTCCTGTACGTGGTGAGGGGACCTCCCAGGGAAGGTTCTGTTCTGTCTGGATACCTTTTCTGAGATCTAAACATCCACCCACGTGTTTGCCGTGCGTGGCGACCCGTGAAGGGGAGGAGAGGATCCTGGTGGTTGAGGGGTCCAACCCTAACACACCACTTTGGCCTTGAATTCCTGTAGACGGGCGGCCTTTGGGTGGCCCCCTTGGGTCAATCGGCTGGTCCACTTGGGCTAGAGTCAACCAAGTGCCAGTGTTGGAAGTTCTCAACTGGTGTTGTGGACATTGTGCCTGATGCTGGTGTTTGGGTATAGTGCTCACGAAACCATGGCATTGCTGCATTGTCCTTGTATGACTTTGTAATGCGTCTCCTCGTAGGGCTCCATGGTGGGTGGGGTCAGTGAGTACCGAAACTTTTCCTCTTTCCTATGGATCCTCCAAAAAATTAAAAAAAATTGTAAAAAAACAGTCAATGAGTAAGCGACCACGTCTTGAATACTCAGAACAGCAATCTTCAACATCAGTAACACACGTACCTCATTTTCTTATATTACATTCTCTTTCAGAAAAACTTTTAGGGCAAATGTAACCCTTTTTTATTCAGAAGGGACTAGAGGGTCTTGCTGGCTCTCCAAAGTCAGTAAAGAAACTTCGATATAGAGACATATTAGTTGAAACATCCATAACCCACCACAGTGAACTCCTCTTGTATTCAACAGCAATTGGGGATATACCTGTTGAGGTTACCCCTCATGCTACCTTGAATTCGTCACGAGGAGTTATTGTTAAGAGGGATTTGAAGAACGTCCTCGAGTCAGAGATTCTCGCTGGTCTCTCCACTCAAGGAGTTTCTGCAGTGAGACGCATTCCACTCGCAAAGATGGAGTTACACTGCCAACAAATACCCTCGTTTTGACATTTACTTCGTCACGTGCACCTGCCACCATCAAGGCAGGTTATCTAATTTGCAGGGTTCAGCCATACATTCCAAACTTTCTTCAATGTTTCCAATGTCAGAGATTCAGCCACTCAAAGACATCTTGTCGTGGTTCCCTGACATGTGCTCGTTGTGGTGGCAAGGACCACGATGCTTATGTGTGTGACATGGACCCACATTGCGTCAACTGCAATGGTTCTCACCCTTTCTTCTTTCGTTCTTGCCCAAAATGGTTGGAGGAAAAAGAGGTACAGCGTTTGAAAACGACACATAACATTAGTTATCCTGAGGCTCGGAAATTGCTGCCCGCCACTGCATCTCGAACATATGCTCCTGCACTTAATTCCACAACTACATTGGGAGTGCAGACAGATCTCTCTGTGCCTCCAAGAGAATCGTTTTCAAAACAAATGAAAAGCCTTTCGATCTCGATGGTTAAAAAGGTTGATGAATCGACTTCCATACTTATCTCTGTTCTTCCCATAAATTCCAACAAATCTCAAGATTCACATCCTTTAGTTTCAAATACGGACATTTCTTTATATATATCTTTTTCTCCCATCCAAAGAGGTAAAACAATCATTCGTTCGCGTCCTCAGTCACTGAAAACCCCTTCCAATAACAAAGACCTGCCCAATCGACCCAGGGCAGGATCCATGGAGGTTGATAGACCTCCTCCGACTAAAGACAGTAAAAAAAAGACGTGGTTGTGAACAGAAGGGTTCTCCAGCCACTTCACCTACCGTCATTAAAAATGGCCAGATTGATACAATGGAACTGTCGAGGTTTACGTTCTAATCTGGATGATATCAAAACACTTATTGCTTTCTACCATCCACTATGTATTTCCTTACAAGAAGTTTTTCTAAAATCTATTGATACAGTCACCATTCGGCAGTATTTTCTGTACAGAAATGACAGTTTATGTAATGGTCGAGTACATGGAGGGGTGGCACTGTTGGTTGATCACCATGTGCACCCTGTCTTTGTCACTCAACACACCCTTAGAGGCCGTAGCCATCCGTGTTTCCTTGGGTCATACCATCACTGTTTGTTCTCTGCACCTGTCCCCTGGAGAGACATATGATCAATCACACCTTGATGCTCTCGTTGAACAGTTGCCGTCTCCATTTCTAATCCTGGGGGATTTTAATGGACATCGTCCCCTCTGGGAAAGTGCTGTTATTGATGAGAGGGGTCGCTCTGTAGAGCGTATGCTCTCTGATCACAATCTTTCTCTTTTCAATACTGGTTCTTCCACTTATTTTCATGCTCCTAGTCAGTCCTTTACCTCTACTGATCTCTGGGTTTGCTTCCCTTCATTATTCTCCCATTTTTTATGGAGGGTTGACAATAATCCACTAAGCAGTGATCATTTTCTTATACTTTTGATAGAGAATGGCCGTGGTCGTTGCCACCCTACTCGCGTGCCCCGGTGGATGCTGGGTCGGGCAGACTGGTCCACATTCACTGCTCTCGCAGAACTTAATCCTGCCATTGTGAATCAGCCTTCAATAGAAGGTAACTGGCTGTATTATACAAGCAGCTGCTCATTGTATTCCTAAAATCTCGACTCATTTTTCACGATATCTTCGTTCGTGGTGGAATCCTACTTGCCACTTAGCACGGAAAGCTCAAAAACGGTCCTGGGATACTTTTCATAGATACCCCACACTTTCAAACAGCGTCGCATTCCAACGGGCCCGTGCACATGCTGGGTGGGTAAGACGTCAAAGCCGGAAGGAACCTTGGATTTAGTTCATAACTAACATATCTTCTACCACCAGTTCCAAGGTCATGTGGGACAGGATTCGAAAGGTCGGTGGGCATTACAATTCTGCCCCCTCTCGATCTTACTCTCTGATGGTCAGGAGGTGGCTGATATCCGGAGCATCGCTGATACTCTAGTTGAAAGCTTTTGCCGGGTATTTAGCACTTCTGCTTGTTTCTCCACCTTTTTGGCCATCAAGACTCGGGCAGAGCGTTCACCTCTTTACTTTCGAACTGACTGTCTTTTTTACTATAATTGTCCCTTTACACTGGTGGAACTGAAAATGGCCCTTCATCGGTCTGGCAGTGCATCTGTTGCACCTGATGATGTTCATTATGACATGCTGCACCATCTATCTCCTGCTTCTCTTGATGTTCTTCCAATTGTGTTTAACCGGATGCAGTAGAATGTTTTTCCTAATGCCCGGCGCCAGGCTATTATTTTACCTTTCTCTAAGCCATAGAAAGATCTCAAGATTCCTTCAAACTATCGTTCAATTGCTTTGACGAACTCTCTCTGTAATACCTTAGAAAGGATGGTTAATCCTCATCTTGTTTGGTTCCTCGAATCAAACAACCTCCTCTAGCCCACCCATCGTGGGTTTCGACGACAGCACTTCACAACAAACCATTTAATTCGACTTGAAACATCAATCAGAGAAGCCTTTCTCAAACGCCAACATCTTTTATCAATATTCTTTGACATTTAGAAGGCTTATGACACAACATGGAGGTATGGCGTTTTGCGAAACCTCCATACATATGGGTCACGTGGCCATTTACCTATGTTTATTGAAAAAAATTTAATGAACAGGAGATTCCAAGTTCGTGTGGGTTCGACACTTTCCCGTTCTTTTGTACAGGAACTTGGAGTTCCTCAAAGCTGTGTTTTGAATGTCACACTTTTCAGTATAAAGATAAATGCCATCACTGAACAACTTTTTCTCACTATTGCGAATGGGCTGTATGTCGACGACTTTCACATCTCATGTCAGTCGTCGAACATGAGATATATTGAGCGACAACTACAAACTGCCCTTAATCATGTACTGAAGTGGACTAAGGCGAACAGCTTTAATTTCTCTCTCTAAAACAGTTTGCATGCACTTTTGCCGCCAATGGGGTATTCACCCTGATCCTGAACTTCATATCGGTGAAGTTTCGCTGCCAGTGGTCCCGGAGACCAAGTTCTTTGGGCTTATCTTTGACCGTAAGCTGACCTTTATACCACACTTAAAGCAACTTCAGGTCAAATTCATAAGAGCACTGAATATCCTCCGTGTCCTCGATGTTCTATGTTAAAGATATATTGTGTTCTTCTTCGATCAAAACTCGACTATAAATCAATGGTCTATGGCTCTGCCAGACCCTCGGTTTTAAAGATGCTGGACCCCATTCATGACCAAGGACTTCGACTGTGCACTGGGGTTTTCCGCACCTCTCCAGTCCAAAGTTTGTACGTTGAATCTCATGAACCTTCTCTGCACCTTCGCCGTTTGCAACTATCTTTACTATATTTTTCGAAACTTTATTCCTTACCAAAGCATCTCACCTGGGGATGTGTTTTCCTTCCTCGGTGGGTCGTACTTTTTCAGAACAGATGATCTGCCATTGCTCCTTTTAGTGTTCGCATCCAGGCGCACTTGGATGAATTGGGTTTGTCCTTGAATAACACTGCAGAATCCACTGGTCAGCCCATCCCACCATGGCTTATTACAGCCCCCAAATGTGACCTTTCTTTAAGTCACCTGAAAAAGGCAGACACTCCCGATTGGAAGTACCGTCATTTATTTATTGAACATCTTTAAAACGATCATTTTGTTCCTATTTACACAAATGGTTTCAAGTCAGGTAATTTAGTGGGCTCTGGTATGGTTTGCTGCGGTTCGGTAGTTGCATGCAGAATCCCCTCTACAGCTTCTGTGTTCACTGCTGAACTGTATACCATATCTCTTGCCCTGGATCATATTGCAGCTGAGCAGTACTCCAACTGTACTATTTATACTGATTTGCTTGGTTTTATACTGGCCTTGGAACCGCTACACGTTGGCTCACATCCTGTTCTTGCTGATATTCAAAACTGACTGGCCCATTTCTCATTAACAGCTACTTCAATCCAGTTTTTCTGTATACCAGGCCATGTTGGTATTCACGGGAACGAGCTTGCAGACATGGCAGCTAAGTCTATCTACTCCGGCACTATCACCCCTGTGCCTATTTCATACATAGACTGTGGTTTTGTCTTCAAGGCTTGGCTCCGTGCCAGCTGGCAGTCCACTTGGAGTGAGCAACGCGACAACAAGCTATTTCAAATCAAACCCTCTATTGGACTTTTGCCATCCAGCGTCCGTAAAGTTCAGAAGGAGGAAGTTGTTCTCACTAGGCTACACATTGGTCACAGTTTTTTAACTAATCGTTTTCTTTTATCTGGAACTGATGCACCAATGTATAGTTTGTGTGACACTCAAATCACTATCAGCTATGTTTTACTATCTTGTCATCGTTACAATTTTCAAAGACGGCAATATTTTAAACATATTTTTTGATAGTGGTGACACTGTCCACCTTGATAACGTTTTTAATTTTTTAATGGCCATTAATCTTTTTAATCTAATTTAAGTGTTGCATATTTATTCATTACACCTTTTTAATTGTGGTTCCTTTTTTACAGTTTTAATCTTTCTCATTCAATTTGACATTGGACAGTGGCCAGAACATTAAATAACTCGATACCAGGACTGGAGAGGGCAACTTCAGGTGACTAACGCTACTGTTTGAACTACTCATTAATCATTCTGGCAAGTTGTTTTTACACTTTTGCTGCATATCATTTCACACTTTTACTACTTTACCTTTTTGTACTGGCCATAATTACTCATAACTTGGAACCAGGACTGGAAAGACCAACTTCAGGTGACTGACGGTGGTTTTTATACTTACCTGTTAGTCTTCCTGGCGGGCTATGATCATTACCATTCTGCTACAAGTAGTCCTTTACAACTTTGTAGACTGGATATCAGTTTTTAAATTAAGTTGTTTAGTGTTTTGTTATAATTATCAGTTAACTAAAATTTGTTTCTTAGTTCAATTTTATGTATAATAAGTAAAAAAAAAAAGGTTTTCACAAGTTCAAACATTGCTGTTTTGTTTTTACTTTCATTTACTTTTACAAATTTTACTTTATTTACTTGACTTTTTACTGGACATTTGGCTACTCATTATTATGATTTTGCTATGTGTCTTTTAAAACTTCTATTATTTTACATTTTGATAATGGCTGCTATGACACATAACCCGGAACCAGGACTGGAAAGGTCAACTTCAGGTGACTGACGGTGGTTCTTGTACTTACTTGTTAGTCTTCCTGGCGGGTTATGATCATTAAGATTTTGCTAGAGTAAGTACTTTACAACTTCTTTTACTCTGCCTTCTCTCTTAACATTGTAGACTAAGTGTCAACATTGGTTTTATACTTTTTATGTTTTTCAATGATGTTTTGTTTTACCTTTATTTCCTTTTATGTATTTTACTACATCTACTTTATTTTTACCTTTTTTACCGGACGTTTGGCGCAGGTAGCCTAGCTGCTTTGTGTCATAAAACACTAAATCAATCAATCAGTCAATTCTCAAGACAGCCAGACAGATGGACAATTCTTCTTTACTGATGATTATAGATAGATAGATGGTTCTTATACTTGATATCCGGCATATTTTGTATTCAATATCAAATCCAGAATTTTCAAAGGAGAGGAAAAGGGCAAAACGTAGTTGCGAACGACTCGTATACAAATAATGAAATGAATGAAACAAAAGTACAGTATTTTGTAAAGAGGTTTCTGGAACAAGTGAATTCTCTTAGTTAAGCAGATGAAATAACTTACGTTTACAAAAGGGGTAATTTAGGGCTAATACACATTTACACACAACGTATTCTATCTTAGCGTCTAAATTTCAAAGAACAACTGAACTTGACGAGATTGCGGTTTTAGATGATATTTCATCATATTTATTATCAAAATTGTGAGTTACTATCAAAGTGAAGTATTAGAAGTGGTTATTTTCCTAGGTGTGAACTTACCTTGAGATGTTTTTATTTTGTAAGAGGTTGTTTGTTATTTAGTTGAGAAGTATTTAATGGTCTGGGAGATCCAATTCAATATTTTTTACAGTATTATACGAAAAAGATCACTTATAAGGACTATCATGATATATAGTTGCTACCTTTTGTTGACGACTTTAGATGTTTTATATGACGGTATATCACAAGAACACCTAAACTATATTGTTCTAATTCGTCTCTGTGGATTTTCACTACGATGACCAGTAAGGCATTTTGACCGCACACTACTCTCGACGAGGCTTTTTATCAAACGGGTATGCAGCATAGATAGCGTTATTCGAAGCAACATTCTTATCAATAATTAAGAACATAATATGTGGATCAGTGGTTTGTAACCTAAGCTTTTTCTCTTGTGCCTGGTATGGCCAGGTACGTAAGGCGCTCGGCTCACGGTCTGTTGGTCACATTGTAGAATCCTTATTCCATCAAACATGCCCTTCTTTTCAACTGTGGGGGATGTGACAATGTGACGGTAGATCCAACTATTCATTGGTAAAAGAATAGTGCTTTGATCGTATATTTAACTTATAAGTGAAAGATTTCTTTCGGTTGTTGGAGCGTTATAACGTTACGCTAAATCTCCCTATTCGATGGTAAAAGAGTAACCGAAAAGTTTGTGAAAGGTGGCGTTAACTAGCTGCCTTCTCTCTTGTCCAGCACTACTAAAAGCATATATAGCCAACACGTAGTTTTACTTGAAATTTGAAACAAAGAAACAACAAAAAGCAAACTCTCGAGTGAACCAAACATAACCTTTCGCCACCAGCCCTCGGGTGTCACTATCAGTAAAATTACTTGAAGGTTACCTTCACTAGTTTTGTCTAATTTTCAGTTGATAAACTACAGGGAATGCACCCAGTCAATAGAACTCAGCATTAATTCTTGATCCTTTCTTGTTGATTGGTGATATTTGAAACTCACTGCTAACCAGTCCTATTTTTAAATAAACATTTTATGGATGCATCTTGTGTTGCTTTTCCAAGTACTAAGCAGCAAACTGTTTTTTCTTTGTAACCCTCTTGAAAGTGTTTAAATATATATTTGAACAGCTATTTTTGAATATATATTTGAACACTTTTAGTAAAGTTACAAATATATCTATATTCAACAAGTAGCTGAAAACTAGGGAACGTCAACCATTAGAACTAGAGAGAGAGACTACCGCTTCCTTGCAAACTGACTTAATTATTCAAATATTTAATATAAGTTAATTTGACGATGTGAGGAATTTTAGGTCGTTTTAAGAACATGAGCATAAAAAACTGAAACTGCATAATAAGGTAAAGGTAAGGGTTATTTGAACGGTACGAATAAAGTTTTATATATCATGTTGGGTACCGACGATATAGAAACTAAATGAAAAAAATTATTACTGTAACCAATGAATACCGTTGAAATGAAAGAAGTGAGATTATGAGATATCTCCAACAAAACTAGTGGTGTGGATAATACGTTGGTCGTTGAATGCCCGTGTAACTGATGAATAGAGGGTTAATTATGCGTTTTTATACCGTTATAAATTAATGTTTTCCTACAGTAAGTGCTTAGATAAGAAAAGGTAATTACCGAGTCGGTTTCACAATTGAAATTATCTATATTAATGAGCTGAAATCATCGTTAAGGGAAAGATGAATCAGAAAGCTTATGTTTGAAATTTAATATGCGAATCCATTGACGGTGGGTGACCTTCAAAAAGAAAAAAACAAAAAAACTTTAATCTGACAACATGGCATCATAAAGATAAGAATTAGCTGGATGACTGGTAGTGTTACCTCTTTTTTGAAAGTACTATATCTAGTGCTCCATGATAGGTGACTTATGAATGGAGTATAATGAGTGTTGTTCTGACCGTGTATTTAACTTACAAGTGGAATACAACGTGTGTTATAACTGTGTAAGTAACTTGTAATGGATTAAAATTTGTATTCTGACGATGTTTGTAAATTAGACTGGAATAAAAGATGCAATCTGACCTTGTATGTAACTTAAGTAGAATCAAATCTGTACTCTGACTGTGAATGTAAGTTATGACTGGAATACAATGTTTATTTCCATTAATAACAAACTTTTCAGTTATCCTGGATGTCACATATTCTTTGTAGATTTTAACACAAACTTCAGTATAATAATCTGTAAAAGATGATGAAAAAGTATGAATCATTGCTTTATATAAAACCTTGGGTATAATCATGTCATTATGTAAACACCATTTTTGTTACCCTAACAATTGAATAATCACAGAATAATAATTTATTGGTGAAATTACAAATTTAAATCTTTAATTTAAATTTGTTCCTTCCCTTTTTAATAATTAGCATTAAGTTTGAAGGCTTATAGCGCTGAACCTGAGTTTCAACACTAGTGATAGGCAGAACGCAGGGAGCCCATTATGTTACTTTTCGTATAACGGTAACAAACAGACACTTCAAGTATCAAGGCGAGTAAACTTATTATAGGCAATGGGCAATGGTTTGTTTCGAAAGCTCATTCGACACTAACAACACGTGCTAATCACTTATTGAAGAAAACGTAAAACAAACCGCCTAACTGTTGTTTGTAAC
This sequence comes from Carcinoscorpius rotundicauda, assembly GCA_011833715.1. Classification (NCBI taxonomy): domain Eukaryota; kingdom Metazoa; phylum Arthropoda; class Merostomata; order Xiphosura; family Limulidae; genus Carcinoscorpius; species Carcinoscorpius rotundicauda. The sequence continues at coordinate 122,379,557 of CM022393.1, read as the reverse complement.
AATGAAAACTAATAGTTTGTAGAATTATGTGTTGTTACATATTTTACTCCACCAAGTTATGTAGAAGAAGTGTTATGCAGTGTATATATACTACTTTTGTGTAGCTAAAATATTATGCATTAATTCACTATAAGTAACACAGCATTTTCCACACTATATTTCACGATACATGATGAAGTAGTTTAATCTCACCTGTAGCTGTTGAAATTTATCAGTTGAACATTATGTAGTGTGCATTTGTAGCTGAACACAATGTGTAATAATCGTCATGAAACTGGATGATTGGATGTTGCCAAATACTAAAAATATCGGACTGCAAAGCTGAGGGTTTTCTATTGGTGTCTTGATGCTGCGTAAATGTGTTCCGAACTTTGGAAAAGTGACGGTGTGTGTGGATCTGCGCTTATATCAGAAGCAAATAAATAAAAGTCTTAATGTCTCTGAAGATAATAGTTTGTATCGATTGTTTGAAAATATTACTTTGGTACAAAAAATCTGTTGAACAAAGAAACTTCCAATGTTTAATTATGTGTACAGTTTCAAGTTAATTCTCAGTTAACCTTAATGTTGTTTCTATGTTGTATTTTTGAAACAAAATTTCCCACGTGCATCATGATTAAATAGAATTAAGAAGGAACACAGAAAACCTACTTTTCTTTTTTACAGTCTCCAGTGACACAGCGAACTCTCACCGCTAGAAACCGAGTTTCGATACTTGTGGTGAGCAGATCACAAATAGTCCATTGTGTAACATTGTGGTTAATTCCAAACAAATCAAACCTTATCGTCAACGAAGAGTAGAGTCGAATAGAAGAAATTGTTTTTGTATTTTATCTGTTTGTATCCTATTAATTGTAAAATCTAAGAGGTGAAGTAGCTCGTGTCCATCAACGGTGATAATAAGTTACAACTTCTTAGTTTAATACACAACCAATGAGATAAGTATAATGGTATTTTTCAAATTTTGAAAGAAATAAGTTTACATTTTTGCTATCTATAGTGTAACTGTTTGATAATTCTTAATTCAATATTTTAGTGTATAAATATATATCTCCATAATTCAGCTGCGTAGCCTTCCAAAATAATATTCAATTTTTATCACATAAGAATTTTTTTACAAACCTGGAAGAGACAAACTATTACTTAGATTTCATTTACAACAACTTTATCATAAATATAAAATAATATGTTTTGGTCATTTACAGAACTTATTGTTGCTATAATGACGAATAATTAATATTTAGAAGAAAAAAATGTTTGTGTACGCACAAACAAATATTATCCAGAAATGACACGTTATGCAGCCTGTTAACTGTTTATATACTAGCGGTGTGTTTCTCGCAGGTTCTAAAACGATCGATAAACTTTCAAGTCGTAATTGATCTAAAGAAATCTCTAACTAGTAGTTGTCAGTATTTTAAACGTAACAAGATGTAACCCGATTTAAATGAAAATGGTTCATTTATATAAAGGTACATATAACGTTTTTTAAAAAAATCTGTACGTAATGGAGAAAGATGGATATTTTTGGATTAGCACAGAGGATTTATTATATAACATGTAAAAACATCAAGACAGTAAAACTGTCGCAGGTTTGTGTAATTAATCAACGTAATATTACATTGGATTAAGAACAAGGAGTACTTGTAGTCTCGTTTTTCCAGTCGTTTTTAAGGAGAAAAACATGCATATAGGTCCTCATATTTTTCAGATAGTTAAAATAAAACAATTTCCAGGGACAAAGGGAAGGTTGACAGCGTGATGTACTCAGATGTTATATCCAAACTGTATTTTCTGTGATGAAGAGAAGCCGCACCTGCTACTAAGGTGTTTTTTTGCATAATTTGCACGATTTTTGTACGGATGATATATACGCATGTACAGTGCTGGATTTTTAGGAGTAAATTATGCCTTTCCCCTCCCGACTCCAAGTGGCACAGCGGTATATCTGTGAACTCACATCGTGAGAAACCGAGTTTTGATACACAAACAAACAGAACCTCCCCTTCTGTCAGTGTTGAACTTTTTAATCCGCTGCACAAAAAGCTCAATGTCCATCTCAAAATCTAAGGAGATTAATTGCCCGATAACCTTAATTTTGCAGAAAACTTGTAACTCCACTTAATATGGAGGCATTAGTAATTTAAATCTTTAAGCAAAGCTCATGATGACGGATTATTGAGTGGAATTTAAAATATTACACCGTTAAAGTATGAATGAATAGGTTTCCGTTTGAAAATACTGCTCAGAAAGAATTTAGGATTACTGATAAGGAATAATTACTAGATTAATTTGAAGCTACACAATGGGCTATCTGTGCTCTGCCCACTACGGGTATCGAAACCCGGATTTTAGCGTGTAAGTTCGCAGACATACCGCTGAGCCACTGGGGAACAAGAGAACGGCGAGACAAGAACTATTTGCTCATACGGGATTTTTCAAACGTTTAGCTATTAGGGACAACTTGGTTGGTGCTTGTGAACTCTGTCTAACGCATAAGTATTTTGATATTATTTTAGAATACTGTTTTGTATGGAATGGAGTTTAAACGTGTTTGTTTCTGACTGTTAAACTAAAAATAATTGTAGCCATGCGGCTTAGATACTATATACGCTGAAATACATTTACATCAAATATTTACTGGAAAACTAATCTGAAAAAGTTTATGTTATGTATGTGTTAAACTTACCTTTATGAGTGAATATATGAATAATTTCTGTGTAGTTCAATCAGTTGATTACGTTTTCTGAGATACAAAGACAAGTTCTTGATGTCTTCAGCAACGATTATTAAATGATTAGTGTGTTAACGTGTATTCCAAATTAAACACATCTAGCGTGGAATTTTAACAAATACAAATATCGGATCGGAGTGTACATGAACAAAAGTCGTTCAACACGCATGCCTTGGTGAAAAAAGAATGTGATATATGAATAATGTTCTAAATTAATAACACTTCCGCTTCCTCTTTGTAAGATACTAAATGTTTCTTTCTTGAAAACTTTAATTCGCTGAGAAAAGAGACAAAGTGTTTTCTTTTATGGGCTTTTTAATTTACTGTGATTTTCACTAAAAGAAATTAGACGTGATCTGTGTTGTGTAACAGATATAAAGCCTGAGAGAATTTACATGATCTTCACAGACAAAATAGTAAATGCTACGTATATTACTTCTACCTGCTGTAGGCTGAAAAATCTAGAATTTTAATAAATTAAAAAACAAACAAACTTAGTAATATTTGATGAAAAGGGACATACCTTGAGCCGTTTCCCATTTCTTTCGCACGTGCTTATTAAGTATCAACAGTCTCCTTGTTTATCGATTCACACGAGTAGATTGTTCAGAAAATCAATTTAGAAAAGTAAAGAGCTTTATAATCTCGCTGTTATTAACGAACAACGTACTGCAGGTGTTCCAAAGTCTTTGCAAAGACTAATTTGCGCGGCGTGTGTATTAGTATGGGAGTTTCGGTAGGCAAGTATATCATTTACAAACTGTAATGGCAAAACTGGATTCCGATAAATTAACTTCTCAAGATTTTATATCACTGCTAAGTAACGCAAAAAAGTAAGACAGCACCGAATACATTAATCTGAAAACACTGAAATAAGGAAAAAACATAGCTGTTTTAGCAAAGCAAAATATTACTTTTCTTGCATTATGACAATTATTAAAGAAACTAAAGTTATGTCATATGTTGGAAACTTAGTCTAATTTTCCTAAAGGGAAACTAACTATTTTTGGTTCCAGTGTGAAATACTAGTATGGAAATACTTTCGTTTTTTCATGAAATTCAGGCGAATATTGATATTCGTTCACTTTATTCATATAAGTTTCTATCCCAGAGTCACATTTGTTTAACATTTTTTTCATGTAAAATGTTTAAATGAATCCAAGAGTTACTAGTTCTTCATAAAAACATAGGGACCTCACGTGGCGACTTGGATGTTTATTGCTACATGTATACTGGCATCGAGCAATAAATGCATAACTTGCACTTTTGTCATTAACTTTTTTTCAGTAATTAGCGATGCAAATACTTGTAGATCTGGTGAATATCGCGAGTTAGGTTCGTCGAATGTGCTCTGATCATTAATTATGAAGTAGACGATATCTCAGTGACTAAACCGTTTACGTTAACTATTTATGCGCTGCTGTTTTACCAAATAAAGTAAAATAGCCTGAAAAGGCTACGATGACGGATTACGGTGTGAACTTGTTTAAAAGAGAAGCAAGCTTTGGTAAATCTTGGCATCTGGTCTCGTGTCTCCTTCCATTCTGAGAAGTGCCGTTACCATTAAAGAATAAACTAATAATTCAAGTTTGACCAACCATAATTCTTATCTCTAGCCTAAAACTAAACTGTCATTTAAATCCCTCAATGCTTCTCAATCCTAGATCCATGTGACATTTTCAACAAGGTTACGACCTCAATCACTTCGAATCCAACAAACTACAAGTGTCATCAACTACATAGGAAATTATTCAACCCAGCCTGAACAAACAAGACGTCTTACAGGCGTCTTCAACTTCAAAAAGAAAAAAAAAAGAGAAAAGATACGCAATCGGTCTCGAACACATAGACACACGCACATGGAAAGAATAAGGTATCATTAACAAGTTTCACGCATGTGTATACATACCCACACAGAGAAACGATCCTAGTGCACTCAAGCCTACACGCGTGCATACGGTTCGTGTACGTGAAAACGTATACGCACGTAAATGCAGGAACGAGAGGAAATAGTTGGTTTTTGTTTTCTATTAAGTTCAGCTTTTGTTTTCATCATCATCATGAACGGAAAGAAAAGATACCACATTTTCTGACCATGTATATAATACAAACAACCAACAACATATAGGCATAATGTCACGTGTATTCTGATATAAAGTAGACATCCAGTAAAATAGATGTATCACGTGTATTGTGATATAATAGAGGTAACCAATAAGATATCAGCATGCTGTAACGTGTTTTGGGATATAACAGACAACCAATAAAGTATAAGCGCATAATCTGTATTGTCGTATAATAAAAACAACCGAAAAGTACAAGTGTATCATGTGTATCGTCATGTATTACCAACAACCAGTGCGGTAGTCATATGGTTTGCCTCATATTATTAACAACAATATAGGTAGACACGTTATGTTCTTGTCACATCATGCAGATAACCGTATAAATAGGCATATCACGTGTACTTTTCTATAAATCCATACAAATATCCATGTAAATATGTATGTTGTTTTACAAGTGTTTCGTGTTATAATTATTGTCAAAAAGACTTGTTTGATTTTGTAAACTTTGGACTTACTCCTAACGTGTATTGAACAAGAATTCGTAAAGTAATTTTTAGGTTTTCTTTAAATAATATTTTCTGTGAAACGCCAGTTTTTAACACATTTTGGTTAACATCTCCCCTTATCCGTTAAAAATGTAGCTGAAAAGGCAGTAATGGGTTTATGCTATAAATAATTTAACGAATTTGAAGGAATAATTTTCCTTTAAATAGATCTTAAATATTTCTTCCTATAAACATCACCTTGAAACTATATGGTTTATGATGTCATCTGCTTAGTGCTGTTATTACTGACACAACCTGGATATGCCAAATGTGTTTCCTTCATTGTCATTTGAGCTAAGTGGCTGGCATTTTCTGTGAATGCTTTCTAATTTTGCCTTTAGTGGTTCACTACAATTATCTGCATTGTAATGTGTATCTGAACAAAGAAATAGTGTGTTTATATTTATTTTCAGATATTAATATCTGTTATTTAGTCTGTTCTGAAAGTCACATCTCATCATTTTGACATCGGTTTATTGATTGTGAAATAAACATGTTTAAAAAATCACTTGGAGAAATTACCGCACCAGTTTTAAGCTATTTATACCGAATTTTATAATAGTGAAAAGCCTAAACAGATATTTTTTCAGAATGTCAAAAGCTACCTTTTTCTCTGGTTTTGTTAATGAAAATAATAAAATATTAAAATGATCCTTTCTATTTAGAGATGCTTTAACGTTTCTATCGAAGTTCTATCTTTGAATGTACAATACCAAACAGATTAGCTGAAATTCTAGATCAAATATTTAGCTTACCTGTGGCTGTGCAGTTAACATGACTTATGATTACACAGGAGAGTTTAAAGTGTGAACTTCTTTAAACATTAAACTGAGGTTAAATTGTTCAGTTTATGAATAGAATCTGACTGAAGTAATTCCAAGAAGATAAAGCAATACCTGTGATTTGATAAATACTGCATTGTATAGGACGACTAAGTGAGTTTGTATTGTTATTATCAAAATTGATAAACATTTAACAGTTTAACATTATCTTGTCAAACTAATTAAACGTTAGAGAGTTTAAAATAATGCTGTCAAGTAAAAACAAGATACATGATAATATAAGAACACTGGGATTAATGAAAGTTGTATTATGTTAATTTTTGTTTCAACTCTGCTTTTTCTTTTCTTTACCTCATATTATTACCAGCAAACTTCAAAAACTGTTCATCTAAACGAATTTTAACTTTGTATGCCTTTCATTTTTGCAAATTAAATATTTATAAGATCGTGTTATTTCGACTAATATCAAAGTAGATTTTTTGTCAACTAAAACGAGTTGCTGAATCAACAGAAACTATAAACAAACACGGATCTCTGAAGAAGATAACACATTTTATTTATTTGTACAAGAACTTACTGTGGAGTAATTCGGATATTTAGTAGAAACTGTTACAATATCCAACATATGGCTGGGATTGACGTAACCAGTTTTCAACCACAAAGTCGACGTGCTCTACTGCCATGCTTGAAACCAGTTTTATTGACGTTATTCGTTGGAGCATATCTCTATGTTATCTCGGGATAAAGCGAACGTAACGGTAAAGAAAAACAGTGTTGTTTTTTTTATAGTTTGATGTGAACTATATTAACGTCAAGAGCATTACCAACAGGTTGAGGTATGTCTGCAATATATTTAAGCGTCCAGATCTGGAGTCGACACAAAACAGGTCTAAAAACGATACGGATGCTGTTTATAGATATAATATTCTTATTTAAGAGTTCCCTTGAAAACAACAACTTAACAGTCACAGTGCTGTTACTTAGTTATTTCTGAAAATAACACTATCGTATTTTTATACGTATTCTCGTAAATATTTCAAGGTTTGACACCGAACACCAAAATTCGTTTATCTTCTTACAGCAACAAAGACATAACTAATGAAGTTCTTGTATTCTTTACGTACGTGTTTGTCTATATTATTGTATTCGTTTCTTATTGCTGTTATTAAATCCGCACTATGAAACTTGTATTGTACTTTTTGATGTAAACTGCTAGTGTAGAAACAAGCTATTTGATGTAAAAACTAACTACTTACATTAGCCTTTATACAACTCACACAGCTGTGAAACTAACTACTTACATTAAACTTCATGCAAATCATGTAATTTTGAAAACTACTTACATTAAACTTTATACAACTCATAAAACTGTAAAAACTAACTGCTTACCTTAAACTATACAAATCACATAGCTGTGAAAACAAAGTAGCTAAATTAGACTTTATATATATCATACAGCTATAAAAACTAACTACTTACATTAAACTTTATCCAAATCACACAAATGTAATTAATAAATTTTTTAAAATTTTATGATTTGAATAGTTTAATGTAAGTAGTTAGTTTTTACACTTGTATATTATGTAAAAAGACTAAGCTAAACTAGACATTATAGGTGTCACACGGCTGTAAAAACTAACTACTTACATTTTTCCATTAAAGGAAACAACAACAATAAACCGTTTTAATCAGGACATGTGTGACCTAGTAGTAAGCAAGCTTGAACTGTGAACCCGATGGTCCACGTTTGTAAACTATTGGTTCACACTTTACTGCCATTGGTGCATTATAAGAATGACGGTCAAAGCTAACTATTCATTCAAACAAGAGTCAGGATTTGGTGGTGAGCGTTGTTGACTAACTGCCTTCTTTTTTATTTATTGATCCAGAATTCAACGATACTTTGCATGAACATTCTGAGTAAATAAACTTAGGATCGAAAAGCAACGTGGACATCATATAATTCATATATTAGAAGAGAAATGTATGAATACGTTTACTTAACATTGGTTATATTTGTATTATAATAATTTATGCTGGCTGTAGTATGTTTGCTATATAATAGTAGTTATAAACTACTCTTACCATCTAGCGTCTTGTCTTTTATCAGTATACGGGCTAAGATAAGAAATTAGGTCGAAATAATAATCGTTGCAATATCTCATGATACCGTCTTGTGTTGACATCTTTCCGGTGAAAGATCGACTATCGGCAGTGAAGGGTGATGTAGATGTGGAATGTTGTGGGCTTGAGTACCCACTTCTTGCTCTACTAATTTCTAGTCTAATTGTGTCTATTTGTTGTATGAGATTAGCGAATTGGAGTTAACGTTAAGACTGATATGCAATGTATTCCTACCGCAGTGTCGGTCCTACTTTCTCAGTCACCTCCAAAACCTAAGACATATTTTATAAGCCCACGTTGAAACTATATTTTAGCCTAGCAAGCTTCTTATAGCATTTATATTACTGCAAATGTAATAGCAAAATATGTGTCACATGTCATACTCTAAAACCTTACACCTTATTACACTAATTAAAAGAAAAACACTGAGTATGCTGGTGTGGTTCAATGTCGTGTTAATTTGTGCCTCTACCACATTTGGGATAGGAATGCTAACTTGAAAAGGTTTCATCTTACTTGCCCCCAAATAGCAGTATGTTATTTCCTTATTTTATATGTTTATCTTTTTCTTACTCTTATTTTAATTTGAGAGAGCAGTCATCTTCTCACAACTATCTGCAGACAGTGAAGGGTGATATACATGTAGGACCTTGTGGGCTTGAGTACCCACATCTCGCTCTTCTAATTTGTAATCTAATTGAGCCTATTTCTTAAGTGAGACTGGCGAATTAGAGGTTACGATTGACAGAAGGTGTATGTATCCCCACCGCAATGTGGGTCTTACTTCCAAGTCATCTCCAAAACCTAGGATACATTTTATAATCCCACGTTGTAGCTCGTGCTCTTGAATATTTTTAAAGAAATGCAGTGTATTTTGTTTACTTTTTATTTTAATGTGTTTTGTTTTGGCTTATGACATTATGGTTATGGTATAATTAATCAGAGGTTGAGATCTGTTGTTTTTAAATTAGTCCTTCTTCGTGATTTTGTTTATTCATTTAACTTAATTTAAATGTAGTTATTTAATTTCACTAAAATGAATATATGCATGTAAAATGTACCGAAGAACTGAATAAAAATAAACTAATATTGATATTCTTTTTAAAACTGACGTAAAAAAAGAAACAATTATAGGTATGGATAAAAGACAGGAAGTATCAGAACTTTAAGACTATCAACTGTCTAACTGTAGTATAAGAGTCAGGGGTAGAAGATAAAATAACGTCGAATATCGGGAAATCGTTCTGTTTTAATTTCACGTATTGATGTTGACATATCTTATTGTGTCTTCTCCCTAAAAAAAGTAAAAAATAATTGCACATGAAACAATATAAATACTACTGAGACTCAAATGCTCTTGCGGTTGTTGGTGCTTTAAAGTGATGGCTAAATATTACTGTTCGGTCTGACAACATTAGTTCACTATTTGGTGGGACGTAGCGTTGGATAGTTACCTTCCCCTTGATCTATAACTTATGGAAAGCTAGCGTGGATAGGTGTTTTGTGCTAAATCCAGCAAACAAGCAAATAAAAATGATTTGTTAACTTTACAAAAGCAGCTGAGAGCTCAGTAAAAAGCTATGAAGTATAATAACTGATTAAGATAAAATATTTCTCAAACTGAGCACGATATTCTGAAGTCACTCTAGAAGTATCTAGAAATCTGTTGTGAAACGAATTGTAAATAACTTCGAATATCATTATATTTTACTAAGTACTGTATAAATATATACAGGAGAAATAGTTAGTTGTGGAATATATATTGGTGAATGATGATTTCAAAGGTTTAGAAGAATAAAATGATAAAATCCTACTATTTGAAACCCTGTCGCACCAAGTAGAAGACAATTAACGAATTAAAGTTTCATTAGATTTTAGAAATCGATTTTTGTAGCTCTTTTCTGACTTCGCTAAAAAACAATTTAAGATAGACCATTCAATTATTGTTGCATTGTTTTAATTTGAAATTCAATTTGTACTTCCTGTGCTGCTTAGTTATATTATTATTTGATTAGTTGTTAAAAAACTATAGTTTAAATCTGTATAAATGTTAAAATATAAACTGGACAATAATTTTGTTAAGATCTCTATCTAATATAAGATTGGGGTCTTACCGCCAGGATAACAGACTGTATTCACCCCGCAAAATGAACGTTACCATTTTATGTCTCAGATAATACAAGCTGTTGGCTGCTACATGTCAATTTAACCAAGACTCTTAACATAGAACGGTTAGAGGCTAGTAGGATTCATATAACAGTTGAAAGAATTGGGTAACTGGAAATATTAACGTACCCTAACTGGTTAGTAATTCTCTCTATCATACAACTCCATCTGTTGAAAGACATTCTCTTTTGCTTTACATTATTAATAAAATTCTAATTAACAATTATCTTTTTTATTTAAATTAAGGACATATGATCTGGAAGTCTATTCGATGAGCATTCACTGATGTACTCCAAAAGTCAGAGAGATTTTTGCTCACACCTAAGTTTTATAGATTAACCTTTGTTATGCCTCCACTGTTGTTTTTATAAAGATAAGATTACCTGTCTCATCACAAGCAAGTAAATGATTTATATACAAATGCATGTGGATCTTGGTTCATAATAACGTCAGGGTAAAGGTGTTCTTTATTTTTCTATATGCAGATTGGTAGTAAAACTTTTATCGGTGGCAACTAACCACAGATCTTTCTTGGTTTTCTTTTTAATTTTTGATATTGATTCTTATACACAATGGAAGACTTGAAGGATAAATCGAAATTCCATATTTTAAATCAATCAGTTGTGAAATAAACCTACTAACGTTTGAAATGCTGCAAAATCAAAAGCACCAACGTTACAATCTCTTGGCGTAAATAAATGAAATTGAAGCGTTTGCCTCAAATGAAAGGCAATTGTAATCCAGTTTAGATGTTTATAACTTTATGTAGGCCTTTTTACGTGCCCCCCCAGTGGCTCAGCGGTATGTCTGCGGACTTACACGCTAAAATCCGGGTTTCGGTACCCGTGGTGGGCAGAGCACAGATAGCCCATTGTGTAGCTTTGTGCTTAATTCAAAACAACAACAACAACAGCCCTTCTACGTCAAATAATCACGTGATGACTGAGATTTTGTTTCTGGTCTAATGCTTGTTTTATGTTTTTTTATGAACTTACGTTTATCTGTACTTGATTGATCTATATCAATTTAATTAAATATTAAAGCAAAATGGGCTGAAATTAATATCTCCTAATCAGAGCAAGTTACCTACTTATTAAAAACAATGTTCCACTAAATATGTTTTCATTATCGCAGTCATATTCATAATTTCTCATTGTTTCTATTAATCAGTGAAACATATTTGTCTTCTGTGTAATCTGAATTCCACGTTCTTTAAAATGTTAATAATAGGATCGTTATCAGATATTCTATCTACACATTCCACTTCTGAAGGGAAGGTGTTACTAATTCTAATAATTAATTAATGAATTTGTTTCATTCAACATGTCAACACATTCAGTTTCCGATTTTGATTTTCTTTTCTTCTCTTAAGGTTAAGGAACTAATCACCAACTATCGTGTTTATTATTGGAACGAGAAATTCGGAATTGTTATACGAATTATTCACGTCTAATTGGCAGTACGTTTTCATGAATACCATTCTAAAATATTTTGTATCAAAGTACCGCAAAATATGCTTTACAGTAAAATGAGCCGTATAAGCAGTAATGATTGATTTGATAACAAGTTGAATTTGTTCTTAGCAATTCAAGTACTGCTAGTTGAAATGAATATTCATGATGAACGTTTCTTAAAGCTTAGAATAAATTAGTTGAAACCTCGTCTTGATATTTAATGTGGAATAACGTCGTGAACATTTCATTCTGACGATATATATATATATTACAAGCCAAAAAAAACAACAACAAAAAACTCTGCACCAATCGAGAGGATTCCCAGGATACAGGTTATCATGTGGGATATAAAATGTACCCTAGGGTTTGGAGGTGACTTGGAGGTAGGATCTACATTTCTGTGGAAATACACCTTCATTCGCCACTCTTACGTGAGGAATAATTAAATACTCAAATTAGAATACTTAGTTTGCTTATGTTTCGAATTTATTTTTGGTTTACTTTAAAGGGCTCATATTAAAATGGATTATCACCATACTACAACTTTCAGTTCTAACGAATTAATAAAAATAACCATTTTATAGTTAACATTAGCTTAGATTTTTTCTATTCATTAAATATTAACACTGTTTTGCTCGTGAAATTGATAATCAAATCCATAATCTCAAATAATTATCTAAGACGTAATTATAAAATAATGGGGTACATAATTATTAAACAATCGGATACTATTAGCTTATAGGTAGATTAAAATTAATCTGTTTAACTTTAGTTTCTTGAAATAAAATACAACTTAAATCTAACACTTCTTCTGTCTTTTTTCGTTTCAGATCTTTACAATTACTAGGTAACTTCGTAATACGCATGAAAGTTTCGTCTACGTGACAAAAAACAACAAAAAAAACTCGAACGAACAACACATATAAGACGAATCTTTACGATTCATACTTATTACCGCGCCTAGAATTATGGGTAAAGTAATGTCGAAAATCCACTTTGAATCCTACGTTCATCACGTTCTCTGATGCAGGAAGAAATTAGCTACTTACCAAGTATTGCCTGTGAACATAGAACTGTAACCAATACATCACAGGATTTCTGAAGGATTTCATAAAACTGTCTCTTCCCTGTATCTCATTCTTGTCAACTATAATGGATGACTTTCAAAGCGTCAAACCCACTTTTTATTTTATAATAATATAATATTGCTGGTCACGAAAACCCATGTTCTTTACAAAAAAAACAAACCTGTGGCGACAAATGTAAGCGATCTACACAGCAAATGCATATTTTTTCTTTGTACTCGACGGTTATGTGAATGTTGAAATGAGTTGCGTTCTTGCATTCAACTCGATGTGCGGTTTACAGGCCTATAAATCACTTCAAATGTACGATCTATTCAGATCTTTTTATGTGTTGGAGCGAACCGAAAACGTCTCCTATTGACTCTCATGAATAGATTTTAGTGTTAAATCATGTTCGGAGTGCTTGAAAAGATTGTAGAATAGAATCTTAGTTTAATGAATTGTTGTCCTCTATATTTTCAAAATAAAATTTAGTCGAAAATATATAATATGATTTTTTTATCAAACAGTCGGTATGCTTATGGACTTATAGTACTGAAATCCAGGGTAAGGTTCCCGGCGGTGAATATAGCATTATGGCTTTTTTCTTAAACAAATGCCCCCAGTGGCTCAACGGTATGTCTACGGACTTACACGCTAAAATCCGGGTTTCGATACCCGTGGTGGGCAGAGCACAGATAGCCCATTGTGTAGCTTTGTGCTTAATTCAAAACAACAACTTAAACAAATAAACAAACCAATTCTAACTTTATTATGAGATTGTCAATTTAAAATATTGACAATATTTGTTAGTATTTGTTAGTCATTAAGCGAAACGCTTCACAATAATCTAGATTCCAAGGGTCGAATAAATGAAGTAATTAAGGAGCTGTGTCAAACATGTAACTTTTACAATATCATCACAGCTATAAAACATTAGATGCATGGTTACAATACCATAGCAGTTATAACAAAGTAGGTATATTTGATTTATTTAAAACAAGTGGAAGCTTGTATAAAGTATTTACTCATCTAAAACAAAACAGAATTTTTATCTTCAGTACCATCAACGAAGTTATCTTTAAAAGCTCATTTATTATGTTTGGCCTATTCCACTATTTAAACACCATCAATCATTGTTACAGAATATTGGGTGTATTAAATACAAACACCATCATTGTTATAAAATATTGGGTTTGTTGAATCCAAGCACCATCAGTCATTATAGAAGGTAAGGTATGTTCGATTCAAACACCATAAATCATTGATCCAGAGTGTTGGATATGTTAAATCGAAACACCATAATTGTCAAAAAATATTGTTTTTAAAAAACACCAGCATTGTTACAGAAGGTTGATTATGTCGTGTTAAAATAATTTAGAATAAGCAAATAAATAAGCCAAGTGAGAACTACAGCAGATATAACGTTGCGGTAGGACGGCAAGTATCGGAAGTACATTTTGACATTGTTTGACGCAACGTAGGTAGTGTGATGCTACCGAAAATTGATTGCTTTTGAAACGCATATATACAACACCACGCTCTAAAGCAAACTTTTTATAAACCCAGGTCATAAAGATGAATTGTGTTCTTAGTAATTCCATGAAGATGATATTTCCTTTATTTAATAACATTGAACTCCAAAGGAATATGGATCAGTATGGAACAACAGCATCATCCATAAATATACCTAACACAAGACGTACCTCAGCTGTAGTAAGAAAGACATATCATCTTGTGGTATTTGAAAATAAATCAACACAAAATCAGTGACAAAAACAGTTAATGTGTCCCAGACAACATTAAACAGTAAATCAGGAATGATCTTAATGTGGAAATGAGTTCCGTAGAATACTTAATCATACCTACGGTTGAACAATCGTAAACATCAAGCAGAGGGGGAATGAAGCGGAAATCATGCTATTCTATATGAAGACATACCAGTCGAGTTGCAGGATACAGTGTCCAAGTATTTGTGTGCAAAGAATTATTAAAACAGATGCTAGGAAACAGTTGTTCTCCTATATTAGATGAATTATGGAAAGCACACAGAAAGCAGTGGTCTACTTTGGAAATGACAGACTTAAAGCAGAGCCTTTTACAATTAAAACTACGCTGAAGTATTAATGTCAATTTTGCACAGTCGTTAGATAAAGCGTGACCGAACGTGGTGAGGTAGATTGTAATGACATGGTAAGACTTCAAAATCTTTTGGATTTTTTAACTTTCCAATTTCACAACAAAAGTTGAGTAAAACCTCTGGAAATATGATCTTCCACATTTGTCTTTTAGCCTTAACTCAATAGCGAGTTAAACCCAAACCTTTTAATATTTAGATTGTGGACTTTATTTTCTGTTTAGAGATAACCTCAAAACTATTTCTCTTTGCATTTTCTATAAAATTACCATGATAATAATTAAACTTATTAAGTTTAATAACTAACAGAGACAGTTGTTGAAGTTAATCATAACGTGTATTCTTTTATTTATCCATCAATACTCTAAGTATTTTTAAGGTAAAATTGTATTTATTATGCCCTGGCTAAAAAGATAATTAAAAAATATATAATTTGTTAGATATTTCGTCATATTGTTTTTTTCTTTGTTTTTTAAATTGAGTTCTAGGTCTCAAATTAAAAGCAAAACTGTGCGAGAGATTCAGAAAATACCATTACTGTCAATGTGTTTCTTTGAGATATCTTCTCCAACTAAGTTGAAGACTAACAAGAAGCAATTTCAAAGACATTGATAAATATATTTTCAAAAGCAGATCTCGACTCTTTCCAGCAATCGAATAAAATTCAGAGTAAAATGGCCGTTCCAAGCATCTCCGATAAGAAAAAGAAGAAAAGACATATTTCACATTTCTCAATCACAAGTGCCGTTGACGTTAAATGCTCTTAGTAGGTTTTGAAACTTTCTGACTTTAAAACATTTCCAATAATATTAAATGTCCTTAGATTTATTGGGACTGTCCTCTGGTCTCATACTTTCAATAAAAACTTTACTACTAATGGTATACTTGTCTGTATCAATGGATGTACCGTTCAGAACATTCGAAAAGCTCAGCTTAAAACTATTTTTTCTACAAATATATGTCCTCACTGACGTGGTCCAAACATTTGTTTCCACTTTACTAGGTGTTGATTGTTAAGGTCACATTTTAATTGAAAATGCACATACTCGCGTTTTTTAATGATTTAGTATTTTTATATTTTGAAAAATTGTTTTGTTGTCTTCTGGTGGCCATTTCACTGATTGAGCTATTAAACTTTTTTGTAGCATAATCTGCAAAGTACGCTTTAAATTTTCGGGTTTAACACAATCTGTCTCATGAACTTACATTTTTAGATCTAATCATTAAGCATGGTAGTATTTAATAGTATAAATCATAATGACACAAAATGACGGTCATAAAAATCGCCCATTTAAACCATTTTTAAAAAGTCTGAATGTTAACAATGACTATTACACATTATTGGCTGGCCAACACTAAAGCTTCTTGTACCTATGAAGTCTTTTAAATCGCTATATATGATATTTTTTATCCCTACTTTTGCATAAGGTAACCTAATTACAGTGATTTGAGAAAGTAGGGATATATTTTTTAAATTTTAATTAACTCAATTTTTGTATTTTTGACTTTCTTGTTTCGATACTTTCTTAAGACATTAACAATTTTATATACTACTACACGTTACGTATATACCTATACATACTTGTCTTTATAAAATTTACAATTCTTTATTGTATTTGTAACAAATATGTGTTCCTATGAAAATACATACAAATAACCACTTATTTCACTCGACTTGTTTAACAGAATATTTAAAATACATTAATAATCACAGCTAGCTGGATCTTAAGATCTTCTGTACTCGTTCAAGGGTATCCCAACCCTTTGAATAATTAATTACAGTATAATATTTTCGGTTGACATCCGAAAGACTAGCAGTTCTCAGTTTAGAAGAAACCCACATATAGTTGTCTTTAGATGTTGTTGTGGCTGCTTTGACTGCGCAAAGGAACTTACTGCAAATTATATATACGTAAGGGAAAACCTGTGTTTGAGGTTCGCTTTTATGCACTCATTTCTTTCGCCCTTTGTTCTTTACGCATCAGTAATTTGATGTATTCTGGTACTGTATAACTAACAGATTCGAAAGTACTCGAGGTCTCGTTGCCTTTCTCTTAGGGTTAGTCCAGGTTCCATGAAAAACATCTAGTAAAACTTAACCCTGTAAGTGAGAAGTCGTGTCGGTTGTGGTAATCTTTCCAGTCAGGAGTTACTCAGTACACAGGGGTCATTAGTCCTGCTAACAATATTGTGTACTTGAGTGTGGCCTAAAGAAAATGGAAGTGCATCTCTCTCCTTTTCCATTCTTATTTAAAACGACAGATAGAAAACGTCAGTTGTGAAACCACAGCAACTTCCCATCCTGTAGAGCACGACGTACACGGAAACTTGAACGATATTTTAAGTGGACAGTTTTATTTATAAAACTACTTTAAAACATAAAATAACACCGAATTTAAACAAGAAAATTGCTTTTCTATTCTTGATATGTATAATGTTAGAATCTCATATTCAATGTTTTTGTTTTTTCTTCTGAAAAATTAACTAATAATCCCTGGAATTTAACATATTTTTAATTCCGCCACCGGAGGTGGACGGAAGTTATGTTTCCATCCATGTATATGTATGTGTTTGTCAGCAAGATTTCTCGAAAACAGCTAACTGGATTTAGACTAAAGTTGGTATACATTTGAAATATGACCCAATTTGGAATTGATTTCTGTTTTGAGGGTCAAAGTCACGAACATCCAAAAAATCTCTGTTAACCTAGAGATAGATTTTTTTTTCACACTCTTTTTGCTCTTTAACTTAATCAGAAATGATCGGATTTTGATGAAACTTGTTGGAAACATGTAGAATATTATGTTATATCGTCCTATAAAACATAGTCCGTAAAAATCTAAACATTCGGATGCACGTCTTTTTTTTTAAGAGTCAAATATGATCAAAATTGAGCGGTAGAGATATGTATCTACTGAGTTTAGTATTTTTAACATTATTCGAATATTAGTTTTAATTTTTGAGCTCTCTCAAAAGCTTCTATTTTTGTATAAAAATGTTTAGTTCTTTGAGAACCTAGAACAAATGTTTTTCAGCTCTAAAAAATATCCGACAGTTTAGCATTGTACAGGGTGGTCACTAGAAAAGCGGAAAATTTGAGGGTCAGATGAGATCATGAATAAAATGCGTGCTTACTCATTTCTATTTTGATTTCTTTACATCATGAATAAAATGCATGATTTTAATCATTTTGAGCATCTATGAGTGTAATATAACATATGCCTTTAAAAAACTTTGTAAAAGTTATTCTTTGTAAAAATAAATATCTGTTTGACAAATTTTTCGCTTTTCTAGCGACCACCCTGTATTTCTGCTGATACTTGACAAACTTTACATTCAAACATTTCTAACAAGCATCACGTGCTCTGAATAGAGCCCGATCTGTTTCTGTAAATAAACAACAATATATTATTAAAAATATACCGCTTCTAAAGTTATTTAAGTTCAATTTGGAGTACCCTGAGAATTTGTTTGTTTGTTTTTTTGAATTTCGCACAAAGCTACTCGAGGGCTGTTTGTGCCAGCCGTCCCTAATTTAGTAGTGTAAGACTAGAGGGAAGGCAGCTAGTCATCACCACCCACCGCCAACTCTTGGGTTACTCTTTTACCAACGAATAGTGGGATTGGCCAAAACATTATAACGTCCCCACGGCTGAAAGGGCGAGAATGTTTGGCGCGACGGGGATGCGAACCTGCGACCCTCAGAATATGAGTCGCACACCTTAACACGCTTGGCCACAGATTAAATTAAAATCAAGTTAATCTAACTCTAAGGATTTGTGATCATATGACCATACTACAGTTTTAGTCAGAAATCTGATAGAATTAGATTGATTTAATTGCAACTCAGATTGTTTTTTGTTTTATTTCGAAGAACAAGTCTTATAGCCCTGGATTGTAGTGTTGTAAGCTAACACTCGGTCTATATTCGGAAGGTTTTTCTGTAAGTTGTGATCATAGATCATTTAAAGTCGAATATTTGTTACTTTTAATTCTCATCATTAATTTATAAAGAAAAGTCAAAATTGATATTTTTTATTTCATCGTCTTAACTATTTATTTGAATATAAAATAAAGTACAATAATTCATACAAACCATAAATATAGTAGAACCTTAAAACAACCTTATAAATATACATTAGAAACAATCAGAATGAATGACTAACTACTTGGAATTATACCGTAATAGCTAACTGCCGGTACTTACAACTTGTTATGTGAGGCAGTTTTAAAATGATTTTCTCTTCTAATTCATTTAAAGACGTCAGCTGGACGTGCCCGATAAAAAAAGTTGTAATACAGATTATAAGATTATTATTAAAATTATATTCATATAATTCATCGTGAAAAGGCTAGTTAGTTTGTGTTTGTGGTCCGTCCTTGGAAAGAAACCCAAGGAAATCACTACTTATTTCTCTAATACTTATTTAGTATTTCGCTGATTCAAACAATATATATGCTTGTATTCTGGTAGCTTCTCCATTTTGACAGCTAATGTGTCTTCTATTCCTGTTCAGTGTAAGACTGGCGTACTAATGCAAAATTTTCTAACAACATTATTTAAACATTATAAATAGACGCAAAACAATCATAAAACACTGTTTGTTAACCAGGTAATCTGATGTTTATTTCCTTTGATGTAATTCTCTTTGCGATTTTGTGAGTCAAACCTACTATTCCGTAGCTCATTGTGAATCTTCGCTTTAAAACAAACCATTGTCATTATGTGACGCTTTTTCTGTTTTGTAACTCTACCTTAGAAATACCTTTGCTTGAACTTTGGAGTCTTTGACTTGGGTTCTTAGCAACCGTTGTCGAATAAGGTTTTTTGTTTGTTTGAGTTTCTTACATATCTCCTTGAAGGCTATCTGCGCTAGTCATCTTTAATTTTGTTGTTACTGAGTTACTTTTGTCAGACCGAGTAAAGGGATTTAATTTTCCCCTTTATAAATCTTCCACTGCCCCAGAACGTAGACGCCCAATTATTCTTTTCGAGTTGTCACGTGAAATATCTTTTAGGTTGGAAATACAAAATACGAAATTGCTAACATGATAATGTTGTCTCATGGTAGCACGTTTGACATTGTGCAATACAGGTAGCGCTGTCTTGAGTTCTGAATCGCCGATCACACGGGTGCAAATAGTCTGCAGCTACTTATTTTACTTTATTGAACATCCTACTTATTTATTTTTGAATCCGATGTAGCCAGTATAAATAATATGATTTTGCAACTATTATGTTCTACAAGATGCTCTTCCTTTCCATTAAAACATTGATCTATATTTGCATTTTGCTTTCCTCCTGTTTCATTTTTAACAGCCTCTGAATAACATAGCATTGCCTATACTTTCTGTTTGCAAAGTGACCATTGTCATGGTTACCGTTGTAAACAGCAGTTTAAAAACACAGTTCGTATAATTCGCTCTACGGATTTTGTTGTTGTTGTTTTTCTATTTAGGAACAAAGTTTCAGCTAATATTCGTTTAATACAATTTATTAGTGTTTGATATGAGTGCATAATTGCTATGGTATTTTTAACTCATACATTCAATAGGCTGGTTGTCACATTAATTTGTCTCGTTCAAGTGAGAAAACACGAAATATGTATTTGTTGTGTACAGGTTTCAGAAAAGCTTGTTTCACAATATTATGATATAAGTCGTAGTAAGTTTTCGTGCAATATAAATTAAATAATAAATATTTAATTGGTTTATAACTGCAGGATAACATCATATGAACCAGTATTCTCTGTCTTTCCATTTTTTTTAACTCTCGTGAAGTTTACCGTAAATTCAACTACTAATTAGTGTCAGGTCTTTGGGTTACTAGTTCATAGCTTTTATATTATCATGTTAAATAAACTGAAAGCCAAGGCTAATGAATTTCATTAAACGAGAACTGTGTCATATACCTAGATGTTATGATATTGTTGGTTCGTCATAATTACGTCAGTAGGGACAGTATCCCTCACTGTCAGAAAACTACCATCGTGGTTTACAGTCTTCCTTACCCGGTCTTGTTTAAACACCTCATGAACTCTGCACATCTGCAATGGGTTTGTGAAACATTTATTCTTTTCTTCGTTGGTCTGTAACACATTGTTTCATTTGTTTGTAAAATCTTACGATTCCTGGCAGAGTTTAAACGGTTGGTCAAATTATTAAGCTTTCTGAATTTAAGTTTTCCACGTAGACCACTTTCTCCCAAATTATCTCTATAAGTCCTATTCCTGACGATAACTTTATATTCATAATGAATTTTGTATTTCTTTTTCAGGTGTCATAGATCGCTTATATGTCAAAATTATCCAAATAAAACCATCAAGTAAGAACTTGAATATTTATTTCTATATACATTACTTTTCTAATTCTGACAAAATGCTATAATATTCATTAAACCATAACTTCAGAAGTTAATTTTTTTGATGAGCTTGCATTTTGTTTTCATTAGGTAAAGTCATAATATGTGAGCCTTAGTTTATTTTTAATTATCTGCTTTTTGTTTTAATGATGAACTTTGTAATCAATTGCAAATAACTCAGTTGGAACAAAGGTTGTGATTTAAAACTGATGCGAAAAAGAAACAAACAAAAGATATTACAACGATAAAAATAAATAGTTCACTTAATCCGAATTCATCGGTAGCAAATAGTGCATGTGCAGCTGTGTAGTAGATTTCAGGTTTTGAAATAGTAGTATTAATGTCAGTTTATCTTTTCGGACTAAGCCGTGGGAGCGTTATAATTTGACGATGAATGTTGGTAAAAGAGTAGCCCAATAAAGTTGGTGGTGGATGGCAATAACTAGCTGCTTTATCTCCAGTCTTACACCGCTAAATTAGGAACAACTGGTTCAGATAGTTCTTTACATTTTTATAAGTATTGTCTTTTTGAACAAAGACTTCGATTTTTTTGAATAGTGACTTATTATGTTAATTTTTTATATTTATTTTAATATCATCTGTACTTTTTAGGACAATACACAGAGACTTGGTCAATAAAATGTTTCAGACCAACATTATAACTGTAGATTAAGAGTAACTGTAAAGGTTAAATGTTGCATTTAATCAGATTGTTGCTTTGGCCTCATCACATAAAACGGGTCTGTTAGCCTCTTTGTTACACATGCATGTTTTACAGCGAGTTGAATATACAGTTAGTTTACTGTTGATTGAAAGTTATTGTTATAATTGGAGAAAATAGTAAAAGCCATGAGAAGTTAACAAAACCTCCATAATTCTGCCAATATTTCAGGTTGACAGAATATTTTGGTAGGGAGAAGTGGAACTAAGGAGAAAAATGAATGCGTTAATATTAATACATTTAGATGTGACATGGCCAAGAGGTTAGGGCGTTCGACTCCGATACTGCAGGTCGCGGATTCGAATCCAAATTCTGCCAAACATATTTGCTCTTTCAGTCGTGAGAGCGTTATAATGGTATGGTCAATCCCACTATTAGTTGGGAAAATATCGGCTCAAAAATTTGCAGTGGATAGTGATGACAACAGTTCTCTACTCTCTCGCTGCTAGCTCGGGTAGCCCTCATGTAACTGCGCGAAATTTCGAACAAGTCAAACTAATAAACTATCGGTGAACTTAAACAATCCTAATAGGTAACTTAATGATATCTAGCAATTAATTTTACTGTAAAATAAACGTATATTGGATTGATAATTCTGTCATTCAACCTTTTCGTCTTTTTTTTCTTTCCATGCATAAAAAATTACCAATGATTTATAGCTTTAACTTGTTTCTTTGACCAAGCATCTTTTTAATATTCCCATAAATTTTCATTTGATTAGGCTAAGAAGACTTTTTACAATACAAAGTGGAAGAGACAGAAAAGGAATTTTTCCGTCTCGACGCTAATCGTTCTAATTGTCTATTAACTAAAAACATTTCTATTGATTTAAATCAGGTAATACGAGTATGTCTTCAAAACATATCTTCCTTTGCTCAGATACGTTCTGAAAATATTGATCGTTATTGTACTCAAATTAATAGAAATATATAATTTAATACAATGTGAAATCTATCTGGATAACCTGTTTATCTTCATTTTACAATACTTTGATAATCCAGTTTGTTTATTACGTAACTGGGTACTGCGGATGTCCAGCAGGTGCGATACTTGTAACTTAATTTCTTATTATTCCCACATTTTACTGATATAACGAAGACAGTTGAGTCTCAGTTTACCACAAATACAAATTTATTGTTACATTTTATTATTTATTATTAGTATTCTTATACATAGTTATTTATTATTACACATTCCTTTTTTTATTATGCATTAAGAAAAGAATATTTCACTTGGACTTATGAACACAGTTAGCAATGAGATCTGTTACAAGTTATCAGGATTCTTTGATTGTTAAATTACCATTTCTATCAAAAAGGTTTGGGATTTATATTACCCCACAATTATTACGTAATCGCGAAATACATATTACTCTGTCAGTACAATTTTCAACCATGAGAATGATTTACACTAGCAGCACAAAACTGCTGATAATTCAAAAAAGAGCTATAAACTAATGACAACTAACTATTAGGTTAATGAATTTTAATTGGATTGAATTAAAAGTCAGTAGTGCCATGATTACATATATACAGACACACTAAGCTATATTACATTATTACTCTAATAATATAGCAACTATTTGGTAAAAGTAAAGTTTGATATAGTATGTTAATTATAAACCGAAATATATCTTAGACAATCCTTTTAACACTCATCTTGCTCAGGAATAAACATTCACTTGGTTAGATCGACTTTTTGAGAATAAAAACAAGTTATTATAAAAGTTTAAGAAAATCCAATAATTAATGTTACGCTTTGGAAAATGATGATCTGATATATCGAGTCCAGAATAATACTGAACTATAGATATATGATGACACATATCTCTACTGAGTGTGTTCTGATATCACGTCCACGGACAAGGATTGTTGATTATCTTCCATTCTTGTTCATCAGTGAAAAATTAAATAAAATTATTATGTCCATTGTTGAGATCACTATTAGTGGTATACCACGCAGAAAATGCACGTATATTCAGACATGAAACACATCATTAGCAGTGGAAATAATGCAAAACCATCTATTTACATTACGTTTTTCTTCAGACTAGTTAAAAAGTAGATTACTGAGTGAATCATAAACAACACTTAAAATATGTCGATAGTCACACTTATCGACACCCTTTTTTCTCTCTGCACACGTAGAAACAATTGGTATCACAGTGGAAGATCCACTTCTTCACGTTGACATCAAATACTGAATACGCTGAATGGCTACCAGAAGATTTACGAATCCCATTTGAAAAACGTTGATTGATCCAGTCGCAGCTACATCCGGTACTTCTGTAAAAAAACAACAAAAACAAGTGACTTTTACTTTTGCCGATATGAGTAAAATATAATTAGCTATTAAACATGCCCAGCCAAAGCATTGCATCTTAATTAACCATTGCACTTTGCTGTGCTCCATATATATGAGTGTTAACATTAAGGATATACTTACTCAGTTCTCAATTTAAAACAATAATCATTTAGGAATTTCAATTTCAACGTTTCACCTTCTAACTCATAGAAAATAACACTTTACAAAATAAACTTCTGGAATATCTAAAAAACAAAAAAATGTAAAATTGGATTTTGCTGTTTTTTATATTTTAGATATTCGTGGCATGTCGGATACCTCAAGCAGTTTATAAATATGAAGAAACAAACACTCATCTGTTGCGTTACCTACATTGCTACATGCATTTTGATTACATCAACCGACTCTACCTTGGTTCAAGTTTTCACTGATGTGCAGTCCTGACGCCTGGTGGTGTCCTCCCATCAATACCTCCTCATTCCTCATAATGTACGAGCTCAAGATTCTCGATTCACATGTCAGCTTCATGTTCCCGTTTCGTAAGTGATCTTCTGTGACGACAAACTTCAGACTGAGGCAAGAACTTTCCAGACCGTCCTTGTGATGCGTTGCTGAATAGTACGTTTCGTGTTCTGCCTGGGAGAGATCAACATTACTGGCACTCACGTGCATTTTTGTTTTTCTTTCTATTCGCAATTATTGTTTACCGAAAAAAACAACAATAACAGTTCTGCAGAATGTGTGTTAAAACAAAAATAGAACTTTTGTATTAATAAAATTTACGATTCGGTAAAAAATAAAGTAAAAAAATCCTAGAAGTAAAATATTTAATATATAAAATGTGTAATATATTTTCTTATTGAAATGATTTTTTTTTCTACTCACACGTCTAGATCAAGTCAGTTAGCTCAAGCAGTTCCTATACTTCTAGCTTTCTACATCGTGATGGTGAATGTTCTTATAAAACCAAATACCATGCAAATCTATACTGTTAATAATTACATTATATAACAAATATGCCCGGCATGGCCAGCTGGGTTAAGACGTTCGACTCGTAATCTGAGGGTCGCGGGTTCGCACCTTTCAGCCATGAGAGCATTATAATGTGACGGTAAATCCCACTATTCGTTGGTAAAAAAGTAGCCCAAGAGTTGGCGGTTGGTGGTGATGACTAACTGTCTTCCCTCCAGTCTTACACTGCTAAATTAGGGATGGCTAGCACAGATAATTTTATGCGAAATTAAAAAAAAAACTGACAATTTTTTTTTATTTTTTCTTATTCCTGGGCAGAAAGTGTCATTTCCCAATTTCTTATGCCTAAAGTAAATCGAAAAGACCTAATTTTCTCTTCAAACTTTGTTTTTGTAACCTGGATAATGAAATTTTCAAATTTACACATTTTCCAGAACATTCCAGGTAGATTCAGTGTTAAGTAGTTGATAGATAATTTTATCCAGCTTTCATAAGCTTTCTAGAATGTTGTAGAACTTACGAGAATTTTCAAGAACCTTTTAGAATTTTGTAGAAGTTTCCATAGTAATATATGTGTGTGTGTGTGTGTGTGTATAGGGGCTCACCACTTCAGTTTAGTTCTAACTGCCTAAGTGAAAACATAGACCTATCTGATTTTATCAGAGATGGCATCAAGAAGCTGCAAGCATTCTCCAGATGTATTATGCTGTGTATGTGGCCAAGTTATCAAGATAAGAGCGAAAAAGTATTCTGCGACAGGATTTGCTGAAATGTGTGAAGACTACAAGGCATATTTCGGCATGCTTGTCAGGGATCAAGACAAACCCTGGGCACCTTATTTTACCTGTGAGCACTGCAAAAAACTTTAAACGGTAAGAGGGACAATTTGTGCTTGCTTGAATAGTAAGATTTTATATTATACAAATTTTAGATATTTTAAGATTTAAATTTCTTTTAATTTATTTATTTTTTTAACTTTTCAATAATATAGAAAAAAATATCAAATATAAAATATTTTGCATTAACCCCTTACACATTAGTTGTGGATGAGATAAATTTATTCTTCATAATAACAATTTTATTTTGCTCTTTCGCAGGATTGTATGGAGGGCGAAAAAGATTGTCGAAGTTCGCTATTTCAAGAAGTTGGCATGATCCCACTGACCACTCAAGCAATTGATACTTCTGCATGTTAGACCCTTCCAAACGTCGAGCTGGCAAGAATTCATCTTCTCTCATATATCCGAACCTTCCATCATCCATCGCTCCAGTGCCACATTGCCCTGAGCTCCCTGTACTCACTCCGCCAGACAGAAAGCAGCTATCCTCAGAAGAGAACAGCAAATCAGAAGAGGAGGTAGACGTTGAAGATCCAGATTACAATTTCAGAGGTGCAGCTGGTGAGAGAAATCCATACTACCCCAACTAAAGAAATCTCAACATCTTGGTCTAACAAAGTCGAATGCCGAGCTTTTGACATCTAGGCTCAAGCAGTAGGATTTGTTAGATGAATGTGTGCAAGTCGCAAGTCAGAGTAAGCGTCATCGACATTTTTCAAGCTTCTTCACTCGCCAAGATGGCCTTTGCAATGTCACAGTGTATCCGGTCTGTGCAAGGCAATTGAAATTGCCTCTGACCAGAAGCCTCAAAGCTGTGCTGTTCCATTATGGGAATAAGTAGCCATCTTTTCCCCTGGCTCATTCGGTGCACCTCAAGGAGAAATACAACAGTGTCAAGACCTTCCTAAAAGCCTTGAAGTATGGCCTTTGCAATGTCACAGTGTATCCGGTCTGTGCAAGGCAATTGAAATTGCCTCTGACCAGAAGCCTCAAAGCTGTGCTGTTCCATTATGGGAATAAGTAGCCATCTTTTCCCCTGGCTCATTCGGTGCACCTCAAGGAGAAATACAACAGTGTCAAGACCTTCCTAAAAGCCTTGAAGTATGATGAGTATAGCAAGGAGGTTATCGGAGACTTCAAAATGGTAGCATTCCTTATGGGTCTCCAAGGAGGCTTTACCAAGTTTCACTGTTATCATTGCCTTTGGAACAGTTGGGACACCGCAGCACACTACAACAGGAAGCACTGGCCACAACATGTTCTCTGTGGGGAGGCACAATGTCAAGTGTGAGCTACTGGTGGACCTCCAAAAAGTGTTGTTCCCACCATTTCACATAAAATTAGGTCTTATGAAGCAATTTGCTACAGTTCTTGATAACTGCAACCTTCCAGTACTTTTGAGAATTTTTTCTAAGCTGTCTGAGACAAAGGTCAAAGCCGGTGTCTTCGTTGAATCACAAATAAAGAAGATACTGGAGTACACAGAATTCCCCAAGAAGCTCAGTAAAAAGAAAGAAGTTTCGGGCAGCTTTGTCGCAGTGGTTCTGGGCTTCTTGGGCAATCACAAGGCCTAATATTATGTGAAAATGGTTGAGGTTCTGGTGCAAGATGTCCCTGAAAGTCCATATTCTTGATGCTCATCTTGATAAATTCAAGTAGAACGTGGGTGCATACTTAGAAGAGCAAGACGAGCGCTTTCACTAAGGTATATTGGACTTTGAACGCCGCTTCCAAGGAGCGTATAACGAAAACATGGTGGTAGACTATATTTGGGGGCTGATACGTGAAATCGATTTATATTACAGTCGCAAATCTCGAAAAACTACTCACTTCTAAACATATTTGTTCATTTTTGTATAGCTTTAAAATAAATACACGTAAATTTTGATTCATATGTTATTTTATATAGACCTTATGTAAATGAAAATGTGCAAATTTGCTCTTTTTACAAAGAAAATAAATTAGTTTCTTAATTTCATTATCCAGGTCACAAAAGCAAAGTTTGAAGGGAATAATGTCCATTTTTTGTACTTTTAGAATAAAAGCAATTGCGAAATAACACATACTATCCAGGAACAAAATTTGTGTTACATAGTGTAATCTGTAAGTAAATTTTCTATCTCAACAGAAAGCAGCAGCGAAATCAAACTGCATAAGAAATTAAATAGTGGAAGACATCAAATATATTAGATTGTCCAGAAATAAGTGTTTTTGAACTGTGAAGTTTGGAAAAGTATAAACCAGTGTTGTAAAACAGGCTTTAAACAAAGTAAGCGCCATTTTCTTCAACACACTTTTGACAACGTGTAACGATAATGTTTATACCCCTACTGTAGAAATCAGAAATTCTTTGGTTAATGAGCTCCCTGAAAGCTACTTCTGCAGCTGCCTGGTTTTGACAGCATTTATTGTTTAAAATGTTGTTAAAGTGCTTTAAAAATGAAAATTTGTAGAGGAAAGGTGTGGAAAATAAGGTAGATAAGGCAGAATCTCAATTCCCAATTCGTTCAACTTTTGAAGCGTCATCCTTGACAGGTCTCATGACGTCGATTTTGTTGATCTTCAGTCAGCTCATATGGAACCCACATATACAACTTTTTCGTCTTTCCAATCGCACTCATGTGGTTGGCAATGCTTGATTTGTTTGTGCCTAGCTTTTCTGCAAGCTCACGTACTGTTGTGCGAGAGTCTGTCTCAACTGGTTCCCTAAATGTGTGTTTTTTTAAGGATGGCTTCTTCCACGATCTTCGTGGTCTTCAAGACTTTCATCTTCATGTCGAAACCTTTGGAACCAACGGTGAACTGTACGTTCAGTAACAGATCCATGGCCGAATGACTAGTTGATGCTCCATGTACTTTCGGAAGCTTTTCATTCAAGTTTGAAGTCTTAGTGGAAAATCAAACAAAAAATTTTCTCGTCCATACTGCCTTTGGAGTTTCGAAACTTATTTTGTGTACAGTTGAAACAGCAGACAATTAAGACACCTTGTAAAGAGAAAACATTGGATTAAACCAACCAACCAACGATAAGTTACTCAACATTTAGCATCTAAATGTCATCGTGAAAATTCTGACATTTGTTTCTGGACAACCTTATATATTATGCAGAGAGTTTATCTTGTCGATTTTTTTTCTGATTTACACCACTCTTCAGTGTAACAAAGTTAATTATATATGATAACGAATAATTCGTATTGATCGTAGACATGAACAAAATAGTGACCACAAATCACCATAACACCTCTAACTGAAATAATTAATAAAATAATCGTTATTTAAAACATACCCTCTCCTCATTGATATACCAGCGTAATGTCGCAGCGGGTTTGGACTTCGCGGAGGTACAGTTTACTGTGACAGTGTCTCCAATACTGTATTTGGCTTTTCCGCCATTTATTCTTGGTCCCTCAGTTGGGAGAACTAGAGTAAAAAATATCTAACGTTAGATTGCTAACAAGAATACAGAGAAAACTGAGTTGAATTAACAAAAGTAACTCTCGCCAGGCGTGACATTTACTTTGTTGTTTCCACGGAGATGGCAGGACGACGAGCGTGTTGTTTTTCGTCAGAAGTAGCAGTGGAGTGGGAGGAATAGAATAATTGTAAAACTCATGAGAAAATAATTAACGGAGTCAAATTCTATGGAACAGAAAAATTGTTAGTAATAAGTGATAGGTAAGGAAGATATGCTAGCGAACAAAAAAACAAGCCGTTTTATAATATATGTATCTTTTTTTTATATACTGATTGAATGGTCTCCAGTGGCTCAGTGATAAGTCTGAAAGTAGTGCTAAAACCGAGATTTGATACCCGTCTTTGGCACAACACAGATAGCCAATTAAGAATTTTTTTGCATAATAATAATAATAATAATAATATAAATCTTAATTGTTATATATATATTTATTTATTTTTTAGCATATTTCAGGGTCATGAACTTTGTCATAATAAAAGGACATTTTAATGCCTAAGAATCATGGCTAACAGAAACTTTCATTAGATAATTTTTGTTAGTTTGAACTAAAAATAACAAAAGACTATTATACATATCAAATGTTTCATAGTTTATAGTAACGAATGAGTGATACATTTCGATTGAAATTATCCATCATTACATTCCTTGCATTGTACCACATGTCATTAATGTAATCCCTAATTATAATTAAACTGTATGCTAAAACCATTTTTACTGTAATGTAATTTCATTGGAAACTACTTATTCATAAAGTTTCTTTAAAACACGTTCACGTTACGTTTCTTACTCGCATCTAGATAGATTTTACCAGGAACAGTATTCAAATGGTACTTTTCTAGAACGGCCCTACATTTTCCCACCTTCACCAATTAACAAAAACGAGTTTCATTACTTCTTAATAAAAAGATTAATGTATAACAGTAAAAAATATACATATTTCATTTTTAAATATGATTATCTTGAATGTAAAGAAATATATGTCGATACAGATATAACGAAACTGTCGTTACTTTTAAATACTTCAAAGCGTTCCCAGGCCTATTAACTTGCAATAAAAGTAGCAATACCTTTAGCTTGTTTGTTTATTGTTAAGCTACACAATGCGCTATCTATGCTGTGCTCATTACAGGGATAGAACCTCGGATTGTGGTTACTGTACCAAGGAGAACAGTGTCGTCGCAGTATTATCGTACTAAACTTGTCTAGCAAGCATTGTATGATGCACGAAGATATTTTTTTAGAACACCACTTAAAGCATTCCTTTAAATCCATATTGTTTTATTACCAGCATGTTTAAATCGATCATATAATATAAAGAAAGACATTGAACACAACATTTTTCTTAGTTTAATTCATTAATATATTCCTTCACAAATACAAATGCTTAATATATATTCTAGTTTCAACATATGTTATCCACATAGGCCAACATGATTAAGTAATTAGCTGGAAAATTAAAATGATTTTTAGTACTTCGTCTTTGGCTTCTATCTTAACTAATGAAAAGTGCTGGAGTTACTAAATAAACAACGAAAATAGAACAAAATAAAATAAACCTACATTTCGCCACCATTAACGTGTCATCATGTGAGTTACTCACATGAGAAAACACACACTAAAACACATCGAACGGCGTGTTTTTATCCCACTTTATGAGTTTCAAATCTCCACAAATTTTAATTTTCCACGGGGCCTGGCATGGCCAAGCTTGTTGAAGCGTGCGACCTTTAATCTGAGGGTCGCGCCAAACATGCTCGCCCTTTCAGCTGTGGGGGCGTTATAATGTGACGTTCAATCCCATTATTCGTTGGTAAAAGAGTAGTCCAAGAGTTGGCGGTGGGTGGTGATGGCTAGCTGTCTTCCCTCTAGTTTTACACTGCTAAATTAGGGACGGCTAGTGCAGATAGCCCTCGAGAAAATCTGTGCGAAATTCAAAAAAAAATTTTCCATGTTTCACGTGGAAGTTCCATTCCGTCGCTCGATTTCAGACATCCAATGTCCATATGAATGTTTCTTTTCAAAAGACGTTTCAGAGAAAAGAACTATTTAAAAAAAAGTAAAAAGATACAACCTATCAAGTATTATAAGTCATTCAGACGTTGATTCAAGTAATAAAGATCATCCTACAAAGTAAATTCATATCTTAATCATTATATTATAAGTGTTCACAGACATTGATTCAAGTAATAAGGAATAACTACAAAGTATTTTCATATTTCAATAATTCTATTATAAGTGTTCACAGGCGTTGATCCAACAAACGAAGAAAAAGCTACCAAGTATCTACATATCGTAATAATTCTAATATAAATGTTCACAGACGTTGATCCCAAACAGAAGGAGCAAGCTACCAAGTATCTAAATATCTTAATTATTCTAAGTATTCTCGGACTTTGATTTAAGTAATAAGGAACAACCTATCAAATTTCGTTACATCTTAATAATTCTGTCATAAGTGTTCACAAACTGTTGATTGAAGAAAAAAAAAGGAATAACCTGCCAAAAACTCCATATCTTAATAATTCTATTATTAGTGTTCACAGACGTTAAATTAAGTGAGACATACCAAGTATCCCCATATCTCAGTCTCTGAGTGTTCACACATGTTCATCCAAATAAAGAGGAATAACCTACCAAGTATATTCATATCTTAATAATTATATTATTAATGTTCAAGACATTGATTTAAGTGAGAAGGAACTACCTACGAAGTATTTTCCTATCTTAATAGTTTTATTATAAATTTTCGCAGGTGTTGATTTAAAAAATAAAAAACAACCTGCCAAATATCTTCAAAATTTAATAATTCAAGTGTTCACAGACGTTGATCCAAAAAAGGAGAAATAACCTGCCAAGTATCTTCATATCTTAATAATTCCATTTTAAGTATTCACAGACGTTGATCCAAGAAATAAGGAGCAAGCTACCAAGTATCTGAATATCTTAATTCTATAAATGTTCTATGGCTTTGATTTAAGTAATAAGGAAAAACATTTCAAATTTCTTCATATCTTAATAATTCTATTATACATGTTCACAAACCTCGACTTAAATAAAAAGGAACAACCTACCAAATATCTTCATATCTTAGTCATTATATTATCAGGGTTTACAGACGTTGATTTGGGTGAGAAAGAACAATATATCAAATATCCTCGTATATTAATCATTATATTACAAGATTTGACAAACGTTAAACCAAGTAATGAGGTCAACCTAACAAGTAACTTCGTGTCTTAATAATTGTTCTAAGAGAGAATGAGCAACCTAATAGTATTTTATATATTAATAATTCGTAAAGAAGTGTTCATAGATGTTGTAGAAAGTAAAGAGCAATAACCTACCACTTATGTTCATATCTCAATCATTATATAATAACTGTTTACAGACGTTGATTTAATTTTTCATATTTCAATAATTCTATTGTAAGTGTTAACAAACGTAGATTTAATTAAGGAAAAACAATCTACCAAGTGTCTTCATATCTTAACAATTTTATTATAAGTGTTCGTAAAAGTTGACTTACGTAGTAAAAAACAGCCTATCAAGTATCTTCATATCTTAATAGTTCTTTATAAAAGTTCACAGACGTTAATTTAAGTGATAAAAACAACCTACCAAATATCTCCATATCTTAATAATTCTATTATTAGTGTTTACAGACGTTCATCCAAGAAATGAGGAACAACCTATTATGTGTCACCATATCTTAATAATTCTATAATACATGTTCACTGACATTCATCCAAGTAAGAAGAAACAACTTACCAAGTGTTTTATTATCTTAATCATAATAAGTGTTCATAAACGTTGTCTCAAGTAATAAGGAACAACCTACCAAGTATCTTCAGATCTTAATCATTATAAGTATCACAGATGTTTGTAGAAGTAAAAAGGAACAATGTAATAAGTGTTTCCATATATTAAGAATTCCATTATAAGTGTTCACAGATGTCGATTTGAGTAAGAAAAAACAACCTGCCAACTATTTAAAATCTGAATTTTTCTATTATAAGTGTTCACACACGTGAATCCAAGAAAGGAGTAACAACTTACCTAATATATTCATATATTATTAATATATTTCTAAGTGTTCACAGACGTTGATCCAAGTAAAGAGGAACAACCTACCAAGTACCTTCATATCCTTGCTTGCCTCTACAGTTTGGAAAGATGGCGCTTCTGCCGAAACCTCGCATCTGTAGCGACCTTCTGAATCAAGGTCTATATTGTTCAAATATACCTTGTCTTCACCAGACTTAGAGAGCTGCAAACAAACGGAAATTAATAAATGATCTCTCCTCGTTTATCTAACATGACAGGAGAAATGGCTTTAGATGTATATTTTTAAATACCAATATTTTAAAAGTCAAATTTACCTTACTGCCCTAAAATCTTTATAGAACATGAATGTCTTATCCTGAGATTTTTCAATTAAAAAGATGTATTTTTGAAAATTCTAGGAATATTGTCACCGCAATAGATTGATTTTCATTTCAAAGTTTTATTTTATTTTGTGACGAATTAATAGATACCCTAAATATTATTACTTATCTGAAAACAAAGTCATCTGATTCAAGAAAATGAACTTAGGATTCTTATATAATTGGAATTATGTGTTTAAAATACTTCCACATAATTTATTCCACGAGAAAGAAACCGTCGAGTAAAATAAAAAAAAACTTGCCTCTGCAAACATCTTTAATAAAAGGGAACTGCCCAGTAAAATAAGAACAACTTACTTCTACCAACACCTTGAACAGAAAGAAACAGCCCAGTAATGTAAGAATAACTCACCTTTACCCATACTTTCAAGAGAAAAAACTGCCCAGTAAAATAATAATAACTTCCTTCTACCCACATCTTTAAGAGAAAGGAACTGCACAGAGAAATAAGAACAACTTTATTTTACCCACTCCTTCAAGAGAAAAAAAGTAAAAACTCTACCATATTAATTATAGCGATATCCTAGAATGACAGTTGTAAAATTGTTTGCAAAAACTATATAATGAACAATTTGCAAATTTCGCCTGTCTCTTTTTATGTCGTAATTTTTCGAAAGAAACGATATTTTTATATTAAAACATTCTGGTAGAAATAATTTCTGATACTAAAATTTCCATTAATCGTGCAGATAAATAAGAAAAACACGTATAAACTATTATAATAACAGTGAGATTTTGTCTGTCCTGAAAAATCGCGTGCACTTCATTTCATCTAATGTTAACAAAATTCAGATGTAAATATATTTTGTGTGTTTTTTAATTTTGCTAAAATTACACAAGGACTACATGTTACACTTGTTACCTGAACACCCAAGTACCAGTTCATGAAGGAAATGCTTAATAAAAATACTAAGAACTAGGTAGACGCACACTAAAGTAATTGCACTCAGGAAGGTCCCAAATTGCACACGAAGTTTTTCGTTCAGAGTATGAGTACAAACTATCAGATTTATAAAAAATACTTTGCAAGAAATGAAAATCAAGTGTGATACTATGAAAAAGAAATAATTACCCTAGTTTATAACATTACTTTTGAGTTTTGCATCGAAGGACACACAATAACTTAGACGGAAGAGAAATATGACAGCTGCTACTAAACTCGCGCTCGCTGCTCCAGGTCTACTTCCTTTCTTGTACGCAAAGCTATACAATAGACTATGCATGTTCAATCCACTATGAAGAATCGAACCTTGGACGTTAGCGTAGTAAGTACGTCAGCTTGCCGCTGAACTACCAGCCGAACTATCTCTTATGAAAGTGATAAATCTTGTCATCAGTATAAATGTAAATGGCTCTTTTTTTTAGAATCAGAATCTGCGGGTTCAAAACTCGTTTGCTTTATCAGTCACGGTGGAATTATTATATAACAGTCAATTGCTCTATTAGTTAGTAAAAGTCTAGTCGCGTTGGCGGTGAATGCTATGTTGCCTTCCCTCTAGTCAGTTAGCTTAATCAGCCAAGCGCTGAATCTTAGGCTTTGTAATCTTAAAAACAGGAAAAATAATAAAGTTTGTACGAAAATCTGTTAGTAAATGTTAACAATGAACTGACATGAAACATTTCTTTAAAAAGTCAAATGAAGAAGCTAGAGATGCTTAAGAAACCAATATCGGATAGAGAATTACCACCCCACACAGAAACACAAGTTTCATATATTTTCCTTATTGCAATTAAATAACTAGATAAACTTCCCATGAGGCAGTGACAGATAGAAGATATCAATAAATAAAAGGATAGAAGTTAGTCCATTTTATGTCCTATATGGCGTTAACAGTGGGAAGACTAAAATAAACACGGGGTTAATTCTACATCCCACATGTAAACGACATCGCAAAATCGCTATATACAACAATTGTCCTTTCAATGACATAACTATCGTAAAGAAATTTGGTTTTAGAAACTGACATGTACATGACTTTCAAACATGAACAACTTGTCTATTTGTGAAAAAAACCAGAAACAAAAATAAAACTGGATAAGTAAACAACCCAACCTTACTACTGAAGAAGAAAGGTCCATCTTTCAAAAGCTCTCAGCCTGTATATAGCCACACATTCAAGACAAAGGAACTGACTAGCAAAATAATAAAAAACTTACTCATACTCACACCTTCAACTAAAAGGAACTGCAAAGTAAAATAATAACAACTTATTTCTACACACACCTTCAAGAAAAAAAAATGCCCAGTAAAATAAGAATAACTTAAACCCACCCACATCTACAAGAGACAGAAACCGCCCAGTAAAATAAAAAAACTGCCTCTGCAAATATCTTCAACAGAAGGGAACTGCCCAGTAAAATAAGAACAACTTAATTCTACCAACACCTTAAAGAGAAAGAAACAGCCCAGTAATATAAGAATAACTCACCTTTACCCATACTTTCAAGAGAAAGAAACTGCCCAATAAAATAATGTCAACTTACCTTAACAGACATCTTGAAGAGAAAAACTGCCCAGTAAAATAATAATAACTTCCTTCTACCCACACCTTCAAGAGAAACAAAACAGTAAAATAACAACAACTTTCCTCCAGCCACATCTATAAAAGAAAAAAACGTTCCACTAAAATAACATCAACTTACTTCCTCCTACACCTTAAGGAGAAAGAAACTTCGCAGTAAAATAACATCAACTTACTTCTACCCACACTTCCAAGGCAAACAAACTGCCTTGTAAATTAATAATTTATATCAAACCACATCTTCAAGAAAACGAAGCTGCCCAGTAAAATAAGAACAATTTACTTCTACCCAAACCTTGAAGAGAAAGAAGCTGCAAAGTAAATTAAGAACAACATACTCCTACTCACATCTTCAAGACAAAGGAACCGCCTAAAAATTAACAACCGATTTCTACCCACAACTTTAAGAGAAAGGAACTGTCTGGCAAAACAATAACACGCACATCTACCCACACATTTAAGAAAAATAAACTGCCCAGTAAATTAATAAAAACTTACTTCTACCAACACCTTCATGAAAAAGAAACTGCCCAGCATAATAAGAACAATTTATCTCTTCCCCCACCTTAACGACAAAAATCTGCCCAGTAAAATAGCACAAACTATCTTATACCCACACCTTCAACGTAAAAGAACTGGCTATTAAAATAATAATAACTTATTTCTAACCACACTTTCAAGAGAAATTATCTTTCCAGTCAAATAAGAATATGTTACCCACACCTTCAAGAGAAAAAAACTGCTCAGTAATAAAAAACAACTTAATTCTACCTACATATTCAGAGGAAAGGAACTGCCCAGTAAAATATGAACAAGTTACCTCTACACACACCTACTAGAAAAAGGTACTACCAACTAAAATAAAACTCATTTCTAGCAGTACCTTCAAGAGAAAGGAACTGTCAAGTAAAATAATAAAATCTTACTTCGACCCACATCTTCATAAGAAAAAAACTGTTCAGTAAAATGATAACTACTTTCTTCTGCCCACACCATTATGAGAAAGAAACTTCCCTGTAAATTAATATCGAGTTACTTTTATCCAATACTTCAAAACAAAGGAACTCCCTAGTAAAACATCAACTTATTTCTTCAAACACATTTTGAATAGAAATAGTGTAAAATAAGAACAACTTACTGTTAACCACATCTTCAAGAGAAAAACTGCTCAATAATATAATAACTTATTTCTACTCACACCTCAAACAGAAAGAAACTACCTAGTCAAATAAGAACAACTTACCTCTACACGCACTTACTGGAGAAAGGAAATACCGAGTAAAATAACAACTTATTTCCACTTACACCTTCAAGAAAAAGGAACTGCTTATTGGAATAATAAAATCTTACTTCTACCCACACCTTACATAGAAAGGAACTGCTAGTAAAATTATAACTACTTTTTCCTACCCACATCTTCAAAACAAACGAACTGCTCTGTGAAATAAGATAAATTTACTTGTTCCAACACAATCAAGAGAAAGAAAAAAGCACAGTAAAATAAGAACGAGTTAATTTTACCCACATCTTCAGGAGAAAAACTGTCCGATAAAAATAACAACTTTCTTCTATTAACATGTTTAAGAGAATGAAACTGTCCTGTAAAATATGAACAACTTACTTCTACCCTCTCCTTCACGACAAAGAAACTTCCCAGTAAAATAATATCAACTTACTTCTATCTACACTTTCAAGAGAAAGAAATTGCTTAGTAAAATGATAACACTTTACTTCTATCCACACCTTAAAGAGCAAGGAACTGCCCAGTAATATAAGAACAAGATAGTTCTACCGACAACTTCAAGAGGAGGAAACAGCCCAATGAAGCAAAAACAACATACTTGCATCCACAAACTCAAATGAAAGAAAGTGCGAAGTAAAATAAGAACAACTTACGTCTAACCACTCCTTCAAGATAAGGAAGCTGCACAGTAAAATAATAACACTTTACTTTTATCCACACTTTCATGATAGAGGGACTGCCCAGTAAAATAACAACAACTTACCTCTACCCGCACACCTCGAAGAGGAAGGAACTGACCAGGGGGCCAGTCTTTGGGAACATATCGATAGAACTCAATGTTATCCTTGTACCATTTCACAGAATATAACGAATCACCATCTAGTTTGTAGGAACAAGTCAGTTCTACAGATTGGCCAGCTCTTATTGGTGACGGTACATCAAACATGTCGACGTCTAACCGCAGGGATGTAGTGATGGACATTCCTAAGGTTGATAAATGTGATGTATATCATAATGGTCATAATGTTTTGTAGAAGTGAAACAACTTACAAGAACGTTAAATAAATATAATAAATACGTCGATTATACACACCTGTGACATAAACAAGTATTTGCTTACCACATCATGATTACTTTGCATTTTGTATAGGATCGAACATAAGGAAACGATCTTTGGATAACAATAAAGACAAATAGATATATATTTAAGGTATATAAAAAATTCATTTATATACTGAGAAATAGATGAATGATGAAACTGAGGAACCTTCCCCCCCTTGTATATCACTTA
This sequence comes from Carcinoscorpius rotundicauda, assembly GCA_011833715.1. Lineage (NCBI taxonomy): Eukaryota > Metazoa > Arthropoda > Merostomata > Xiphosura > Limulidae > Carcinoscorpius > Carcinoscorpius rotundicauda. The sequence goes on along the minus strand of CM022393.1, from coordinate 122,340,312 downwards.
AACGTTATTCACCAACTGCCGTCCCTCTGGTATATCACTTCAACGTTATTCACCAACTGCCATCCCTCTAGTATATCACTTCAACATTATATTTTAGCTCCCGTTCCTCTACTTCAATAAAATAAACAAAATCAAGGTTATGAAATATAACAGTATTAAACTAGAGTACCGAAGTAATTTTATCAAATAGAGCAGTAATAAGCTAGAGTACCTATTCAGCCCTGCCTTTAGCTGGTGATGCTTGCTTCGGAAAAAAGTCCTGTAATTTGTGAAAACGATAATGATGCATATTTACGTTCTAGGTTTCGAATACGTCGAAACAAGAAGCGTGAGAGATGGAAGTATTTAAACATGGAAAAACAACACTACATCTCATTCTTGTGGATATTTAAATAATTTATATCACAATAAAGGTATCAGTACGAAGCTAAACTTACAATTATTCTGTAAATACTACATTGATTGGATACATTTTGTAAGCCTCTACGTTTGTCACAGAAATTCCATCATTTAACTTCTGAAATAATCAATTTAAACTTTAGAATTTAAACACGCACGAGATACCGAAAATAGAAGTGTTCATGTGAGACTATAGCGACAGTATGTTTGCATGAAGTATGCATATCTAACTAGTGTAATTATGATAAAACTGTTCATTAACATATTCTAATTTGTTTTAAGTGATAAGACTTCGTGAAATGAAAGTGTTTTTTTTTTTTTTAGTTTTTGCTGGTACAAAGTGCGTGCCTTTTCCTAGTCTGGCGTGTCAACTTCTAAATTCGTCACAAACTACATTCACAAACCTAATAATTTAAATATGCGTTTTCTGATCGATATGTAGAATTTACCTAAATTTGATCAGTTTTATATGTCATTTTTTCAAGGACAAGCTAATCATTAGCTATATTCTAGTTTACAATAGCGAACAAAACAAAGTCCCAAATAAGCATCAAATTAAAGTGTAATATCTTTACCGTGTTAAATTTACAAAAGGAGCTGATATCATAGTAGATATGAGTCCATGACACGCACAATCTTCGTGCACAAATGTTATAATTCTCATTATTGTAGAAGATACTTTCGAGGTGTGCATGTGTTTGTTCTGAATCGGGACATGATAAACTTTTAAACTTCTTTATTTTTGTTTTCGGTTTGACAGAATTCTTCAGGGATATCCTGCCGTTTTTAGTTATAATTTTATGAGCTTCAATATTTAGTGAACTAAAAACATTACATTTCTAAAACCAAGTCGTATTCCTATTTTTTTCTCTCCTTCTTGCTAGGCCCAGCATGGCCAGGTGGGTTAAGGCGTGCGACTCGTAATCTGAGGGTCGCACCAAACATGCTCGCCTTTTCAGCCGTAGGAGCGTTATAATATGACGGTAAATCCCACTATTCGTTACTAAAAGAGTAGCCCAAGAGTCGGCAGTGGGTGGTGATGACTAGCTGCCTTCCATCTAGTCTTACACTGATAAATTAAGGACGGCTGGCACAGATAGCCCTCGAGTAGCATTGCGCGAAATTCATAACATAAACAAACAAACAAACCTTCTTGCTTTACTTTTTTTTAGATAAGAAAATAAACTCACATGTGTTGGGCTTCAGTTACATAAATAGATGGTTTTGGTGTCTTCAAGATCCGGGAGTAGCCTATTAGTTAGCTTGTCGAATTGCAAATTTGAGATTCTGTGGTTAGTTTGTCTCCAAATCGCTGTTCACATTTTGGCTCCGTGGGTACGTTGAGAGAGTGAAGCATAAATTCTTCATAAGTGCCACAAACGTTGGCGATGTTCACTAATTGCTTTCCTTCTTTTTATTAGTCCCAAATTAAGATACGCTCGCACACATATCCAAAACCAACCAACCAACGAATCAGTTCAAAAAATAATTTGTTCCTGTCAATGGAGTCAATGCTCCTCCCCCCACCCTTTCGAGTATCAAGTGAGTAAGCATTTCTTGTTGAATTCAAGATGGCCTGAGTGTTTTGAGTTTACAGAAAGAAACAAAATGTACAGTAACTCGTAACTTCGTACACAAATTAGACTTCTTAAAATGTGACGCCCCCCGTGGCACAAAAGTATGTCTGCGGACTCACTTCTCTTATAACCGAATTTCGAGTTCCGTGGTGGGCAGAGCACAGATAGCCCACTATTCAGCTTTGTGCTTAATTCCAAAGAAATACTTTAAGGACAAATATTTTACGTGACATTTTTCACATGAAACACACACTATCCTTGTAAATTTAAACGATTTCCAATTTTCTTTTTCTTCTTTTAAATAACTAAATGTCGACGTTACTATAGCATCTGCAAACAGATCCATATCTCTGTAACATTGTTTAGGTATATCACGATTTTCAGAGAATTTTATATTAATACTTCACGTTAGATTTTGCATTTTGCCACCCTTCCTCAGAGAACTTGTATTATGTGACTGACACGAAACTTTGATTACATGCAAGAGGTTTTGATTCAGAGTGTTGGTTTGTCTCTGAATTACCAAACATATACCAGACATATTGTTTATCATCTTGTCTGTTTTTAGAACTGTAAATAATGACTTTAAGACAGGAGTTCCACTTAAAACTTGTAATCGATAGGGAAGACTCTTCACAAAGATATTTTCTGTAACTCTGAGATATGTGAACAATAATTACAACGAAAGCAAAATAATTTTTATTTCCTGTCGAAAACAGTTTCTTTAATGGTATATTGTTCAACTGTTCTCATATCCTGAGTTTTATCATTATCAAGGCCCAGTAATTACGGTGCTGACTCGTTGTGGGGTCAAAACTTGTCGACAAACATACTCGCCTTTTCTGCCTCATTGGTGTTATAAATATAACGTGAAATACTACTGTTCATTGGTAAAAATAACCCAAGAGATGGCAGTAAGTGTTGTGAACTCTAACCTATCATTTCAAAAGACAGTTTGTGCAGATAGCCCGAAAATTCAAGACACATACATAATTCATATCACTATCAAAACGATCTGTATCATGATGTGCATATAGAAAAACACACCCACATTATTTCTTTTGTTGTGTTAATTTTTATATCCTATTTAAAGTAATATTTATTGAAATTTTAGATCTTCCATTTCAATCCGCAAAATGTCAAAAAGTGAAATAAGTCGTTAAATAAAAGTTGTAATATTTCTTTTCTACACAGAGTATTTTGTTAATGATATATGTTTCCTATACAAGGTATTTTATTAATTTTGCGTGTTTCCTATACAGAATATTTAGTCCACATGATTTCTATACAGGGTATTGAAAAGTACAAAAAATATGTTATTTTAGAAACGTTGATCTTGGATTTATTTTCTAAATTTTTTTACGAATTTTGGTCAAATTATATAATTTGTAATAATAACATTGAAAAGATATAAAATAATAAAAAAGACGGGTAAATGTAAGACCAAGTGTTTTCATTGCGCACATATTAAGTTTAACTGGCTAAATTTTCTGTTAATTTAACTCGTATATGTGTTGATATAGCAACAGTTCGAGCCCAACTACTGCGCAAAGCTAGTTTAAACCAATCTCTGACACTTAAACACTAAATTATAGCGCTAAAAGGAATATTATTTTAAACTAAAGTCTTAACCTTTCTAAAACTAAGACATTAAATATTTAAAATATAAGCAATATAATTTCCCTATTCTAAACAAAATATTATTAATGTCGCCTGGCTTATTAGCTTTCCGAAGGTCACAAACATATTAATTCTGACATATTTTAAAGATAAGGACTTTTTTTTTCATTTTTGTGCAGTTCTCCGCATAATTTGTTGGAGAATTAATAAGTTGCTCCACAGAACCGCGTCAGTGCTTAAGATACTCACAACGTAAGTGATGCAAGATTAAACCTCGAAAGAGCTGAAGTGGTGTAGGACAGAAATATTTATAAATGAAGGAGTGACAGAAGGAGATTAGTTTTAATGCGAAACGTTATTCTTCAAACGGCATATTATACTTGTACAATGGATTAGTGAACGGTTGTTCGCTTAAATTTGACAAAATGGTGCTTGTCGTTCTTCTTTCAAGTCGTTACTACTTTAACAACATATTTACTAATTCGAGTAATTTGACGACTTATTTTGAATTTACACTCATAAGTCTGTACGTTTAATACAATTTAAATATCTTATGTTTGCATTTTGACGACTTACTGCGAAGCCAAATCCATATACATGTTTTGTACAATTAATATTTAATTGAAGAAGACAACGCTGAAACTCAACAACTACGTTATTTGGTACACATACACTGAGCACTGTCTGCAGATATCCCTTGTGTCTAATATAAAATCATCAAGCTCCATATACTTTAGGCCTTAAATTATATCCCGAAATCCAGCTATTGAAATAAGTTGCTGCCTTTGAAGCAGAGATCCGAGAATAATTCATGTCATTTATCTTGTAAACTTTACATAGGGTTTCCTTCTGTTTTTAACCTCCAGTGGTAAACGGTAAGCTTGAAGACGTACAAAGTAGTAACAGCAGTTAATATTTTTAAGTGTGTTTGGGCCTGGTTGTTGCTTTCCTAGTGCAAAGCTACGCAGTGAGTAAAGAGGTTTTACATCATAAATTTTAGGCCTACTAGTTTGTAGTGCTCCGCCAGCTTTCGGGATTTAAATCGAGAGGGTTTCATGTTTAGGATATTTCTACAAAATTACTGAAAGGCTAGATGCATTAGCTGTCTTTTATTTTGATTTACTGTATCGAAAACATGAATGACAACAAATCCTCTGATATCGCTTGGACTGCTGAATTCTTTACCAGCAAATATTGAATTTGACTGTGACTCTTAACCTAGCTGAAACCCTAGATGTGAAGCGGGATTTTATAAAAACAGGTCGTTAACTATTGATCCTCTGATAGGTAGTTCGGCAGTCTAGTCACCACACCACACCCAGCCTTCTCTAGTCATCACTTTTAAATTATAGATGACTATGGATTGATCTCGAAATTTATGATCGCGATTTTTACCTCATGGATCGCAGAAGATGCCATTTTGGTCGACAGTAACAAATACCAAATCTGTGTGTTTGTAATCCTTAAATATAATGCTAATGTGTTTTGTTCGATCATATCTCTTGCTTGATCTATCTTCCTAAAATAAATTATTATAAAAAATGTAACATTTATGATTTATATTTTATTCTGACTTTCTATTATAGTAAGCAGCGAGGAAAAAGTTATTAAGTCACAGATATTAAACAATAATTCGCTATTACTAGATCAACTGAATTACTTTATAGGTGTTAGATAACCAACTAAATTACTTCACAGGTGTCAGATAACCAGCTGGATTATTTCGAAGTGTAAAATAACTTTTTCAACCAACTTAATTACGTCATAGGCTTTAAATAACCAACTTCCATCCTTCAACTAATTGAATTACTTCAAAGATAATTATCCGTTGAAGGATGGCGATTAGTTATTGGGTAACCTACGAAATAATCAATTGCCATCCTTCGATAAAACAAATTATTTTAGGTCCTAAATAACCTATAGTCTTTTTCGACAAAATAAATTATTTTATATTTGCAATCATCACTATTTATTTGTAATTTCTCTATAGTTTTAAAACTATCTTTGTTTTTTGTAGTTTGTATTCTTATTTCACCGTACATATCTATTGTGATTTTGCAGACACGTGATGTCTTCCGTTTTGGACATTACGTTAAAGTCTACACTTTCCTGATATACCATGTGTGATATAAACTCAACAGAGTTAAAAGTTCGATAAATAATGTCAGATACGTTATATTAATATTACCTTAGCATGTTTAGGATCTCCAGCAAGAATATCGATACTTGCAGAAGCTGATGCTAAGAGGCTTGCAAAGCGACCTATACGTTTTGTTTTTGTTTATTTGAAGTTTCTAAATTTTACAAAGATTTAATTTTAACCATTTACTAATAATATTGACACTAAAATCTTGGTTAAGACAATGGGATAAAGTATTGATATATAAACCAATTAAAAGCAAGAGTTCAAGAGAAAAGTTCGGAACAGAAATTATAATCGGGTGAACTATAAAATTTATATTCTCTTTTTTTCAGTTCTTTAAAGCAATGATTTACAACTACTTTTAACTCAGGACAAATATGTAGAAATGGTATTTGTCTGGAATTAAAAACAAAGCTATATAATAGACTATTTATGTTCTGCTCGTTACAGGTATCGAAACCTGGTTTCTAACGTTACAAATCCGCAGATATATCGCTGTGCCACTAGGGGGTAGGTTTACCCAGAATTCAGTACTAACGTGTATAAAATTTGGTTAAATCCCATAATCTTCGCTGCTTAACTCTTCTGACTTAACGTTACAGCAGGAATATCGTTAGGGAAAAGTGGATGGTCACTTTTGGCAACTAGAAAGTTAATCAAAAGAACTGTACGTACTGGAAGCCTGTCTGAGACAGATGATATTATGATGTAGAAATAATTATTCATGATGAACTAAATTAAAGTGAAAATCTTTATAATCTATTTGGTTCATACGATAAGTTTTTTTTCAAATCTTCAGGAAAATTCTAACATTGAAGTGTCATTTAGAGAATGTTAAAATATATTACAGTTTATTGCACGCCATGTCTGAGTATATATTGAAATATAACTTAGGTATCATCCTGAAATGGCTGTGATGTTTGAGCCGAGCCAAAAGGCAGAGGCAAATCTTCTGATAAGTTTGTTGTGTTTTGGGTATCATTTTGGGCGACAATGCAGGCCAATACTGTCGTGTTATCAAAACTTTTACTTGACTTTGATACTGGTTGATCATTTACATTTTATCTCATAGTATAAAATGGTACATTTATCTGATATTTATTTTTGTACTATTGGAAAATAACTGTTCGTACCAGCTATAAAATGTTCAATGCAGTGACTCTTGTAGACTAATTGTTCCTAGTCTTTGTTGAAATCTATTTATTCTCTTGATCTTTATCTTTTAGGAAACAATATAAAGCAAGACCCGGCTTTTGTTCTATCTACTGTTACACCAAGTAGCATAACATCCAATTACCATGATTATCAAGCCAAACCATTAAGTTACTTGAGACAACTGAAGTTTGCACTACTAAGCTTGGAGTAAACAAGTAGTAATATGACGTCTACAGTGACCGAGACGACGGGATTTCTCAGCTCGTGACGTCACGAGCAAAACCATAATAACTAAATTCAGTTGTTTACTATATCTGCTCGTCACGTGATCTCAGTTTTGTTTTTAAAGATTATGAAATTTAAGGTAAGTAACATCCTAGCTACAACAAAACTGATAAAACACCCCAACTATCCTCTCGTTAGACAACTGACGAACATGAATTTTTGTGTTTACAATTAAAACTAAGCACCCAAATCAGATACGAGTATGAGTAGTGGTTGACTTGAGAATTTTTACCCTCTTTGTACCTGTTTTCGAAAAAGCCAACGATAAATTTACAGACTTACAATGTTACAATCTGAGGTTCAATTCCCATGGTGGACGAAGCGCAGATAACCTATTGTATGGCTTTTTGCTAAAACAAAGAAAGAAATAGTTTATAGGACTGTTTTCTAATCGTCTACGATTTAGAGTAGCGATGACGACATTGTTAAATTAATCTGGTGATTTTGTTAGAGCAGAGCGTGTATATCTTGTACTAATCTCAGGCTAAAATTAAATTTAACACCTGTGCTACGCGCTGTTTTTTTAATTGCTTTCAACTCTTAATAGAGATGTATTTTACAAAAATCGCTCTTCGCTTAGTCTCTATAAGAAAGCTGTCGCCATGAGATTATCTCCCGTGGCAACTGAAAGCGGTTGTGCCACGATTCTCACACAAACATTGCACAATAAAAACGTAGCAAGTGCTTTCTTTTATCATTTTTTGCCTCCTTAAGATGTGATTCTAATGTAAATTAATTAATGATTTTACTGCAAAAGTTGAAAATATGGATTTGGTTAACCTTAATTTTTAGGAAACATTTGATAAGATTCCTTACAAAAGACTTGTTACAAAAATTAAATCTATAGATGTGGGGGAAATGTTATTAAACTGGATAGAAAAATGGCTGGAGAGTAGGAAGTAGAGAGTAGTAATAAATAGTTAGATCTGACTGGATCACAGCTACAAGTGGTGTACCCACAGCTCTATGCTGGGTCTTCTGTTGTTTGTAAACTATAGTAATGACATTTACTCTAAAATGTCTAACAATATATTAAAGTTTGCAGATGAAATTAAGGCGTTTGGGATAGTTAACTGTATCGAAGATGTTGCAGACTTATATCATGTGATGCTAATATGTGACATATGATGTTTAACTATCCACAGTTCATATTATTGTTACAATTTAAATGGGAACAAATTAAATACTGTGGTTGTAAAAAAGATCTTGGTGCTGTGATCGAAAAGTAGTATAAGTGATTTCAACAGTGTATTTCAGTTAGCAAACGGGCTAATAAAATTTTGAGTAATATCTGTAGAAATACTAAATACAAGACAAAGGATATTATTGTTTTAATGTAAAGATATTTTGTAAGGCCTCATTTAGAGTACTGCTTACAGTATTGGGCTCCCTTCCTCAAGAAGGGCATTGAATTGTTGGAAAAGGTTTAAAGATACCCAATAGCGATGATATCTGTGATATGTCCTATGAGGAGAGAAGAGACTAAAATCTGTAAACATGTTTTCTTTAGAGAGGAGAAGAAGGGTCAGAGGGTTTTTGACTGAGGTGTTTAATATCATTAAGGGCATTCGAATTCAGATTCTGCAACCTTTCTTGTGTTTAAGAGTGAAAATAATGGAACAAGGGATCATAAGTTTAAACTTTGCCAGCGTAGAAATTGTCTGCAGTTTGGACAGTATTTCTTTTAAAATAGTATGTTTGACTTTTGAAATGGACTGCCTTTAAAGGTGTTGGGTGAAGAAAACTCAACTGAGTTTAAGAAAAAATTGGATGAATAAATGATTAGTAAAAATTGGTTATAGTTGGAGCTGGAAGAAACGTAGCTCCATTCACCCTCCTAAAAACTTTATGATTTTATAGTTTACTACAAAACGATAGAAAAAGAGTTCACATGTAATATCATGTAAAAAGAAACAAAAGTTTCGTTTATTGTACTTTCAACTTAATTTACTTTATCCTTCCACCTGCATCCGGTGGCTCAGCGATAAATGCGAGGGCATATAATGCTAAACATCGAATCTCGATACCTACGGTTGGCAAAGCACAAATAGCCCACTGTGTAGCTTTGCAAGTAGAATCTAAGAAACAGATCAAACGAGAGAAATTTAAAGAATATGTAATAAAATAAAATAAGTGTGATACATAATGTAGAAGAGTACTCTTATTTGTTTTGGAAATGTTATGTACGTGTATATAAGCATGTAAATATATCAAAACGTAACAACTCAAGGTTAAGTGTTTTTTTGTATATCACAGTATTAAATCATCTGTGTGATAGTCCAACTGATTACGTCATAATATATGTACATATTCTGCAAGTCTATTGTTGAGTTTGAAAATGAATCATCTGTGTTCAACTTCGTACCATAAGTACAACTTTAAGTCTATTTTGTGTGATTTCTTTTGTACGATTTCCACGATCTCCTTCTCCAGTTGGAGTAAATCATACTTGCTTTAATTACTTGCTTCAGGCCCGGCATGGCTAGGTAGATGGGCGCTCGACTCGTAATCTTAGGGTCGTGGATTCGAATTCGCGTCACACCAAACACGCTCGCCCTTTCAGCGGTGGAGGCATTATGATATAACAGTCATCCTCACTATTCTTTGGTAAAAGAGTAGTCCAAAAGTTTGCGGTGGGTAGTGATAACTACCTTTCCTCTTATCTTATGTAGCTTTATGCGAAATTCAAAATAAACACTCTCTTCTTTAATTTCATTTACACCAAAGATGTTCGAATCGTCGTTCTAAATTTGAAATTCATTAATATGTTGTAAAACAAGTAGATAGAAAGGAGTGGAGTTCGTACTGATCCAAAAAATGTCTTAGGTAATTTGATAGAATGAACGACTAAAAGAAATGGTACCACATTTTTTGTACAAGTTTCTATGTTTCCTATACCATGTAATTCGTAATCCTAAATTATTAGCGTCTTTCATTATGTCCAGTAATATTAACATACGCTACAATTTGTTGATAGCGTAAATAAAGAGTGAGTAAGTTCTTCTGGTTAGTTGTTTGTTTACAGTATTCGTGCAATGATATTTAATGGATATCTACGCTGAATTTCCCTAATTTTACACTGAGAGCTAGAGAAGGATAGCTAGTCAATAGAACATGCCACGATCCTTTTGGCTACTATATAAATCGACAAGTGAAATTTTACTGTCTCTCTTATAACGCAACTTCGACACCAAAGTGTGAAAAGCGATCTTGCCACAAAAGAAAGCAAACCGTAGATCGTTTCGTGTATACTACAGCACACTAACCACCAGCATGTTTCTTTTCTGAACACGAGATTAGATTTTCTATGGTAGCACATTTTATTAGATATTTTCTACGCTTGGAGTAGAGTTTTTTTTCTTGTATATTAAAATAGAGTAATAACTTCCATAGAGAATAAGACTCCCTGAACAAACCCAAGTGATGCCGTACATTTATTTCTAAATGGTTAAATATTTTGTGATGACGAGAAACCCACTTGAAGTAAAAATGTATTCTCAAGATGGCTGATATGGGTATTAAATCTTTAATTAAAATAAAGGACAAAAATATTTAGACCTTTTTCAAGTCATCTTTGGATGAACTTCATCAAAAGAAACACCTTGTAAATTATTTTAGGAGAATAATACTGAATATTCGTTTAACAAATCATCTCATGTCTGGTTTACAGGATATTGAATTGAAACAAAGTACATTAATTTATACTATAGTAATCTTTGTTGAAACACATGAATAACCTCTATTCTCAATAAATTCAGCTTTAAAAGCATTATTTGTACCAAAACATGAAAATTTTGCATTGGAGTTAATAGCCTAGATTTTAGACTAGTAGGAGGGAAGTTTAAGTGGTGAATGGATCTATATACCAGTTGGGAAAACTTCTAATAAAAGAAATATTGCAGTTCCGAAAATGGAAGTTTTGAGAAGGTAATGTAGGTTTTTGATTGGCTTGTTTTTTGTTTTTGAATTTCCTGCAAAACCACACAATGGCTATCTGCGCTACCCGTCCCTAATTTAGCAGTGTATGATAAGAAAGAAGGCACATAGTCATCACCATCCACCGCCAACTCTTGGGCTACTATTTCAGCTACGAATAGTGGGATTGATCGTTATATTATAACGTCCTCACGGCTTAAAGAGCGAGCATGTTTGATTTAATGGGGGATTCGAACCCGCGATCCTCGGGTTACGAGTCGATTGCCTTAACCACCTGGCAATGCCGGACCTTTTGATTGGAAGATTTTGAAATAAAGTGAAGGATCTATATGGTAAAACAAAAAGCCCTTCTAGTATGAATGATTCTAAATTTAAGTTAACCAGAATTACTATTTATGCATTTCTGATGTTTTTAAAGTAATTCTTCTAGTTTTCATAAGCGTCCATAGTCGGGCGTGGCTTAATGTTTAGAGATATATATAGTTTCTCAAGTACTTTTTAAATACAAAGTTAATGTATTTAGTTGACTTTCTCAGGTATTATTAGATAGCATTTATTAAAAATTATTTTTGCCTTAAGATTGACTACTCGTGTTTTACTGGTTAGCGTGCTCGGACAAGAAAACCGAAATTTCTTGGATGCCACAGAAATGCATTTCTCACTTTGGGACGATTGATTTTCTATAAGAATGACACTCAAATCAAGTTATTTCGTCATTTGCTGTTGGTTACATGATTTTCTTTTAGGCCAAGCACGTTAAGGCATGCGATTCTGAGGGTCGCGGATTCGCATCCGCGTCGCGCCAAACATGCTCGCCCTCCCAGCCATGGGGGCGTTATAATGTTACGATCAATCCCAATATTCGTTGGTAAAAGAGTAGCGCAAGAGTTGGCGGTGGGTGGTGATGACTAGTTGCCTTCCCTCTAGTCTTACATTGCTAAATTAGGGACGGCTAGCATAGATAGCCATCGAGTAGCTTTGTGCGAAATTCAAAAACAAACAAACAAACTTTTTGGGTGTGAACAAAAAATCATGTTAATTTTAAATAGCCTGCTGTATTCATACTGACCTTTTTCACGCAGTTTGTACAGATTTACTCCCCTCCGACTACTAAGTAACTGAACATTATTTTCCAATTTAATAGAAAGGAATTTCATGTCCACGAGAATGTCTAGAACTAAGTCATTACTATACCAAATGATATTACGGTTCTGAAGTACCAAAAACTATTTGTTTTCACTGTAATAATGTTCATAATACTACTCCCTCGTATTGAAAACGTTTCCTAAAATGTAGAACTTTGGTTTTCTTAGTGCTAGATGGCCTAAGTTGCATAACGAAGTATACCAGCTATACGCCTTAGTTATTATTCAGAATAGAATTTTAACGCTGTTATTGCATAAAATTAAGCTTCATGCTCATGGTTTTATAACCAAGATAGCCAAATACTATCTACTATCATACGTACCACGGAACAAAATGAGTAAAAGAAGCACGTGGTCAGTTGAATCCATTTCTGTGACAAAGCTTGCAGATTACTCTTAATATTCAAGTTAATGATGGCTCCCTCATTATTCAGAAGCAGTAACTAGAAAATGGCTTTTCTTTTGGAAGATGCGTCACTTCAGTTGCAACTGTAAAAGTAAAACAAATACATATATACATATATATTTAAACGTTTTTTAAGACTTATACTGTTGTTCCATAGGTTCTAGATTGATATCCAAAAAACATACGTGGTTTACGTTTAAAACACATCGTGATTTTTATAACATTTTAGTGATATGTGAAACTTATTGGCTTAAAAATAATAATATGATTGGTGTAACAAAATTAATAAAATTTCTTTTTGGTTTTAGATAAGATTAACTTTTTAAGTATCAATAATTGAAATGAAAATACAGGTGAATTATTTGTATTATATATCAGTTGTTAATTGATCTTGAAATTGTAGTATCTCATAACTTTTATACTTAAATTGAACAATAAAGTGAAATACTGCGTTATTAGCAACAAATAAAATACCTCGATAGAAATGTAGAATCTTCAATAGGAAAGTATACCATTATATAGCATCTGAGATAAGGCCTGGCATGGCCAAGCGCGTTAAGGCGTACGCTTTGTGATCTGAGGGTTGCGGGTTCGCGCCCGATTCGCGCCAAACATACTCGCCCTCCCAGCCGTGGGGGTGTATAATGTGACGGCCAGTCCCACTTTTCGTTGGTAAAAAAGTAGCCCAAGAGTTGGCGGTGGGTGGTGATGACTAGCTGCCTTCCCTCTAGTCTTACACTGCTAAATTAGGGACGGCTAGCACAGATAGCCCTCGAGTAGCTTTGTGCGAAATTCCAAAACAAACAAAACTCTCCAAAATATAACATCAACATGGAGTCAAAACAAGGATTTGCAGCTTGAGGAAATAATATATATAAAAAAATGTACGACATCAATACAGTTTCAACAACAGGTTATAAACGTTGTTGTACGTGTGTCATGCTTGTCATATAAACATTAAATTACGTCCACGGCCTGTACGCAAGTACTACGTTGACATGTAGTAGACTATTAGACTCCACATAAACGACAGACTTCATTAAAATAATTTGATTTCGACAGTTATACAACTGGTGTTATTTGCAAAGTAGTTAAACAAACTCACAAGCTACCCTAATAATGTGCAATAATGCGTTTAGCAATGCTGTCCGTTTTTTTTATTACAATACTCGTAGCCATTTTTTATGCTGGTTGAACAATATTAAAGAAAATATAAAGAATAACAGACTGGTGTCTGTATGCCCCACGTAGTTATAATATAATGTTTTATCTTAACCAATGTTTTGTCTTTCCAGCTTCATCATGATTAGTAAATACAACTGGTGAAAACAAAAAGGCGAAGTGTCGGTTATAAACAACAAACTGTTCTTTAATAATTGTTTGTAGTATAGTGGTCGCTGTTTTCTAGCTTTTTATGAATATATGTATTGGGTTGAGGAATAATTCGTGAGCGTTTTTTCAAGTTAAGAAAATATATTCATAAATGAAACGCTTTCGCAAAATATTTCATGTCATTTGGTAGATAATTTTTTGCTCTAATAGATAGTGCGTTTGATTTTCATATTTCTTTAATTTTTACTTTCATTTTCAGCTCATTAAATGGAATGTCAAGTGGACAAAATCGAGCATTTTTGACACCATCTGCTTTTCGCATTTAATCGAGGTGTTAACGCCGCCGAAGCTGCTCGTGAGATCTTTTCTGTGTATGGCAAAGGCGCAATGCCTGAAAGTACTGCCCGCCGTTGGTTTTCGCGCTTTAAAAATGGGAATTTTGATCTGAAGGACGGGTCACACACTGGTCGACCAACTGTGTTTGATGAAGAGCGTTTGAACCAGCTTCTTCACGAAAATCCACGTCGAACGACTAGAGAATTAGCAGAGCAGATGGATTGTGATAAAAAAACTGTGGTGAACCACCTTCATTCAATGGGCAAGGCTCAGAAACTCGGCGCTTGGGTGCCACATTGTTTGAGCGAAAAGAATAGAAATCAACGCATCACAATTGCTGCCAGTTTGCTTGCTTGACATCGCTCAAAACATGGTCACAATAAAGTATCATAATAAATTGTGTACTATTCTTTTATATTGTATTATGTACAATGTTTTGGGTGTAATGTGTTCATGCATTGAAGTATTGTATAGTCTTGCATGTAATGCTTGAATGAAATTATTGAAAACGCTCACGAATTATTCCTCAACCTAATAAATTCCTCTGGTCTGCACTAGAAAGTTTGAAAGGCAACAAACATGAATAACCGTATTATGAGCCACTGTCGTGGTTCTTGATACTTTGTTCCTTTAATTATGACAAATTCCACTACACAAGTTCCTTGGAAACCTTAGTTATCGAAAATATGGTAGACATCTTTCTAAACAGCCGTGGATGTTAATTGTCGTGTGCCACATTAATAGGCTTGATCTGTGAAACCCAAAAATATTTGTAATGAAACAATATTCTTAAAGAAATTCAAAAGGTGTAACATATCCCATTCAGATACTGTGCTCTTTAGAAAAATAATACGACTGAGATATTTACTGTGACACTTTTCTAAGACAAACAAAACAAAAAATAAGCTGCTAGCCAAATACAAAATATAGTGATAATATTTTTTGATAAAATAACTGTCCTGCTATTCGGTAAAATGAGTTTTTGCTGTTCTCTAAAATATTAATATTATTCATTTTCAGAAATCGTCATACGGGTACGGCCAATCACAGTTGTTTACTTAGTGAGAGCGCTTTAGAACATCCAGTTTATCATCATATTTTATTTATGCAACATATAAGGAAGACACTTCAATTTTATCCAACATGGGATATTGGTATGCTTTATCAACGTTTGTCAAGTATGTTCCGTTCCATTAAAGTAATTGTCAGTGTTTATACGAAATATTTTCTATCAAGTCGTAGATTAAAAAACGATAAAATGTTCTACTATAAAGTTAGAACATGGAACTTTTACTTTTTAAAAGCTAAAAACCCGAAACTACCAACCCAAAACTCCTGTCTGTCATTACCTTGTTTTCTTTTATATCTTCATATTGATGTAATCTATATTTTTATACTACCTTAATGAAATATTGAATACAAACCAAACTTTTCATTTTGTTATTAATTCCTAGCTTCCAGGGAACATTTATAAAAATTCTAGTTTATTGTGTGACACTGAGAGTTAAGAATTATTAACATGAAGTTTATTTCAGAGATATTAAGTTTAAAATAAGATTCAGGGTACAATATTTCAAGTGACTTTGTAGCGTTTACATTAGAATCTAGTCACATAGTTAATTTTAAATGGATTTCCAAACAGCTCCAATTAGTTAAACCACTGTTATTTACGACTTTGTTCATCCAGCAATGACTGGTAATAACCTATCAGAGTAGTTACCTAATGTCTGGTGTAAAGGCTAGAATGCTTCCATAGTGAATACATTTAATATCGTGTAATATTCTACCTACATATATGCTTACAAGTATAAGCACATGCTTAATTAATTTCGCGCTCTAAGCCTAAGAGATTGTTAATTACAACGTCGTTTGACCACATAACTTATTGTTAAATTTACGTGCAATGGAATTGAGATTTCTACACTTCAAAGGTTTATAAATAATTTTCAATTTGTAGACTTGAATACATTGATATAGATGAAAAACTGGTCACACAATATTAACG
The DNA here is from genome assembly GCA_011833715.1 of Carcinoscorpius rotundicauda. Taxonomy (NCBI): domain Eukaryota; kingdom Metazoa; phylum Arthropoda; class Merostomata; order Xiphosura; family Limulidae; genus Carcinoscorpius; species Carcinoscorpius rotundicauda. The sequence goes on along the minus strand of CM022393.1, from coordinate 122,323,973 downwards.
AAGACTTGGATAAAGCATTTTATTAGTTGTAGTCTGTACTGTCGTCGTCTGATGGTAAAATCTGTCATTAAACCAAAGAATATACAAACAATATTAATAAAACAATTAAAACAAACATTTGTTAGATAGTTTAACCACCTGACATATTGGTTTCAACCAGCCACTTAACGATAACTAATAAAACGAAGCACTTGTTAGATAGGTTAACCATCTGATATACTGATTTCAACCGGTTATTAAATCGAAACAAACGAAAAGATGCAATTCTTAGGTAGTGTAACCACCTGACGATTTGGTTCCTTCCAATCACTTAATTATAACAAATGGAAGAAAACACCTGTTAAATAGGTTAATAACCTGACATATGTACTAGATAAAATATTAAGAATGAACATAAAACACTGACTTGTTGCCCAATAAATTTAGCTTACTCAACAGTACACAGCCCTAGAAATACTTGTTTCGGCAATGCTTCAACAACAAGCATGGATTTGAAAAGTACTGCTAAGAAGAGGATATATATAGAGAGAAAGATGGGTGCTGTGAGAGCAAGGTGCAGTAAATTAAATGTTATTTCTGTTTTTCAATGCCAGTCTAAGGCTCTGAAAACATGACATGCGGTGTCAGATACTATAAGTACACCAATATCTTAGCTATTGCAAGACCAGGAACCCAGGAATCAGTTTTATCAAACGATTTAACAACTTTTACAGATAATAAGGTTCGGACAACAGAAGTTAAAAAAGCACTCTTCAACGCTACTAAGGATTTCCTCTTTTACTGCTTATCTTTTGTAAGTTTTTATTGGTCAGGTAAATGCACAGTAGCAGAACAAATCGAAGTATTATTATACATAATACATTTTACTACTGATCATCTTGATAGGTTTTGTTTCAAAATTTAGTATCCGTATTTTGAGACGTATATACTACTGTGAGATTTTTAATGAACATTAAAAAAGAAAGAGAACAGTGGGCTAAGTTTCGTATTTAACTAAATATGTTTTCATTAAATTTATATCAATCAACAGTAAATTTTCTGCATGTATTATGTTCGTTTGTTTTTAAATAGACGTGATTTATGTTTCTTTGACATTTTCTAAGTTAAACGAATTTGTATGGAAAAATTATGCTGAAAATGTGTGATAAGCTATTTTAAAAGTTCATTTGTTTACTTACATTATAGTAACTTCTATCACAACATATCAAAATGAAGCAATGCAATAAAACTAAATATTATTTCAGCTTTCATATATATATATTACAGATTTATGAAACCCTTCGATTCGTCTGTAGTGGTAACGAAGGCTCCTTTCCTTTGATTTTCTTGTGAAATACAACAGTCGCATTTACTGTACACAATTTACCTGTTATGTGTTATGTCATCCAGCTGACTGTTAAATACTTACTCTCGTACTCTATTTGTAAAAATTATAAAACACGTGTTTCAATAAAGTTCATATTTATGAAGTAATATTCTTGACCCTATGTACAGCTTCGAGAAAAAGCGTTCGTACCCCTGCGACGTGGGTAGTATTTTCCTCATAACTTAAAAAGTATCACGGTTAGGATAATGAAAGTATAGTATGTTATAAATATTATACTAACACACATCTAAATATTTTTTATGTAAATTGAACGACAAATAAACTGTTTATAAAAAATAACCAAAAATAGAAGGAGCAGAAAGTGTTCGTGTGTCTCTTTTTAATGGTCAGTTGTGTAGCCTTTCAGGTGAATTACTGGGCGCAATCTCTCCTCATACCCTCCACGGTCGTTTAACAGTACTCGATTGGTATTTTCTACCATTCTTCTTTACAGAAGGCCTCCAACTCTTGCAAGTTTTTCGAATGACGCTGATGAACCATGGTCTTCAACTCATGCTAAACTTTTTCATTTGGGTTGAGATCGGGTGACTGCGATGGCCACTCCAGAACGCTTATGTGGTTTCATATGCAACCAGGATTTCACATATTTTGATGTGTGCTTAGGGTCATTGTCGTACTGGAAGCCGCACATTCCGAGCACCATTCTTGATATAAGTGCCTAACATATCAACGCACTCTCCTTGTTTCATGATTCAGTTGACGCGGTGAAAACTGCTTACACCAAGAGAGCTGAAGGAACCCAATAGCATGATCAAGCCACCTCAGTGTTTAACTGTAGGGACTGTGTTCTTTGTCTTTGAAAGATTTCGTTCCCCTTCTTACGGAAAATATAGCGAACATCATCGTGGCCGAAAAGCTCGATTTTAGTCTCGTCTGACCAAAGAATACTCTTCCAACAGATAAAGGGTTTATCTACATGCTCTTTTGCATACCTCAATCGTGCTTCTAAATGAACAGGTTGTAGACTAGATGTAAAGATTAGCTTTATGCTATTTAGGTGTTTTTAAACTTTCTTTTGTTTTACCTTAATTTCCTTTTATGAATTTTAGTAAATTTACATGTAACGTTTTATCTGTGTTTGACGCAGATAACCTAACTGCTTTGTGCCATAAAACACCAAATCAACCAAGCAACCAAACAGCATAGATAGACAGTTGTATATTAAACCTCTTCACAACTTTTTTCTTCCAACCTGGATACTTGTATATTAAACATCGTTATGTCTATTTCTTTTCAGCGTAGATACTTCTATATTAAATATTTTTATATCTCTTTCCTCACATCACATATTTTTGTGTATTAAACAACTTTATATGTTTTATTCCATCGTAGATACTTGTATAATAACATCTTTACGTCTGTATATTTCAAACGTAGATACTTGAATACTATACATCTCTACATCTGTTTCCTTCCAACGTAGACATCTGTATATTAAACATCTTTATATCTGTTTCCTTCCAACATAGACAGATAGTTGTATATTAAATCTCTTTATATTTGTTTCCTTCCAACATAGATAGATAGTTGTATAGCAAACCTCTTTATATTTGTTTCCTTCTAACGGAAATACTTTTGTATATTAAAAATATTTACACTTTTTCTTTCCAAAGCAGATATTTGTATATTAAATATCTTTTCATCTGTTTCCTTCCATCATAGATACTTGTATGTTAAACATTGTTAGATTTCTTTTCTTCCAACATATATACTTCTATATTAAATATTTTTACATTTATTTTCCTTTAATGTGAATAGTTGTATATTAGACATCTTTACATCTGTTTCCTTCTAACGTGTATTAAAGATGTTCACATCTGTTTTCTTCTAACATGTATTAAAAATGTTCACATCTGTTTCCTTCTAACGTGTATTAAAGATGTTCACATCTGTTTCCTTCAGCATAGGTACTGATATATTAATTTTTTTGCATTTTTTCCTTGAAATATAGAAAAACAGTTGAATATTAAACCTCTTTACATCAAGTTTTCCAATCTAGGTACTTGTCTATTAAACATTTTCATGCGTGTTTCTTTCCAACATATTTAGTTGTATATTAAACATCTTTACGTCTGTTTCCTTCCAACATCGATACTTGTATATTAAATATTTTATATCTGTTTCCTTCCAATGTACATACCTGTATATTATACATTTTTGCATATTTTACTTCAATTTAGATACTTGTATATTAAACATCTTTCTACCTGTTTTCTTCCAACGTAGATACTGGTATGTTAAACATCTTTACATGTGTTTCCTCCGAACATAGTTACTTCTATGTTAAACATCTTTCCACTTTGTTCTTCCAATATAGATACTTGCATAATAAACATCTTTAATCTTTTTTTCTTCCTATTTAGATACTTGTATTGAAACATCTTTACATCTATTTCCTTCCAATACAGAAAAGTGTGGATTAAATATCTTTACGTCTGTTTCTTTTCAACATATATATGCCATCACTAAACATGAGATGTGAAAGTCGTCGAACATTAGGTATATTAAGCGACAGCTAAAACCGTTTGCATGTACTTTTACCGCCGACGGGTTTTCACCCTGATCCTAAACTCCATATCTGTATAAATAGAAATGGAAGAATGGTTCAAAAGTTGTTCAGCACATAGCAGACAGTATTTTCAATCAGGATTGTCTACTTTTCTCAAATGACTTAAAGACAGATCACAATTGGGGATTGTAAGAAACCATGGTGGGATGGACTGACTAGTAGATACAGCAATGTTCTCCAACGACAAACCGAATTCATCCAACTGCGCCTGGATACGAAGACAAAAAGAACCAATGCCAGACCGTCTATTATGAAAAAGTATGGCCCATCGAAGAAGGAAAACACAATCCCAGGTGAGATGCTTTGGTAAAGAACGAAGTTTCAAAGCATATAGTAAAGACAGTTGCAAACGGCGGAGGTGCAAAGAAGATTCATGAGACTCTATGTATACGCTCTGAACTGGGGAAGTGTGGAAAGTCCCAGTGCAGAGCTGAAGTCCTTGACGATAAACAGGGTCCAGCATCTTTAAAACCAATGGTTTGGTAAAGCTATAGACCAGTGATCCACAGTCGAGTTTCGACCAAATAAGAACACGATATATCTTTAGCATAGAACGTAGATCCGTTCCCCAAGTGGTGGAAGAGAGGACATGGAGGATGTTCAGTGCTCTTGTACATTTGACCCGTAGCTGCTTCATGTGTGGTATAAAGGTTAGCTTAGGTCAAAGATAAGCCCCACGAACTTTGTCTCAGGGACCACAACTGGCAGCACAACTTTGCCGATAGGGAGTTCAGGATCAGGGTGAAAACCTCGTTGGCGGTAAAAGTACATGCAAATGATTTTAGAGAGGGAAAAATTAAAGCCGTTTGTTGTAATCCAGCAAACGATTGAGGGCTCAATATACCTCATGTTCGACGACTTTCACATCTCATATTCAATGATGGCATTAATTTTATGCTGAAAAGTGTGACGCTCAGAACACGCCAGGGTTACGTGAGCACTATACCCAAACACTAGCATCAGATTCAATATCCACAACACCTGTTGATAACATCTAACCCTGGTAATTGGTTGACCCTAGGCCAAGTCGACCAGCCGATTCATCCAAGAGGGGCCACCTTAAGGCCGCCCGTATATAGGAATTCAAGGCCAAAGTGGTGTGTTAGGGTTGGACCCCTTAACCACCAGGATTGTTTGCTCCTCTTCACGGATTGCCACGCACAGCAAACACGTGGATGAATGTTTAGATCCCAGAAAAGGTAAATTAAAAGAACATAACCTTCCCTGGGAGATATCTGTGTTGGAAGGAAACAGGTGTAAATACGTTTAATATAGAAGTATCTATGTTGGAAATAAATATATGTAAGAAATGTTTATATACAAGTATCTACGTTGGTAGGAAAATTTTCAATATGTATAACATACAAATAAACATCTTGGAAAGAAACGCGTTTAAAGAGGTTTAATATACAACTGTCCATCTATGTTTGAAGGAAAGAGATGTAAAGATGGTTAATATATAAGATTCTACGTTGATAGGATACAGATGTAAATTTGTTTAATACACAAGGATTTACGCCACAAGAAAACAGATATAAAAGTGTCTAATATACAACTATTCACATTAAAAGGAAACGAATGTAAACTATTTAATATAGAAGTATTTATGTTTGAAGTAACAATGAAAAAAAGTTTAATATACAAGTATTCATGATGGAAGGAAACAGATGAAAAGATATTTAATATTTAAGTATCTGCTACGTTGGAAGGAAAAAGTGTAAAGATATTCAAGTATTTCCGTTGGAATGAAACAGGTGTAAAGATGTTTAATATACAATAATTTACCTTGAAAGAAAACAGATGTAAAGAGGTTTAATATACAACTCTCTATCTGTGTTGGAAGGAAATAGATGTAACAATGATAAATATATAAGTGTCGATGTTGGAAAGAAGCATATGTAAAGTTTTTTACTGTATAAATATGTTCGTTCGAAGGAAAAAAATGTTTAAGATACGAGTATCCATGTTGGTAGAAAAACATGTAAAGAATTTTAATATACAAGTATTTATGTTGGAAAGAAACACGTGTAAAATGTTTAATACACAAGTATATACGTTGGAAGAAAACAGATATGAAGAGGCATAATACACAAAAATCTATTTATGTTCGAATGAAACAGATATAATAATGTTTAATATAATATCAAACATCTTTACATTTGTTTCATATACAAGTATTTATGTCGGAAGGAAATAGACGTAAAGGTATTCAATATACAAGTATCTACTTTGGAAGGAGACATGTTTACAGGTGTTTAATATTCAAATATCTAGATTGGAAGGAGAAAGTGTAAACATGTATAATATAGATGTATCTATGTTCGAAAGTAACAGATACAAAGATGTTTAATATACAAGTACATATGTTGGAATAAAATAAATTTAAAGAGGCTTTATATACAAGAATCTATTTATAATGGAATGAAATAGATATAAAGATGTTTAATTCAGAAGCATTTACGCTGCAAGGAAACAAGTGTAAATATATTTTGATATACAAGTGTCTCTTTTGGAAGGAAACAGATATAAAGATGTTTAATACCCAACTATCTACGTTTGAAGAAAATAGATGTAAAGGGGTTTAATATACAACTATCTATCTATGTTGAAAGGAAACGTAAAAATGTTTAATATACAAGTATCTACGTTGGAAGAAGAAAAGTGTATAGATATCCAATATAGAGATCTACGGTGGAAGGAAACAGATGTGAATATGTTTAATATACATGTACGTTGGAAACAAACGGATGTAAAGAAGTTTAATATACAAGTACCTAGGTTGGAAGGGAAAAGTGTTAAAATGTATAATATACAACTATATTTTGGAAAGAAACAGACGTAAAGATGTTTAATATTCAAGTATCTATTTTGGAAGGAAATACATGTAAAGATGTTTAATATAGAAGTAGCTACACTAAGGAAGCAAGTGTAAAGTTGTTTAATATATAAATATCTGCATTGGAAGGAAACAGACGTAAAGATGTTTGATATACAAGTATCTACGTTGGAAAAAACAAGAGTACATGTGTTTGACATAGAAATTACTACAATGAAGGAAATGTAAATAATAAATATATTTTATTTCTGAACCTGGAAACAATGTATTATTGTCTATTTCAGTTTAAATATTCTGAATATGTTCGGAGTTCTAATGGTCATCTACAAAAACAGAAGTTGAGTCGTACGTGTATGTAACATTGCTCTCTATGTTTAGATTAGAAGGTCCTTCGTCGACTTACCGCTGTACTAACGGGGTGCACATGTGTGAAGAATATGCATACTTAGTTTAATATATAAAGTTAGGACTAACCTAAATCTCCTAAATGATAGATGACGGAATTAAGACAGATAATATCACCAATAATTAAATTACACAATAGTGATTAAATGCCGTACCCTAGGAGCACAACGGTATGTCTGCGGACTCACACCGCTACAAATCGGGTTTTGATACTCATGCAGAGTACAGATAAGCTCATTGTGTAGTTTTGTGCTTAATTATAAATAAATATATGACTCAATGCCTTCTACCTGCTATAGATTATTCTCTTCTTTCGTATTAATGGATGACATTATATACTTCTTATGAAGCTCTCCCGTGGCAAAGCGATAACTTTATAGGCCTCTAACGCTCAATATCGGATTTTGGTACTAGTGGTGAGTATAGCACAAAGAGTCCATCATGTAACTTTGTGCTTAATAACAAACCAAGAAACAAATTAATTTCTTGTCAATTTGATTTTAGAATTTGTTAAGTTAATGTATAAGACACATTTGATTAGAAGGTACATGTGTATGAATGATGTTAACGTTTTACATTTTCTGTATTCTAAATATATTACTTCACCTTTTTTGTGACAGTATTCGAAGAGCTAAGAAATAAGTTAAAGGCACGTACTAATGGATATGTAATAATTTGCTTAGAAGTTTGGTGAATGTAACTCTCTCTAAGGAACCAAGCTGGAAATTTCGACGATGACAGTTTGGTATTCTGATTAAACAGGATGTCTTAAATTGTCGTGTACACTTTTTGTAATTTTATGTAGCTTTGTGATCAGTTTACACAAGACACAGCTTAATAAGAATATGGTTATTTACTGAAATTCACTGCCAGTGACCACTCTATTAGAAATTACATACTAAGTTTTAATTGAATGGTGTAAAGAGAAGTTCAAAGCCTTCGTTTTATATTCCAAAGCGGAAATTAAATTTTACGTAAACCTGACTTGTGCAGGTCAGAAATGATTTAGATGCATGCTGCAGGTATTTTATAGTGATATTGCCCCATAGTTTATTCTAGTCACGATATTATTAACATACTTTTTACTTTATAAGTAAAAGCAGAGTCATTGACACCGACTTTTCACACTATTTTCAAAGTTACTCTTGAAAAATGCCAATTTTGCGAGTGAAAAACTGTTTCTTGTAATATAATCGTGCGAATCTTTGAATTTTTCTTGAACCACATTTACACTTCAAATTATTAGGTGTAAGCTTTCGATGCAACGCAGCGAACTAGTTAATGTTGTACAGATGTCCTCAGTTGAAAAACTGTCGTTACAGGAATATATGAGACGTGACTTTAAAAAATTAAAGCTTTGGAAAGAGCAACAGATATAAGTAAGTGTATATATATTGAAATTTCGATTTCTACCTAGGCGTAGAAAAATTAAAATATTTAAATGTACATTTTAAATATTGGTGTGATGTTTTGTATGTAATTCCTTTTGTATTTTTAAAAACTGAGATATAGGTTAAGTAAATAAAAGAGAAACAAATGAAACTAATACATACTTATCTAGTTATTAATTTTATATCAGCAATATTATATTAAGACAAAAGACATGATATTGAAGTAAAACTTCAGTTTTATAACTGAGGCTATTGCATGTTACCAAATGAATAAAAATAAAACTGGCATAAGATTTAGGAACGTAAAGCACCAACTCTTTAAAATATCATGCGATTTACATATTTATAACAGTTTTACGAATCGTTCTATTATTTTGTTCAGCAAGTGTATATTTAATCAATGTTCCCGAAGTATACGGTTCGTGCAGCAGCTTCCAATAATGTGTCTCTCAAGTGAGCGTCTGCTTGAAATTTTCGAACCACATTAGTTGGTTAATGTTATGTAGTTTGGCTTAAAAGAACTAAATATTTTACTGATAACGTTATTTCAAATGGTAAGTTATTTTTTAAACAAATATTTATCATTATTATTTGGAACATTATGCTCAATGTTTATTTTATCTTAAACAAATTCACACACTTAATTGGAGGTTTTATATTTTTTCCATTTTTCTTTATCAGTTACAACATTCCTTTGACTGCCAAATTCTACTAATTTTATACATTAAATGAAAGAACTACGTTTGTGGAAAAGTTGTCAAACTTTCATATTTCAAAGTTTTAGTCAGCAAAATAAAACGTTTGATGTCGAATGTAATTTCTATTACATTTATTAAGCCTGGTGTGTTCACTCGCCTCACCAGCTTACCCACGTTACTCTATGTAACAACCATTTGAGGCAGATTTCTGTACGTGATAAAGTTCTGTACTTTCAATTTACTTCCTCTTGGATCTAAACATCCAGCTACGTGTTTGCCGTGTGGAGAGACTCGTGAAGAGGAGGAGAGGATCCTGGTGGATGAGAGGTTCAATTCCAACACACCACTTTGGCATTGAATTCCTGTAGACGGACGGTCTTGGAGTTATCCTCCCATGTCCAATCAGCTGGTCCACTTGAGCTAGAGTCAACCGAGTACTAGCATTAAACTTTCTCAACGGGTGTTATGGTCAATTGTGTCTGATACTGGTGTTTGGGTATAGTGCTCATGAAACCCTTGCGTTGCTTCAGTGTCCTGGTTTGGCATTGCAGTAAATCCCCTCGTAGTGTTTCATGGTGGGTGGGTTCAGTGGGTACTTAAATGTAGTTTCTTTATTATGGATACCCCATTTATAAAATAAATAAATAAAAATAAAAAAAATGAAAAAATCAATAGATTATCGGTAAACGATCACGCATGGACAACTAACTCTGTTGTATAGTCAACATCACATTCAGATTTTGTAACTCAATTTCTAATTATCCTTTTCTTATCCGCGAAATCTTAAGGACAGATGTCCCCTTTTTTATTTAAAAAGGATTAGAGAGTCTTGTTGGCTCTCCTAAGTCAGTACTTAAGTTGCGCTATGGAGACATTGTGGTGGAAACATCTTCACCACAACATACCAAACACCTCTTGAAATCGAAAATCATTAGGAATATACCCATTGAGGTTAAACCCCATGCAACTATAAATTCTCCCAGAGAAGCTGTAGTTGAGAGGGATTTAAATACCATTCCTGAGTCGGAGATATTCGCTGATTTCTCCAACCAAGGTGTTTCTGCGATGCCCTGAATCTCCACTCGCAAAGACGGAATTATGCTGTTTACTAATGTTTTGATATTGACGTTTACATCACCACGATCTCATGCCACAGTCAAAGCTGGTTATCTGAACTGTAAGGAACAGTCATACATTCCCAACCCTTCCATATATTTCCAGTGTCAACGGTTCAGTCACTTAAAAACATCAAGTCGTTGTTCTTAACATGTACTCGTTGTGGTAGCAAAGACCACGACGCTTAGGAGTGCAAAATAGCACCACGTTGTGTTAACTGTAATGGTCCACACCCATCACATTCTATTTCTTGCCATAAATGGAAGGAGGAGAAAAATGTGCAATGTTTGAAGGCTATAAGTGATATCTCATACTCTGAAATTATTGTACCAAGTTCCAGCTTTGACATATGCTGCTGCACTACATTCCACTGCCACAGTGGGAATGCATACGGCTCTCTCTGTGCCTGCCCCCCAGTGGCTCAGCGGTATGTCTTGCACTAACACGCTAAAATCCGGGTTTCGATACCCGTGGTGGGCAGAGCACAGATAGCCCATTGTGTAGCTTTGTGCTTAATTCAAAACAACAACTCTCTGTGCCTTTAGTAAAGCCATTTGCCAAATATCTAAATAATATTTTGCCCTTCCTGATTAAAAGAGTTGACGAATCTACATCTACTTCTATCTCTGTCCGTGCCATTTCTTCCGGTGACTGTCCGGCTCCACTTCCTTTGACTTTGGGTCCAGGTGTTTACTCGACTCTATCATCTGCTACAGTCCTCAGAAGTAGAATGACGACTCGTTCACGTCCACAGTCGCTGGAATCTTTGTCTGCAGACAGAAACCTGCCTACTCGACTCAGAACAGAATCCA